>CM035840.1:279312546-279892546 GCA_020510985.1 Pholidichthys leucotaenia | reverse complement strand
AACTGTTCTAACTTCCAGTACATTTTGCATAGCTTGCTGTTCTCTAACAAGGTGCTGAACAGCAAAATTCACAACAGGTGTTAAATTTTCTAGTTCAATTAGAATTGGTATTTAAACAGTCCTCTTCATCATGCTGTTCACATTTTGACATCATCAGACCAAGACGACACCTAACAATTGATCAACAGTACCTCACCATTGCGAGGCTTCAAACAGGATGTTCTCAGAGGGAAGTGGCCAGTGTAGAGTGTCACAGAGTGTCATCAGCAGGTTGCAACAGAGACACAGAGAGCCTGGAAGAGTCACAGAAAGGCATAAAAGTGAACACCCTTTGGCCACATCCACACTGATGACCGATTCATTGTGAATAGCACCCTGCGGAATCGGATGATGAACTCCAGGCACATTTAAGGGAGGTGAGAGGCACCCAAGTATCACATCAGACCATTTGAAACCATTTACATCAGCGTGGTCTGTGTGCTAGACGACCTGCAAGGGTACCTGACCACACCACCAGACGCAGGCATCATCATTTGCATGGACAAGGGACCAGTGGGCCTCAGTGCTGTTCTCTGATGAAAGTTGATTTACGCTGAACAGAAATGATGGCTGCCAACGATGGTGGAGATGTCAAGGAGAGCCACTGTTGTCACCAGATGAGCCTTTGGTGGTATTGGTGGTGTTACAGTCTGGGCAGGTGTGTCTAGTCAATACAGAACTGCCCTATACCTTGTGAATGGTACAGTGACAAGCTGATACTACCTGTATAACATCATTAATTTAGTCATTTTGCCCCTGCATGAACAACACAGTCCCAATTTCATCTTCATGGACGACAATGCTCCAGCTCATTGAAGTCACATCATTAAGGAACGGCTGCTGGAAGCTGGAGTACCTCAAATGGAGTGGCCTGCACTTTCTCCAGACCTGAATCCCATAAAAAATCTATGGGATCAGCTGAGTCGCTGTGTAGAGGCTTGTAACCCTGCATCCCACAACCTCAATGACCTGAGGGCCGCTATTCAAGAAGAGTGGAATGCCATGCCTCAGCAGACAATAATTTGACTTGTGAACAGCATGAGACGTTGTTGTCAAGCTGTAATTGATGCTCAAGGGTACATGACAAGTTATTGAGACACTGACGTTTTTTGTTGTGGTATACCCATCCATCCGTCTTCTTCTGCTTAATCCTTTTCGGGTCCCGGGGGGGCTGGAGCCTATCCCAGCATCTTTGGGCGAGAGGCAGGGTACACCCTGGACAGATCGCCAGTCCATCGCAGGGCCAACACAGAGAGACAGACAACCATTCACTCTCACATTCATACCTAAGGACAATTTAGAGTCCCCAGTTTGAGACCAATTAACCTAACCACCACTGTTATTTCCTTTTGTTTCAATAAATTGTTTGAGATGAGGAAATCATCATTGCATGCTTCTACTTAAATGCCCTACTTTATAATATCTCAGTAGCGTGAATTTTACACACACACACACACACACACACACACACGTATACATATACATACAGTACACACACACACACACACACACACACACATAGTATATATATATGTATATATATATATACTGTATATACATATATACAGTGGTACCTCTACTTACGAACGTCTCTACATACGGAATTTTCAGGTTACGAGACGCCTCAACGGGAAAATATTGCCTCTAGTTACGAACGAAATTTCAGGATACGAAAGGCAAAAAAGTACGCGCTCCTCGCAGCTTCCGTAGTTTACCGAACGTAAACATACCTGTAGCTGCTCTGCCATTGGCTATCGCCTAGCATCTTCCTGGTATCCCATTGGCCACGAAGTTTTTTTTTTTTTTTCCAAAACTTTATTAAGAACAAGGTGAAAGTTTTACGTGTGTGTACAGTACAGAATTAACATTTATTCGCTATGGGCCCCAAGAAAGTGACGGAGATAAGTGGAAAAGGAGAAAAGAAGAGAGTTTTTTTGTCCATACAAACAAAGAAAGGAGATAATCGAAAGGTATGAAAAGGGGATGCGTTTGGTTGATCTCGCCAAAGAATATGGCCGTAATACATCAACGATCAGCACGGTATTAAAACAAAACGAAGCACTTACAAGCCGACAAAAGCAAACATCCTTGGATCAGAACATGAACCAAAGAAGGCAAAAGGTGACGACGTCGACGACGATAGCAGTTAAAGGGTAAATGAACATAATTTTTATTATTCTTTCTCTTTTATTATTCTCTTTTATTATTCTTTCTCTCATTTTAAACTCTCATAGTAATCTAATTGTAACATGTATTTGTTACATGTTTTGATGCGTTTTTACGATTTATAAAAAATTTATGCCCGAATTTTGGGGGCTTGGAACGGATTACGGCATTTACATGTAAAACGCGCCTCTACTTACGAATTTTTCACGTTACGAGAATTCTTCCGGAACGAATTAAATTCGTAAGTAGAGGTACCACTGTATATATACAGTATATATAACCAAAGTACGCGAGGCTCTAATCAGAGACATGCTGTTCGCAGACGACGCTGCAGTCGCAACCCACACACAGCAGGAGCTTCAGACCCTGATGGACCGCTTCTCCCAGGCATGCAAGGACTTCGGGCTTACCATCAGCCTGAAGAAGACTAACGTCTTGGCGCAAGGCACGGAAGCACCACCAACCATCACCATCAACGACTACGAGCTGGAGGTTGTGAATCAGTTCACGTACCTGGGGTCCACGATCAGCAACAACCTCTCCCTTGATACAGAGATCGACAAGAGGATTGGAAAATCAGCCTTCACACTCGCTCGCCTCACCACACGAGTGTAGGAGAATCCCAAACTCTCTGTCAAGACGAAGATGGCAGTGTACAACGCCTGCGTCATCAGCACACTGCTCTATGGGAGTGAGACGTGGACAACATACGCCCGGCAGGAAAAGAGACTGAACTCCTTCCACTTGCGCTGCATTCGCCACATCCTGGACATATCCTGGCAGGACAAAGTGCCCAACACAGAAGTTCTGTCCTGCGCCGGCCTTCCCTCCATGTTTACTCTACTCAGGCAGCGCAGGCTCCGCTGGCTAGGCCACGTTCACCGTATGGAGGATGGCAGAATCCCCAAAGACGTCCTCTACGGAGAACTGGCGACTGGCAGGAGAGACGTTGGCCGCCCACAGCTGCGCTTTAGAGACGTCTGCAAGAGAGACATGAAGGCCCTGGAGATCAACACAGAGTGCTGGGAGGACCTTGCAACGGACCGCTCCAAATGGAGAGGCACCCTGACCAGACAGCTCAAGGCGGGTGAAGAGAGACTGACTGCTGCAGCAGATGAAAATAGGACTCGCAGGAAGAACCGCCACAGACCCAGCAGCACGGAGACCACCCACAAGTGCGACCTGTGTGACAGGGACTGCCATTCGCGCATCGGCCTGTTCAGCCACAGGCGGTGCTGTTCCAGCAGAGTAGACATTTAGGATTCTCTTCCATGGTCATCATAGACCGACGGAGGCCGACAACGATATATATTGGGGGGATTCTCCCGGCATACTTTCCATGGGGTATTCAAGGACTGTTATAATTCTTGTGTTTTGTGCGTTATTGTTGTACTGTTATAAGTCTGGTTGTGATAGTGTTTTTTTTCCCCCTGGGTGTGAAAGATTATGTCTGTGTCACCCTGAGTGAGGTGAGTGTGTGTGTGGATGACCTTCTGTTCTGTGTCATTTGTCAGAGTTGAAACAAATGCCTGCTACATTCCAAATCCTCTCTTGTTATTGTGTGAACCCTTGAAATGTCACACTGGTGTCAGAAGTGGGATAACTGAGAGATGAAAGCGAGGATCAAGTCAGAGATTTGACAGCTTGAACAGCTGATTGCCCAGATGGAGATGGGCAGCTGAGCATACACACCAGTCCTCAGAGCTGCTCGCCACAAAGAATGGAGAACGGGCCAGATGGAGCGAGCACGTCCCGTGTCCCACCTTTTTCAAGGCAGGATGGGGGGTGCCAGCAGGGAAACTACAAGCCAGCGATCCCACTGCAGCCGAGGGCAGTGATCAGCATGGAGGCGACCGTCCCAACCCCAGTACCGCTGACCTGCCAACTGACCAAGCTTCCCCGCTTTGGTGGCAAAACCTCTCTCAACATTAGGTTGAACTGTCCGCCATGCTCAACAGCTGGACACCTGAGATGAGATGAGATGAGATTCAACTTTATTGTCATTACACATGTATGAATACAAGGTAGCAAAACGTGACTTGGCATTTGGGCACGCTCTGCAGAGCGCATCCAAGGCCGGGGCAGCCGCTAGGCGCCAGTCATAAAGAAGAAAGGAAAAAAAAAAAGAAAAAGAATGGATATGACACAGTAGGCGAGAGAAAAAAAACATGTTTTATCAGAATGGCGCTCGGCAAGTGAGCGAAATTTTGATTGCAGGCAAAAAAAAACCCTCAATGCACATTTAGCAGACATTTAGCAGGAGATCACACACAAAAGTTGAGAGGCAGTGTATTGTATGCATGTAATGTTGTATGCATTGTGTAGTGTAAATGTGACAGTTGTTAGTGAGCAGCAGAGGGCGCCTCCTGGCAGTGGATAGATGTTATAATCATGTGACTTATAAACAAGTCCAGAGTCTATCTCTCTTGCTTGCAGAAGGCACATGGGCACTGTCCTTGAGGGTCCAATCCGCTGATACGACAACTGATTGTCGGTTGTTTGGGTAAAAGCCGGTCCTTCCGCTTATCTTAATCAGGAGGAATGTAAACACGGGGCACCAAACAAGGTCAAATCAAATCAGCACAGTGCACTCAGAGAATAGAATTTGTCCTCACCCGTGCAATTCTGTGCTTCCATTATATGTGCAGGCTTAAACTGTTTTTCCATGGAGAGCACAGGGCTCCAGATGTATTCCTCCACTGAATCACTGTCATTCAGTTCACTGTTTGCCGCTACTCGTGCCCTCCCCAACTGGTCGAATTTGATGAAGGAGCTTGCCGGGTCCGCTTTGATCAGCTCTCTCACCTTCCTTCAATTTCTGATGCATCAGGGAACTCCACAGCCAAGAATAGAAGTCCTGAGATCATAACCAATAATGTTTCCACAGACGCATGAATTCCAATGTCCATGAGTCTCCTCGCAGGTTCCAATTCTTGGGCTCCCCCTTGGCCCGATTCTTGTTGAAAAATAGTGATAATAGCACATTTAAGCCGCTTCCAAATCCATAATTTCCGTTTAGATTAAGATTCAGCAGAAGAAGAGCGACTAAACACAGACAAAAACGCAACATTGCAAAGCTGGGAATAGGTCAGGAAGGCAGGAGAGGAGGGAAGAAAAATGCAACTGCTCTCTCTCAAGGCAAGAAGGAAAAATGAAGAGACACCTGAAGAGACTGCTATGCAGGTTGCACTGGCTCTGGAGGGCGGAGCTCTCTGCACACTGTCCAATCTCCAGCCTGAGGAATGGCACAGCTGGCCAGCACTACAGAGAGCACTTTGGAGGTGGTTTGGGAGGGCAATCCACGCTGACCATGCCCTGGAACAGCTGGCCAGCCGCTGGAGATACGACCAAGAGAGCCTGGGGGACTATGCAGCAGATGTCTGGCTGCTGACACAACTCGGCTACCCGGACTTTGAGCCAGAGGTGGTGAAGAAGCTCACCCTCTAGAGTTTCATCCAAGGGCTCCGCCCGGCCCGGATCCGACAACATGTCCAGATTCACGCCACGAGCATATGGAAGACGGCCATGGATGAAGTGAAGCTGGTGGACCCAATGCTGGAACCAGTGGCTGGCGTTTCATCACCAAGGTAGAGAGCTTTCCAGGCCATGGCTGAAAGTGAGGACAAGGAGGAGCTGCGCTAGGCCACAGCTGCATGGCCGGCGGGAGTACGACGACAGTGCGAAAAGGGATGCTTTCATTGCGGGGAGCCAGACCCCTCACCAGCGTTAAACTAGAGTGAGGTGGCACAGACGAGGACCTGCCGCCTCTCACAGACATTTTCCCCAACGAACTTGCACCATGTCTGGGTCGATTTGGACACTCGCCGGAGCTGTACCTGCAGTGCATCCTGGACAGCAGAACGAATTGCCACATCATCAGAAACCCAGCAGGCAGTCGATGAGCTGTTCCAGCAGAGCTGCAGAGGGTTAGAGTCGAGACAGAGATGCCAGCTGTGGGAGCTGCTGGATTATTACATCGACGTCTTTGCCGCCAGGAATGAAGATTGCACCTGAACCAGCTTGGTGCAGCACCAGATCAACACCGGTGAGACCAGGTTCATCTGGCTCCACCCTCGTTGTCTGCCTTTTTCAAGGTGGGCAGCGGCAGAGCAAAAGTTTCAGGAGATGCTGGAGGCAGATGTCATTGAACCCTCCAGCAGCCCCTGGGCAGCGCCGGTGGTTCTGGTCAAGAAGAAGGACAGTTCCTGGAGGTTCTGTGTGGACTACTGGCACCTGAACGACATCACCCGTAAAGATTTCTACCCTCTGCCCTGCATCGACGACGTGTTGGATTACATTACTGGCTCCAACTAGTTCAGCTCGCTTGACCTCCGCAGTGGCTATTGGCAGGTGGAGCTGTCACCAGAGGCCCGCCAGAAAACAGCCTTCTCCATTGGGCAGGAACTGTGGCAATTCAAGGTGATGCCATTTGAGCTTTGCAATGCCCAGGCCACCTTTGAACACCTGATGGAACGAGTGCTGGCTCACGTACCCCGGAGCCGCTGCATCATTTATCTCAATGAGCTACTGGTTCATGCAGCTGATTTTGGTGGTGCCCTGTCCAACCTCTGGGAGAGTTGGACGCCATCTGCTGGGCCAGGCTGTGGCTCCACCCTTGGAAATGCCACCTGTTTCAGCGAGAAACCACCTTCCTGGGCCCCGTCGTCAGTGCTGCAGGAGTCGCCACTGTCACAGAGAAGGTGGCAGCGGTGAGAAACTAGATGGTCCTGTGGGATGTGGGAGGGCTGCAGAGCTTTCTCTGATTGGCCTCCTATTATAGGAAGTTTGTGAAGGATTTTGCCACCATCACCAGCCTGCTGCATCAGCTGACACAGAAGGGCCACACGTTCAAGTGGCACGAGGACTGTGCTGCTGCTTTTTCCCGGCTCCACTCGGTGCTCATTGGAGCCCCCGCACTACGGTACCCCAACCCGAACTGGCCCTTCATCGTGGACACAGACGCTAGCAACCAGGGCATCGGGGTGGTGCTATCCCAGGAGGGAAAACACAGAGAGCAGGCGGTTGCTTTGTTCAGCCACACTCTCAGCAGAGCTGAAAGGAATTATTGCATCACCCACCGAGAGCTGCTGGCAATCATGCAAGGGCTTCACCATTTCTGCCCGTACGTTTACAGCGAGAGGTTTCAGCTCAGGACGGACCATGCTTCCCTGACCTGGCTGCTGAACTTTAAAGAGCCAGATGGACAGTTAGCGAGATGGCTGGAGGCACTGCAGGATTATGACTTTCAGATTGTGCATTGAGCAGGCCACCTCCATGCAAATGCTGATGTGCTGTCCAGGCTCTCCTGTGCTGTGGAGGACTGCTGACACTGCCAGCGGGCTGAGGATCATGACCCAGCAGTCTCACAGGCTGCTGCTCTTCAGACCACTGTGGCCAGGGATAGTGCAATGGCTCCCAGCTTGTCCTCAGATCATCAGCCAGCTCTCCCCAGCGATGATGTCACAGAGGCCCTCGGCGCACAGCAGCTTTGGATCAATCAGGATGGAGATCTTGTCGTCTCCTCGGTCCAGCAGTGGCTGGACATGAACCAATGGCCCACCTGGGAGGCTGTGTCTGTGCTGGACCGAGAGACCAAGGCCCTAGATTCCCAGTGGCCCAACCTCTGCTGTCATGAGGGTGTTGTTTACTGGCGATGGCAGTCTCCAGCTGGGCAGTGCCATGTCTGGCAGTTGCTGGTCCCCCGATGGCTCTGCCCCAAGGTGCTCCAGTTTGTCCACAGGTTGGTGCTGGCAAGCCACTTTGTGGGTGATGAAGACCTTGCAATGTCTTTGGGCCCGATTCTACTGGCCGGGGTGTCATTAGGACGTGGGGCTCCATGTCCACCAATGTGACACCTGCATGGCTCAGAAAGGGCCGACTCAGCAATCCCACACCCCCTTGCAGCAGTACTGGGTAGGGGCACCCATGGAGCATGTGGGAGTGGACATTCTGGGCCCTTTTCCAACCATGGATCGGGGGAACCTTTTTGTTTTGGTCGCAATGGATCACTTCACCAAGTGGCCAGAGGCGTATGCGGTCTCTGATCAGAGCGCCGCCACCACAGCATCAAACCTGGTGGATGAGATGTTTTGTTGGTTTGGCATGCCGGAGGAGCTGCACAGTGACAAGGGGTAGAACTTTGAGGTCTTTGGGGAGGTCTGCAGGCGGCAGGGCATCCGGAAGACCCGGACCACCCCGCTGCACCCACAAAGCGACGGCCTGGTTAAACGCTTTAACCGGACCCTGACCACCCAGCTCGTCATCCTAGTGGACCAGCGACAGCTAGACTGGGATCTGCACCTGCCCCTAGTCCTGTGGGCATACCGGACAGCGGTTCAAGAATCCACCCAGTGCACCCCTGCAGCGCTGATGTTTGGATGCATGTTGCACACCCCAGTGGACTTGATGTTCGGCTCTCCTCCGGAGCTGGAGGTGGAGGGAAAACCAGGGTTGGATTATTTGTTTTGCTTGTGAGAACGTCTTTACATGGTGCACAAACTGGCTTGGGAGGCCCTGGTAGAGAGGGGAGTTGACAGAAGCGAGCGTACAACTCCCTCTGCCAGGGGAGAGACTTTGCACCAGGGGATCAAGTCTGAGTTTTCTGTCCGGAATGGAAAAAGGGACTATCACCAAAGCTGGCAAACCACTGGTCGGAACCACGGGTGGTCGTACAGAGACTGTCTGACATAATGTACAGGGTGTGGCAGCAGAAGAGACACTGGGTAGTGGTGCTTCACTGCAACCGCCTCACCCCAAACCAGCCAGCTGCCCCACGGATGACCGAGCCAGAGGGCCGATCCCAACCAGAAACCCCAGTCAAGGCTCGAATGGACAATAATGGGTCTTTGCATGGCAGCCGCCGCCAACGGTGGGCACCCCAACATCTGGATGGGTTTGTATTGGACTTTTGAATTGGACTTATTGTTCTGGGGACAGAAACCAGTCCGGGGGGGGGGGGGTGCAGTGTAACGTCGGGGCTGTGGTAAGGGGTGGGGGGGATTCTCCTGGCATGTTTTGTGCTGTGGGGTTTTCAAAGACTGTTATAATTCTTGTGTTCTGAGCGTTATTGTTGTTCCGTGTCTGTGTCACCCTGAGTGAAGGAGTGAAGTGAGTGTGTGGGGCTGACCTCCCCTCTGTTCTGCGCAATTTGTCAGTGTCTGCTATGTTCCAAATCCTCTCTCGCTATTGTGTGAACCTTTGAAACGTCACAATATGTAACAGCCTTGACAGATAAATATACACACCCTAGTTTCGCTGCTGACACATGAAATATTTAGAAAACGTAAAATAGAAAAAAACAAAACAAACATAGTGTAACGTCGGGGCTGTGTTAAGGGGGGCAGGGATTTCCCAGCATGCTTTGCCAGCAGAGAACGTTACTTTGTGTGTGTATTTAATGTGATTACTGAGTTATTATACTGCTGTGTAATGACCCAGCAGTGTTTATAGGAAGGATTAGGGCAAGATGTATCATGTGTGTGTAACCATGATTGAAATGGGGGTCTGGGAGGATAACCTCCCCTCCTGTCTGTGCTCAGTGGTGTGTTTGAATAAAGCCTGTTGTGTCGCAAACATCTGCTCCTCTTCTTTGTGGGAACCTCGCGTACGTCACAATAGGAAAATTTTTGTTTACGTTTGGGATACAGAAATGTTTACGTTTTTCGCCAGCAGGTGGACCGGATATGACGTCACCACCAGCTGACCGGTCTCTGTTGTGTTTTTGTCGTCACAAACGTTTATCAGACTTTATGTTTTTATTTTTAATGTCTGCAGGTCTTTGTCTTTTTGGGAGCGCGCACACCGTGTCGTTCATGCGCTGCTGTCATTGGACTAAAAGCTGCTGCGCGTGCACGTTAGGCCTCTGTTTTTAGGGTTAGCCGCTCAGCTAGGCTAGGCTAGGCTAGGCTAGCTGTGACCGCCAGCGGGGAGCGGATGTAAACTGTCCGGAGAAGAAGTGTCAGTCTGGAGGTTTTTGGGTCTGGTCCGTCTGTTATGTAGGCCTGTGTTTCTAAAATCTGAAGATGTGGTTAAAACTCTTCTTCCTGCTGCTCTACTTCTTAGTTTTGTTCATGCTAGCTCGGATCTTTGAGACGGTAGTCTGGTACGAAACCGGAACCTTCTCGGCCCAGCTGGTGGATCCGGTAACTCTGAGCTACAAACAGCTGAAAACCATCCTGGAGGTCCGGGGACTGGGCTGTTCTGGACTGGCCCAGAAGGAAGATGTCAGCGACCTGGTGGAGAAGTCTGGTAAGAACCGGGGCCCGTTGGCCCTGGTCTGTTTAGATCACTTTAGTCCAAATCTGTTCAGTCCTTACCGTCTCAGACAGAATTCCATGGACAGAACCAACTACACCAGTCACTTCATTAGGTACATCTGTTCACCGGCTCATTAACCCAGTTATGTAATCAGCCAATCATAGGGCAGCATTCAGTCATGTAACCATGGTGATGAGGACCTGTTGAAGGTCAGATTAGCGTCAGAGGAGTCAGTAAAGGTGGGTTCTGGACTCTGGAGGTGATTCTGAGTAAGTGTGGAAAAACTGGAACCACTGTGACCTGCTGAAGAGATTGAAGATCCGACACTAGACCGTTCCATCATTAGAACTGCTGTGGTTCTGGTGTCTAAGACGGAACCTCCTCTAACAGGACCACCCAAACAAAAATTGTAGCTGTGACACTGGGAGGAAGACGTCCTCAGAAGTTCAGTTTAACCGGGTCATGTGGCAACTAGTTAACCACAAAACAGTTTACCAGGTCATGTGGTAACCAGTTAACCATGGAGTCATTGACGTGGTCATGTGGTAACTAGTTACCTACAGAACAGTTCACCTGGTCATGTGATGAAAAGTTAACCACAGAATAGTTTACTTGGTCATGTGATGACTAGTTACCCAGAGAACAGTTCACCTGGTCTTGTGGTAATTAGTTAACCATGGAGGCATTTATGCAGTCATGTGGTAACGTCACCCGTGGAACAATTCATCTGGTCATAGCTAGCTCAGATAAACAGTGGTGTAACCAACCATCCAGGTACATCCTCAGAGCAGAGGGTCTGGGTTTGAACTCAGGTCAATGCTGTTGAGCAGACGTCGTATCAGTGTTAATGTTCCACTACCATCAGAGAACATCAGAGGCTGTAGGTACCACGTCACTGCTGTTTCTGAGTGAATGATGGCATCAGCAATGAATGCCTGTGTACGGTGGTAAATGATGGCGTCCGGTTGTGTTTTAGCTCACCGTTGACCCTCTCTTAGAGACTTAACACTGTGGTGATGTGTTATGGTCAGACACCGTTAATGTGACGTTTAAATCCTGACATCTGCTTCTGTCCCACTAACAGGAGAACTAACTCAGGGGGAGCTGTACTCTGCTCTGAAGAAGGAGAAGGAGCAGACGGAGGCGGGCGACTCAGGCTCCACCCACTTCAGCGGAGAGATGCACTTCTATGAGCTGGTGGAGGACACAAAAGACGGGATCTGGTTGGTTCAGGTCAGCTGGCTGACAGTCAATCAGAGCCTCTTTTAGGAGGTCATGGTTAGACGGTCTGATAGTTTCATCATCCATAAAATTAACGATGAAACACTGAAGGTTCCTGGTTCAGTTCCCCAGGTTGGCTTTAGCTGTGTGGTTTATCCCAGGTTGAGTTATAGGTGAGTTAGCTGTAAGTGAGTTAGCTGCAGGTGAATTAGCCATAAGTGAGTTAGCTGTAGGTGAGTTAGCTGTAGATGAGTTAGGTGTAGGTGAGTAGCCCACAGAGTAAAGGATGAGATGATCCAGAACTACAATGACTGATGTGGTAAATCTGACAGGGTTTCCACTAGTAACATTTCTGCATGGCAGTCTCCCACGCCAGAAACTGAGCCACCACACTAAGAAAATGAATGAAGGAATGATGCTGTGCATGCGAACAATGCACGTGATAGTCACCCGTGCATCAGGGTTCTGGAGTGCGCCGCCTGTGTGACAGTTCCAGTCGGCAGACAGACCTATCTAGCATCGCTGTCTGTGAGGCAATCCTGATTCCACGACAGGGTAAAGTTCAAGCTTATTTAAGTACTTTAACAAGGGAAAAAAAGCAGAAGAGGTATGTAAGCAATGGAGGCATTTATTGTGGTTTTAACCCGCTGGTAACGGGAGCAATAATGAGTCGCTTAGCAAACAGGTGTGGTTCAGCTTCATATGCAGGCTAATTGAGGGAGAGGAAAGGGTGACTGAATCGCTGAGGATTTACTTCACCAACCACTACAATGTTAACTAATTTATGTTCATTAGTATGTATCTGGCAAGTTAAAATTACCAAAATTCATGAACTCAGCGACTTTAATCCGTCAACATTCTCCAGTCTTCAGACAGACTAAACCTGCCGACATCTGGACTTCAAAGTAAGGAAATTCCTGTTGTCTGGGTGGTGAGGAGAGTTGTAAAAAAACCCGCAAATATATAGAAAAGTTATAACAGAAATAACTACATCTTTGGTCATTTTAGTTAATTTATTTCATTAGATATAATTTTATTAATAATTACATTTCTTTGAAATCAGAGTTAAATTATTGTTCTGTTCTGGCTTTGCAAAATTATGGTCAAAAGTTTAAATTGTATGAGGAAAAAAATTCTAAATTTTACTACAATCTGTGGTAAAACCAGTAATTTTATATAAAAAAAAAATTAGCCATAAAATAATCCACAAATTTTTAATAAAATGCCAAATATACAAGAAAAGTCCTAATTTTACAGGAGGAAGTTATAAATTTGAGGAAAATGGTTTCAAATTTAGATAAGTTTACAGAGAAAAGTAGAAAATTCCAAGAAAATTATTAGAAAGTTTGGGGAAAAACCTCAAACCTTCAAGACTGAAGTCATTATTCACGTTTTTAAGTGGGTGCTCTTTGTATCCTTAACTCAACTAGAAATTTTGGGTGTCTACTTTTAATTATTAATTTCATAAGATAACCACACTGCTTTTATATGAGTAGAATTTCTGGCTACTATATGGATTAGATTTATATGGCGCTTTACATGTCAAGTGACGTCTCAAAGTGCTTACAGTGAATCCATTATTCATTCACTCCAGACAGACATTGATAGTGGTGAGCTATCTCTGTTGCCATAGCTGCCCTGGGGCAGACTGACGGAATCGTGACTGCCAATCTGCACCAACTGCCTCTCCGTCCACTACTGAACATTTATACACATTCATACCCAGTGTCATGAACACAGGAGGCAAGGTGGGTAAAGTGTCTTGCCCAGGGACACAACGGCAGGATGGCTGGGGAGAGCAGGATTCAAACCCTCACCCCTCTGGTTACTGGATGACCCGACTCCTGAGCTACTGCCACCCTACCCACCTCTGATCATATAATTTAAGTATTACTATTATGAATGATTTTCCCTCTCTTTCCTATGCTTTCTCAATGGAAAAAAGAAACACTATAATAACAGTACCAAAAATACACATATTTGTGTTATTTATGTAAATCATGACAAAGAAAACATGCAAGACAAAACGTGACACTTGGTATTTTCTGACCTGTCTGTATACCACCATAGACAGAGAGAGAACCTGAATTAGACAGAGCTCAGAGAGGGAAAGATGAGACAGAGGAGAGGAGCCAAGGAAAGGAAAGTGTTCAGGTAGAGGGTCCAGGAGAGGTGAGAGCAGAGGAAGGAGAGAAGGACACCAGTAAAGTCCAAACACAGGACATCTGGGTGGGACCCCAACTGGCCCAATATCCAACATTCAAGCCTCGGTTGTACAATACTTCAAATGGTAAGTTCCAAATGCAGAGTTACTGAAATAAATGGTATAAAATTAACTCATTCCAGTTACAATAGTGTCACGTGTTTTCTGACCCACCCCCACCCCTGAAAACTATGTTGCCATAGCTTAAGGTCTTTAAGCCAGAGGAAAGACTGATCTGTGTTGTGGTTCTGATGTTAAACTCAGAGGAACACTGATAGCACAGTCAGCAATGGATCAGGAACCTAAAGCAACTGAACCGGGAAACATGACTGAGACAGCCCTGGTCCCTGCTGTAGAACCTCATTGTTCTACCAGGAACAGTCAATGACACCAGCTGCGTTCTACATGTCTGCTCACTTCCTCCTCTCTACTGACTATATAGTGAACTCAGCTATAGTGGACTACATTGTGAACTTAATAGAACAATCACATTTTCAGCTTTCAGACACAACTTTGCTTGTTTTCTCGGCGCCGTTAATGACATCATCATGGTGAGACAGTAAAATGGTAAATGGCATTCACTTATATAGCGCTTTTTCTTGTCTCTAGATGACCAAAGTGCTTTACAGATCCTGCTATCCACCCAGTCACACACATTCACACACTGATGGTGGTGGAGCTGCCATACACCGGCGCTGGCCTGATCCACAGTGTCTTGCTCAGGGACACTTTGACATGCAGACTGCAGACAGAACGGGAATCGAACCCCTGACCCTCCGATCAGTAGTCGGCCACACTACACCTGCACCACAGCCGCCCTGTAACTGCATATGTTTTGCAGTAAATGTATATTAAATCAAATTGATTTTACTGTAATAATAAATAAAAACACCTTAATGTAGTTTACTGTATGTTGTGATGTGATGCTCTCCTCTCACTGCTTCGTTGGCGGTGCATTGCGTTATGGGATACGTTGGCTATTAAAGTGACCATCGGGTGTACTTTTCAAAATGCATTATTCGATATTTTGAGTGGCTATATAGTGACTGAAATTATTAGTTAAGAATCCGAACAGCACAACAGAATGGCTGATTCACTCTATAGGACACTATGTAGGGAATGAGAGAACGTTTAGAACACAGCGTGAGGCTGGTCAGGGTTCTATCAGAACTTCACCACAAAAATGAAGAACCATAGATAGGAGTGAGGAGGAGCTGAAATGATCTGTGTGTTCTGTAGGTCATTGCCCAGGATGGAGAGGCTCTCCTCAGCCGTTCTAACTGGAGGAAGATGGTCCAGAAGGTGTCACAGTTTGGGATCAGAACTGGAACCTTTAACTGTTCCAGTGACTTCAGGTAGGAGAACAGTTCTCCCCAAAAACTAGCTGTGACTAAAACATCAGGAAACTTCAGTTTTGATTAGAACTAAACTCCACAATGACAAAAACACAGAAGAAGAGGGAACAGGACTGAACTGAATTTAATCTGGATTAGGATTATGTTTGGTTTTGTTTTTTTAAAGGGCATAAAATACCATTTTAGTCAACATAAATTTGTTTTTATAGGATTTTATATCCATCAGAGTATGTCTTTAATGTTAAGAAGAATTAGAAGCCAAACTCGTTATCATTTTTGCGTCCATCAGGTCCTGTCTGCGGCGAGGATGGCAGCGCTCCACCCTCATCATGTCTGTGCCTCAGACGTCGGCCTCAAAAGGAAAGGTCATGCTGAAGGAGTACGACGGCCGCCGCGTTGAGACTGAACACATTTTCCGCTGGATGACATCACATGTGGCTCATCGAATCAAAACGCTGCGGCGGTCCGATCAGCTGAGGGCAGAGTGGCATTACGACCCAGATCACCCCGTCAAAATGTTTCTGTTCGCCCGCCTGGCCCGGCCACCCGCCTTTTTCTCTGCCCTGTCCGTCAAGTTCACTGGACGCATCGAGTTTGTCTTTGTGGACGTCCGCCGCTGGGACGACCATGGCAGCCTATCAGAGATCGGAGTGACTCACAGCCCCGCCTACATACTGAAGATGCCCGAGGGCATTTACCACTATGGCAGAAGGTGACGGAAATGTAGAAACATTAACAAATCTTATAGGTCTAGACTAAATTAATCCAGCATGTCCATTCTGCTCCATAGTACCGGGGAGTTCTTGTCCTTGGGAGCCATGGACACGTTCCTGAGAACAGTCCAACCGGAGGTCAACGACCTGTTTGTCCTCAGCCTTGTCCTCATCAACCTGCTGGCCTGGATGGACCTCTTCATCACACAGGTTCGTTTAGTGCTCATGAGTTAGCTAATGTTAGAGCTGCTAACTGATAACTAACCTGCTACCATCACCCATGTTAGGACAGTTATCCAGGAGGACCACCATGTCATGTAGAGCATATCGCAGCTTCACATAGTGTAGCGTATCTCAGTGTGTCATACTGACCACGGAGCTGTGCATCGGTGTGTAGCAGTGCATCATAGCGGAACATATCATCACAGAGCAGTGTATTGCGTCATAGCGTATTGTGCCATAGCATAGCTTATCATACAGGGTGACTTGGTGTCCCATGTTGTGCAAAAGCGCACCATTTTCAGTTGTCCCACAAATTGAGATGTTGTCCAGTGTTCTGATGGTATTGAATTTTCAAAGGCTGTACAGCCATTCTACAAGATGTAACTTATATCCAGTAGCTCTGAGGAAAGTAGGGCGGGCCGTCATCTCTGCAGCTATGACTGATGTCAGTCAAACTGTGCACTTGAAGCAGTCACTGGTTAACCTGCACCATATCAGTCCCTTCCCCCCATGGAGAAAGCTTGGAGTGATTGCTGCTACTGGAACAGTGCTAATGTTGCTGGAATACGGAAACAACAACAAAAGAGAGAAAGTGCAGTGAAGCTACAGTATCTACATGTGAGTGAAGTCAGTGGAGGACAGTTCAGAGGGTCTTCTACGTTTTATGGCAGATTAATTTTTCAATCACTCATGGGGCTGAGCATTACGTGAAGTGACTCAGCACATGTGATGCTCACAGAAAGAATTGGATAGACGGACGCATGCCAGTCTATGGACACGCTCCTGCTGAAACCTGAAGATGATTGCTGGACAGATAAGGTAGAGGCTGCTGAACTAACCAGCAGTTACTACACTGTACAGCACTCCCAGCAGTCCGCAGACTGTGGCACTAAGCTAGTGGAAATGATTGGGGGGTGGGGGGGGGACCGCCATGTGGTCGTGCAGAAGCAGTGTCTTTTGTATTGAATGTAGAATTGAATATTGTGGGTCCATGGTATGTATGATGATTTTAACACCAGGCTGGTGCTGATTTCATGTTTCATGCTGCTGTGATGTGTGGTTTGGAGATGGTGGCACTGACAAAAAGCAGGTGATGATGTTGAAGATGCTAAGATTGTCATTGGAAGTGACGAGAAGAGACAGGATTAGAAATAAGTATCAGAGGAACAGCTGAGGTTGAGCAGTTTGGAGACAAAGTAAAAGAGTCAAGGCTGCGATGGTTTGGACATGTGCAGAGGAGGGATAGTGGATATATTGGACAAAGGATGTTGAAGATGGAGCTGCCAGGCAGCAGAAGAGGAAGACCTCAGAGAAGATTCATGGATGTAGTGAAGGAGAACATGGAGAGGGTTGGTGTTACAAAGGAGGATGAAGAGTTAGGTTGAGATGAAGGCAGACGATGCACTGTGGAGACCCCTAAAGGAGACAGCCAGATGTTTTATTCATTTAAAACTTGACTTATTTTGAACTATGTTAGCCTGTTTAACCTGTAATAACATGTATTAATAATGTGTAATAATGTGTATTAATAACCTATAATAATGTGTGTAAATAACCTGTAATAACATGTATAAACTAGAGGGCACTCAGAGAGCGCATACCTCTGCCAAGCCTCCGTCCCTCCCTCCCTTTATCCGTCCACATCGCCATCCCTCTGTACATTGCTAGATAGGGCCTTGGCAGAGGTATGCACTCACAGGTCACCTCCGACATCTAATGAGTTTATCTTTGGGCCAAGGGCCACCCCTGGTGAAAATTTCATCCAAATCCATCCAGTAGTTTTGGAGCATTGTTCCTAAAACGCTGTGAGAAGATAAGAGCCTTGGCGGAGGTATGCATTTTGAGATAATCACCAAAATCTAATCATGTGTTCAGTGTGCCATTACACACCTTTCCTGAAAATTTGAAAGGCTTTATATAAATGCAATCCATTATTATCATTATTATTATTATGATCATGATATCCTTTTAGTGTCAGATCAGAGAGTACCGGGTTGTTTGATGCAGCAAAGTTCAGCCTCCACCTCCTCCACTGTCCTCTCCCATTCTCGTCTTCCTGTACCGGCGTCCTATGTCCCACCCTTCCTTGATTCTGATTGGCTGCTTAGAAAGGTCTGGCATTAACGAGTGCAGCTGTACAGTAGTCTGATAAGTTGAACTTTTTTCAACTCTGAGCACCGCGACAAAAAACGGCCACCACTCAAAGCGTTTCAGCGCTGAGGACGCTCAACATTGAAAACGCTGGACTACATAGAGAATGAATAGAAAATAGTCGCCCACAGCAGAAAAAAATGAGTTTGATGGACACACCCCCTAATACTTTTTCTGCAGTGTTTGTCCACATTGTGATCCGAATCACCACCAAAATCTAGTCATCTGTTCCCCGTGCCATTACACACCTTTCCTGAAAATTTTATCAAAATCCACTCATAACTTTTTGAGTTATGTTGCTAACAGTCAAACCAACCAACCAACTAGGGCTGTCACGATAACTGCAATTATGTAGTACTGCGCTATGGACAAGCCTACTGCGTAGGGTAATGAGCAAGCACAACAACCGTGGCGTAAATAAAATGGTAAATGGCACTCACTTATATAGCGCTTTTATTCTCATCTCTTGATGACCAAAGCGCTTTACAGATCCTGCTATCCACCCATTCACACACACACTGATGGTGGCATGCTGCCTAACATGGCGCTTCCAGACCCACCAGGGGCAATTGGGGTGAAGTGTCTTGCCCAGGGACACAACGGCAGGATATCTGGGGAGAGCGGGATTCGAACCGCCAACCATGTGGTTATTGGATGACCTGCTCTACCTCCTGAGCCACTGCCATCCCCATAAACCCTGAAAGGTTTATTATTTTAGGTTAACTACCTGATCAATAATTTTGAGATTTGTATTTTTTGATCTTTGCATAAATGTTTTCCTATTAGTAGTTAATTTTACAAAGTACAGAGGCCTTATGCCATCCTACACACTGAAGTAAAAAAACAGGCTTTTATTATAACACTTTTATTATAACACTATAACACTAACGTTAATCGGTTTATCAACCCATAATGAGGCACAAGCTCTTATGGTGGTTGTAGTTTGTGTTTCACTTAATGTGTACTGTACTCTAAGAAAATAAAACTAAACTTCACCAGCAGTCAAGATCATTGTCATCACATATTACGGGGATCCGTACACGCAGTGTTCACTTTTTTTGTGTGTGTGTGGCTAAATCTCGTTGTTCACTTATAGTGGTGTGAAAAAGTGTTTGCCCCCTTCCTGTTTTCTCATTTTTTTTGTATGTTTTTTCAGATAATCAATCAAATTTAAATATTAGACAAAGATAACACAAGTAAACATAAAATGCAGTTTTTAAATGAAGGTGTTTATTATTAAGGGGGAAAAAAAAATCCAAACCTACATGGCCCTGTGTGAAAAAGTGATTGCCCCCTAAACCTAATAACTGGTTGGGCCACCCTGAGCAGCAACAACTGCAGTCAAGCATTTGCAATAACTGGCAGTGAGTCTCTTACAGCACTGTGGAGGAATTTTGGTCTGCTCATCTTTGCAGAATTGTTGTAATTTAGCCACATTGGAGGGTTTTCGAGCATGAACTGCCTTTTTAAGGTCATGCCACAGCATCTCAGTCGGATTCAGGTCAAGACTTTGAGTAGGCCACTCCAAAGTCTTCATTTTGTTTTTCTTTAGCCATTCAGAGGTGGACTTGCTGATGTGTTTTGGATCATTGTGCTGCTGCAGAACCCAAGTGCGCTTCAGCTTGAGGTTGTAACATTCTTCTATTATATAGAGAATATTACTAAAATCAAGGGATGAAATGGTTTCACTCTGAACCGGCTCGTATGGTTTTGTGGGTTATTATTATAGTTCAAAAGTGCAAAAATAATGAGTACACAACAATGAGGTCCCTCCACCTTATTTACCACACCCACAATGTATTTAGGTTCAGGTTCAGGTTACTTTATTTGTACCCGTAGGTAGATTTGTTTTGCAGTCTGGTGACATCCATATTTACAAGCCACAAATTACATTCAACATAGACACAAACACAGGCACATATGAAGCTGACTATAAACATGATAAAAATACTCAAGGCTCCATCAATCAGGGTATAAAAAGACAAAGAGATGGGAGAAAAACCAGAGGTAAGAGAGAAGGGTCATATTAAAAGTTAAAAACTAGTCAAAGAGGTTAAAAACTCAAAGGTCTAAAACCCAATAAAATATTTAGAACCCAAGTGACATCCTACAAAAATAAGTAAATATAAAATGGAGTTAATAAATAGGTACCTAAATTATGTGCAATATATTTTTACAGCTTGTTCAACTCTTTGACAGCAGCAGGGACAAAGCTGTTTTTGTAGCGCTGGGTTCTACTTTTTGGGACAGCAAACCTCCGTCTTGAGGGAAGAAGCTGAAAGTTGCAGTGCAAAGGGTGGGAGTCATCATTTAAAATGGAGGTAGCCATCCTCTGTACTTGTCTGGTGTACAGGGATGTCAGGCTCAGCTGTGGCTCACCAAGCAAACGACTGGACCATCTAACTACCTGATCCAAGGATTTCCTCTGTTTCAGTTTTATCTGACCAAACCATGACACTAAAGAAAAGGATAAAACAGATTCAATAAAAGCCCGATAAAACACTGTCATTATGGTTCGGTCAACTTGGAAGTGTGCAAGTTTTCTCAAGCAATGCAAATGTTGCTGACCCTTTTTGCACACCCTTTCACAGTTCTCTTCAAAGTTTAAATTACTATCAATAATCGTCCCAAGATATTTGTAGGATTGTACACATTCGGTGGTCTGGCCTTTTAGTACGGTGACTTTGTACCTGGGAGTTTTCCTCCTAAAGTCAATAATCATATCTTTCGTTTTTGTCGTATTCAGCTGCAGGTAGGAATCCTCACACCAGTGAACAAAATCATCAACTACTGGGCCGTGGCCACTCTCACCATCCTGGAGGAGACTGACAATAACTGAGTCATCAGCATACTTTATAATGTGTCTGTTGTCATGTCTGCTCCGACACATGTTTGTGTACAGGATGAAGAGTAGTGGTGACAACACACACCCCTGAGGAGAGCCAGTAGAAGAGCACTTTAGGTCAGACAATGTGCCATTGACCCTTACTCTCTGCGTCCTGTTGGTTAAGAAATCCAGAATCCAACCCACCAGATTATTGCTCAAATCAAATTGCTGCAGGAGCCTTTCAACTAAGACATGAGGTTGGATTGTATTAAAGGCGGAGGAAAAGTCCACAAATAAAAGTCTGGCGTGTGTCCCATTAAAATCCAGATGTTTAAAAAGCATGTTCAACAGAGTGACAGTGGCATCCTCCACTCCTCTGTGAGGCCTATAGGCAAACTGCAGAGGATCCAATGCATGCTCAGTCTGCTTTAGGACCTCACATCTGACCAGTTTTTCAAAAATTTTCATTAAAATTGAAGTCAAAGCAACTGGTCTAAAGTCGTTTACCGTTTTAGGACAGCTGGCTTTTGGAACGGGAACAACCACGGCGTCTTTCCAGATCTTAGGCACATGTTGTGTCTGTAAGGACTTATTGAAAATGTAATGAAATATAGGACTCAGTTCATGTGCACAGGACTTTACCAAGCGCCCACATACAGTATATTATCAGGGCCCTGACTGTTGTTCACTTTTACAGCGCAGAATGCCCTTTTAACATCCTGCACCTCAATATTAAAGTGCTGATTGTCTTTGAGTTTCTGTTTCAAATCTTGGATTTCTGTGCTAAAATCAAAGGAGTCAAAATGACCATAAAAACAATTAAGAGCATTAGCCAGTCAAGCGTTTGCAATAACTGACAGTGAGTCTCTTACAGCACTGTGGAGGAATTTTGGTCCTCTCATCTTTGCAGAATTCAACGTAATTCAATGTAGTGTTCAACTGTCCAGTATTATTCCCAATCTTTGCTGGCAAAAAATAAAAAAAGAGAATAACAAAGTGTCCCACTAAAGTCACCCAAAAACAAACAGGACGTCACTGTATAATTGACCAAAAAAAAAAAAAACCCTGAGCTCAGTCAAGATGGATATGAGGGAAAAAAATGCTGAGTGAGAGACAAAAGGGAACGTTCTCACCGGCTTTGGGTCCGCTGCCCTTCGCTCCGGTTCCACAGCGAATTCCCCGGTCCAGCGTTCTCCTCCTGGGCCAACTTACCTGCCGTCTCACGGTGAGGAATGCACTGTCTGGAGAGAATGTGGGGAAACAACAGCAGACCATGGGCACGTATTTTGGTCTTGCCCACTCATTCAGCCTTTCTGGACAGACGTAGCAAATGTCATTTCTAAGGTGTTGGACTTTAATATCAGCTGCACTTTTATTTTGTTATTCCTCGGATGTTTCCCTGACAATCTGACTGCAGATGATACTTATCTCCTGAAAACCTTTTTGGCATCAGCCAAAAAGGCCATAACAAAGTGCTGGTTACAAAAACAGCCTCCCACACTGAACCTTTTCACCTCCATAATAGATAATATAAGGCTCATGGAACACATGACCTATGCCCTGCGACTCCAAGAGGAGCTAGGAAAAAGACGTTGGAAAAAATGGCTGGACTTCACAGGATGTGACAGTACTTATTAGTATGTGGATTCTGAAATGTATGTTTTTGTCGTATCTGATTTGTATTACAATAACCATCCCATGACCTCATATGTTTGTGTTTTATAAATGAAAAATGTTCATAAATAAAAAGTTTAAAAAAAAAAAAAGGAATGCACCGTCAGCCGCTGGTCCCACATAGACTCCCAGCAGACTGTTGCTCCTCCTGGTTGCTCCAACTGTCTCCAGTAAGGACTTTATTTCAATTATCCATATGACGGCCGCTCCTAGTAACAGCGGGCCTGTCAGTCTGTGAGTCTGGGATAGAATGAGAGAAACACTGTCTCGCGGCGACTTCCGCCTTCCCCTTAATGCCGCTCCCAGCTGCTGGCAATCAGCTGATGGCCACTCTCATTACCAGCTGATGTAATCACAGGTAAATCATGTTTTCACATGCATACATTCAGGAAATAGAGGCACAAACAAGAAATGGAGCATTATAAATATTGCATCATATCAATTAAGATACCTCAGGCCTCCTTTTATGTGGCTACCATTCTCTCCATAAAAGGGGCAATGCAATTAAATAATGTGGCAGTGCTACAAGGTCACAAACAGATGGCCGGACATTCTTCTTCAGGATTTTTTGGTAGACAGCAGAATTCATGGTTCCATTTACCACAGCAAGTCTTCCAGGTCCTGAAGCAGCAAAACAGACCCAGACCATCACAGTAGCACCACCATATTTTACTGTTGGTATGATGTTCCTTTTCTGAAATGCTGTTACATTTACACCAGATGTAATGGGACCCACACCTTCCAGGAAGTTCAACTTTTGTCTCATCAGTCCACAGAGTATTTTTCCAAAAGTCTTGGGGATCATCAAGATGTTTTCTGGCAAAACTGAGATGAGCCTTTATGTTCTTTTTGCTCAGCAGTGGTTTTCATCTTGGAACTCTTGCCATGCAGGCCATTTTTGCCCAGTCTCTTTCTTATGGTGGAGTCATGAACACTGACTTTAACTGAGGCAAGAGAGGCCTGCAGTTCTTTGGATGTTGTTGTGGGGTGTTTTGTGACCTCTTGGATGAGTCGTCGCTGCACTCTTGGGGTAATTTTGGTTGGCCAGCCACTCCTGGGAAGGTTCACCACTGTTCAATGTTTTCACCATTTGTGGATAATGGCTCTCACTGTGGTTCGTTGGAGTCCCACAGCTTTAGAAATGGCTTTATAACCTTTTTCAGACTGATAGATCTTAATTACTTTGTTTCTCATTTGTTCCTGAATTTCTTTGGATGGCAGCATGATGTCTAGCTTTTGAGGATCTTTTGGTCTGCTTCACTTTGCCAGGCAGGTTCTATTTAAGTGATTTCTTGCTTTCTTGCACAGGTGTGGCAGTAATCAGGCCTGGGTGTGGCTAGAGAAATTGAACTCAGCTTTCCAAAGATGTAATAAACCACAGTTAATTTGTTTTAACGGGGGCAATCACTTTTCACACAGGGCCATGCAGGTTTGGATTTTTTACCCTTAATAATAAACACCTTCATTTAAAAACTGCATTTTGTGTTTACTTATGTTATCTTTGTCTAATATTTAAATTTGCCTGATGATCTGAAACATTTAAGTGTGGCAAACATACAAAAAAATGAGAAATCAGGAAGGGGGAAGCACTTTTTCACACCACTGTATGTGCCCCTATTGATTATTAAATAAACTGTTAAATGTTAAGTGTGTTTTATTGCCAACAGCATGTTTGCACCCAGTACTGTGGAAGCTTCCACAGCACCAGGTGCTGCCGCCGCTGACACCATTTGGGGCAGTCTCTAGATGGACTCCAGCAGGCAGTTAGTAGTGGAAGCATTTGGACGAATTGCTAAATACAGCCATGACAGCGAGCACTGAAAGGGCACAAAGCGTGTTATTTCCTTCTGAGCAGAGTGTTTATGATCCTGATAATTGAGCTCTGAGAGTGAAACAGCTGCACAGTACATTGCTTGTTTGAACGTGATTTTTCGGACAGCAGCAAAAATCCAAAAATCATGGAGACAAGAGCCATGCAGGGTCCTGTACGGAGGCTACCCTGTTTCAATAATCTGAATGTCACTGTAGTTTCCAACCAGTCCACACACCCTGTAGTTGAAATACTGGAGTTACCACCACTGCTTTATGAAAATGATCAAGTTTTTTTTTTTAAACAGAATCAGCAGTTCATGCCTGTAGGAAGACTGGAGCTCTGCACAATTGTCACACATGCACAAGTTGAGGGCGGAGCTGCAGCGAATTTCTCATAGCTTCCATTGTTTGCCACATAAGTTATGAACCCCCTTTAAATTACGAGACTACAGGGTCCTAAATACATCTGCAATAATACCGTGTTGAGCTATCTACCATCACCTCAGGGGAAATTCCTCCACCATGACAGCCCTACAACCAACCCAACCAACCAACAGACAAACCAATGCCACTAAAAACATTACCTCTGTCCTCCCTTGGCGGAGGTAATAACCTGTAAAAAAGTGTATAAATAACGTGTATAAATAATATGTAATAAAATATATTAATAACCAGTAATTACATGTTTTAGTAACCTGTAATAACATGCATTAATAACATGAAATAACATGTTCCACCTTTAACAGGGAGCCACAGTGAAACGTTTCGTGGTTCTGATCCGAACCCTGGGAACCTACAACTCCATCCTGCTAGTGTCCTGGCTGCCAGTTCTGGTAGGAAGTCACTTCATTATTATTAGTATTTTAATATTAATTGTGACAGGTCATTTCCTGAATGTTTTTGGAGATCTCAGAAATGATTGTGTGGTCCATCAGCATAAGTCCGTTTGACATCAGAACATTCTGGTTCCATCTGTTGAACGTTCACTCTGCATTATTTATTTTTATTTTGCCAGGAAATATTTTTGATTAAATGTGTTTACCTACAGATATTTTCAGATAGAAGTTTAATCATGTTAAAATGTGAAAATACAGCAGAGATCAGATCTAAACTGGGTCAACGTTGAGTTCTAACATGAATTAGGCTGGTGGAAATTGGGCTACTGTTGGCCAAAGATCATGGAGGAGGGAGAGAGAGAAAAGGAAAGGTAGAAGTGTGAAGGTGAGAGTAGGGACTTTAAATGTAGGGACTATGACTAGTAAAGGGAGAGCAATGGCTGACATGATAGAGAGAAAGAAGGTAGATATACTGTGTGTTCAAGAAAACGGATAGAAGGGAAGCAAGGCTAGGAGTATTGGAGGTGGATTTAAACTGTTCTACCATGGTGTAGACAGGAAGACAAATGGAGTAGGAGTAATTTTGAAGGAAGAATATGTGAAGACTGTTAAGGAGGTAAAGAAGGAGTCAGACAGAATCATGAGTTTGAAGCTAGAAGTCAAAGGTGTGATGTTGAATGTTGTCAGTGCATATGCTACACAAGTTGGAGGTCAGGTAAAAGAGAAAGAGGAATTCTGGAGTAAGTTGGATGAAGTGGTAGAGAGTGTTCCCAGGGGGGAGACAGTGGTGATTGGAGCAGCATTTAATGGACATGTAAGTGAAGGGAACAGAGGTGATGAGGAGGTTCTGGGTAGGTGGAAAAGAGGAAAGACCACAGAAGATTCCTGGATGTAGTGAAGGATATGAGAGGGATGGAGTGACAGAAGAGGATGAAGAATAGGGTGAGATGGAGGCAGATGATCCGCTGTGGAGACCCCTGACAGGAGCATACCGGAGAAGCTTTTGTTCAGGTTCATAAAGTGAAGACTGTTGCTGTTTAAAGGATTTAACAATGACCACTGTGATCAGCTATTTTTAATTAAGCTTTAATTAATGAACACCTCTGACCCCTCCAGGCTCTCCTCCAGCTGCCCTACCTGGATGCCGTCTATGGCTATAGTCTGAAGCTGCTCCGCTACGCCGACACCACGGCGCTGGCCAGCCTGGTCCGGACTGACTGGACGTTCTACTCGTCCCACCCTGCCCTCTTGCTGTCCACCTACCTGGCCCACGGCCTGCTGGTAGACTACTGTGAGAAGAGACGCCGCTGCGGTGCCCGTGGCCAGGAGGACGGCTCCACCAACCTGGAGTGGCTGGCCAGCCTGTGGGACTGGTACACGTCCTACCTGCTTCACCCCATCGCCTCGCTGCACCACCTCCCCTCCGACCACTCGGACTGGGACGACGACCCTAACCTCATCTTTGAGCGCTTGGCTTTTCCTGACCTGTGGCTCCGCCCACTAGTTAACATAGACTACATCAAAGCCCTGCCCACCTGGAGGCTCCGACCTGCTCCTGAGGAGTCCAGGGTGGATGAGGACAGGGGCGTCTCATCGTCAGACTCTGATGACACTTCCTGTAGTCCTCCACCCAGCAGCAGGTGCCAGAGCGGCGAGGAAACCGTCAGACATCCGTGCGTTTGCTGTCCTCGATTGTCCCCCTGCTGCTGCTGTAGCAACTCTACCCCACTATCACCTGTGGAGTCTGGAGGCGTGTCTGACCACCGGCTCTGTGATTGGTCCGTGTGGCCCACCGACATCCTGCGGTGCTCCGAATGTGTGGTGTGTCTGGAGAACTTTGAGGTGGACGAGCTGCTGATGGGTCTGCCCTGTGGACACGCCTTCCACCAGCACTGCATCGCTGTCTGGTTGGCCGCCGGGCGCCACTGCTGCCCCGTCTGCCGCTGGCCCAGCTACAAGAAGAAACATCTGCATGCCACCGAGAGCAGCGCTGTTGCGAACATGCCACATGGTGACGGATAGGACGGAGTGGACATCGTTCTGCAGAACATTTTCACTACACAAGTTTGACCTAAATTAAGAAAATTAAAAAATTAAGACAGAAAACATGGTTTATCACAGCTGTTATTAATGAATAAAACATGGTTAATAACAACTGTTATTAATGAGTAAATCATGGTTACTAACAGCTGTTATTAATGAGTAAAATGTTAACAGCTGTTAATGAGTAAAACATGGTTAATAACAGCTGTTATTAATGAGTAAAATATGTTAATTAGAGCTGTAACTAAGGACTAAAACACGTTAATAACAGTTTTTATTAATGATTAAATTATGTTAAGTCTTAACATGGTAATACCTGTTACTGATGATAAAACATGATTAATAACAGCTGTTATTAACCATATTTTAATCATTTATTACAACTCTAACCATATTCTAATCATTATTAACAGCTGTTGTTAACGATGAACCGTGGTTAATTAGTCAGTGCTGTTGTGATTGTTAGTCGGCTGTTTCAGTTTAAATCAGTGGAAAAGTCTCAAACATTAACACGTGCAATAATAAAATCATATTTCAGTTTTCCTCCATCACGTAGTCATGTCGTCACGTTTCTGTCCTGAGACTTTGGTCATGCTAACTACACTAAACTGTTGTATGAAAACATGAGAACACGCCATCTGCTTTATCACATATCAATTATTAAATAAAGACTAAAACAGAATTATTTTCAGATGAGCTGATAGGGTGTTCAGATTATATCATTATGCCAAAACACACAGACACGAGGATTTCTGCCTTCAGTCCATCAGGTTTTAGGTCAGTTCTTCCACAGTGGTCTCCACAGTGTTCCATGGTGTTCTCTACAGGTAGGTGAACTGATTTTTTACAAACTCCAGATACAGTGAAGTTGGGATGTTGCATAAAACATAAGTAAAAACAGAACACAATGATTTAAAAATCCTTTTCAACCTTTATTCAACTGAATACACTATGAAGACAAGATATTTATTGTCCAAACTGATAAACTTTGTTGATTTGTTGGAAATAATCACTTTTGAATTTGATGCCTGCAGCATGTTTCAAAAAAGCTGGGACAGGGTCATGTTTACCACTGTGTTACATCACCTTTCCTTTTAACAACACTCAATAAGCGTTTAGGGACTGAGGACACCAGTTGTTGAAGCTTTGTAAGTGGAATTCTTTCCTATTCTTGATTAATGTATGACTTCAGTTGCTCAACAGTCCGGGGTCTCCATTGTTGTATTTTGTGCCTCATAATGCTCCACACATTTTCAATGGGAGACAGGTCTGGACTTCAGGCAGACCAGTCTAGTACCTGCACTCTTTTACTATGAAGCCATGCTGTCGTAACGCGTGTAGAATGTGGCTTGGCTTTGTCTTGCTGAGATAAGGAGGGACGTTCCTGAAAAAGACGTTGCTTGGACGGCAGCATATGTTGCTCCAAAACCTGTATGTACCGTTCAGCATTAATGGTGCCTTCACAAATGTGCAAGTTACCCATACTATGGGCACTATCACGCCCCCATACCATCACAGAAGCTGGCTTTTGAACTTAACGCTGATAACAGAATGATGTTGGTTTTTAATCCAGTGCCACCTGAGGGATCAAAGGTCATGGGCATTCAGTGTTGGTTTTCAACTTTGTTGCTTAAAGGCCAAATGTCACGTAACAGGGTACTTTAAATATCTTGAAACTAGATATAAAAGGGAACCGATCCGTTCGGGTCTTGGTGCATATGCTTCAGTAACAACGGAATATTCGTTAATTTAAA
The DNA here is from genome assembly GCA_020510985.1 of Pholidichthys leucotaenia. Classification (NCBI taxonomy): domain Eukaryota; kingdom Metazoa; phylum Chordata; class Actinopteri; order Cichliformes; family Pholidichthyidae; genus Pholidichthys; species Pholidichthys leucotaenia. Next base: position 279,863,274 of record CM035840.1, on the reverse strand, counting down.
ACTGCCGCGCTTGGCCTGACACGGCACCTGGAATCGCCTGGGGAAGAAGGCGGAAGTGACGAAATAGATTGTACCCTAGTTTGATGCTTGGGGTATTTCAATTGATTGTTTATATGGAGACTGGAAGGTTGAAGTGAGCAACAAGAAAGAAAAAATTGGATATTTCACCCATACCTTAAAATGGGACTATCGGGGACAGCTGGGTAATAAGGGACACTTCTCTGGGAAATGTTTTCATACCTGTCAAGTGAGACGTTTTCGCCGTACTTCAACACCGTAAAAAGCGGCTATAAGGGACGGCGGAGCAACAAGGGACACCTCTCTGGGAAATGCCCCAAATGCAACTCGTGTTGTTATTGTCAAATATTTTAAGGATTCATGGATATTTGACAATAACAACACAACTCAGCGTCCGGCGCAAAATAAAAAAAAAAAGCAGAATTCTGTATTTGTAAGACGATCTCTCTCTGTTCCGCAACCGCTGCACAGCTGAAAGTGTTAAACCTAATGACTTCTCATTGTAGTGAGAATAGCTTCCGCTGAGCGATCTGCCCGCCCCGACAATCAGACTAATGATTGAGTCCACACTTCGAACAGTAGTGATAATAGCTCCCGCTGAGCGATCTGCCCGCCGCGGCCATCAGACTGATTGAGTCCACACTTCTCATTGTAGTGATAATAGCTCCCGCTGAGCCATCTGCCAGCACCAGCTGTGGGGGATCACACACAGGACGTGCTCCTCAACACACTCAATTTTTTTTCCCGTATATTTTTCTTTTGGGCGTACAGAAATGGCAATACGCCCGTTTTTGCTAAAATTGCATTTTCCCCGTATTTTCCTTAAAATATTTGACAATAACAACACGAACTACATTTAAAACATTTCCCAGAAAAGTGTCCCCCACCACTCCGCCGTCCCCCGCAGCCGCGCTTGGCACCAAAACACGGCAAAAACGTCTCACTTGACAGGTATGCGCCTCCATTTTCATATTGATCTGGTCAATTTCTTGACAGCAGCGACTCTCCTCCACTGTAATAATAATGGCTTCCGAAAAATCAATATTTATGGGTCGCCCTCGACAGACCCCCTTCGGCTTCGCAATTCTGGAGGCGATTAATGTCCAGTTCAATGACATTTTCCACTGGTTCTGCTCTCTGGTCATCGTTGGAACTGTTGTCATCAGACAAAGCATCTGATTCCGTCTCGGACGGCTCGAACCTGTAAGGTTCAATGCCTCTGTCACTGTCTGAACCACTGACAAAAAAAAAAGACAAAAAAAAAAAAGACAAAACTAAACGAATTTGTTCACAATCGCTGTCACTTTCCGTCATGATTGTCCAATGTTGATAAGTGTGAATGTGGATAGGCAGGGCAGCCAGGGTACAACTGGTGATGTCAAAAACATGGGCGTGGTCTGGACTGGCTGTCACAAGCCAGCAAGCAAGGTGGGGCCTTCACCTGGTGTATTTTGTGCAATTATGTAAATACAGGTGGGTGATATGGTCTCCGGTATGAATATTTGGTTTAAGCTATGTGTATTTTATCTAAATTCGTTATTTAGAAAAAAAAATTACTTGACATTTGGCCTTTAATGTTCAGAAATTTCTCCAGATTCTCTGACTCTCTTGATGATATTATGGACTGTAGATGATGAAATCCCTAAATTCCTTACAATTGTACATTGAGAAACATCGTTCTTAAACTGTTGGGCTATTTTCCCACACAGTTCACAAAGTGGTGATCCTTGCCCCTTTCTTTCAGGGATGCTCCTTTTATCATGACACTCACCTGCTTCCAGTTAACATGGTCACCTGTGAAATGTTCCAGAAAGGTGTTTTTTTTTTTTTTTTTTTAGTATTCCGCAACTTTTCCAGTCTTTTATTACCCCTGCCCCAGCTTTTTTGGAACGTGTTGTAAGGCATCAAATGTGAAATAAGTAAATATGTCCAAAAAACCCAAAAAGTTTCAGTTTGAACATTAAATGGCTTTGTAGTGTATTCAATTGAATATAGGTTGAAAAGGATTTTTAAATCATTGCATTTTGTTTTTATTTACGTTTTACACAATGTCTCAACTTTATTGGAACTGTGGTTTGTATTTATTCTGCACTCAGGATCTGGTTTATTTATTCTGGATTCAGGTAGTTCTACTGACCAATCAGAAATGAGGACAAACATTAGGTCAGATCAAAGTCAGAATCTTAGTTTATGAGTTAATAACGGATTAATGACACTTTCAGATGTGATCAGGTTCTTTTTTATATTCAGCTGTTGATGTTAAACTCTAAAAGTACTCTGACTGCAGACAGAATGTAGAACAAATTCACCGCTCTGCAGCACGGGTTACCGTGGCAACTCAATCATGCTGACCGACTTAAGATATGTTAAAGTTGAGCTGATCAAAGAGTTACAGACCGTTTAAACTTTATTATATCAGCGTCTGTCTGATCACATGAAAACTGGACGGATCTGAATGAAATTTTCACCAGGTGGCCCAGAGTATGGATGTACCCAGTAGATTTTGGGGGTGATCCGGGTCACTTTTTTCACTTTAACATTGTGAGATAGGGTGGAGATGATGTTGCAGATCCCTCCTGCATAAGAAACTAGTCAGTGGTGCAGTTTTCTGACACCTTAAGGTTCACCTCCACTACTAGTTCGGTACTAGTAGAGGAATTTCTCTTTGGATCAGTGGAATAGAGTGGAAGGATTCAGATCATGGTGTCGTGGGTTCAAGTCCCACCCTGGGATAATAGGTGTCAGTCTACCTTGCTTGATCAGCCGGAGTGGTGGCCTCGTGATAGAGCATCTGCCCCACAGCCGGGAGGTAGTGGGTTCAAGCCCCGGCTGGGTTATATCAGGGTCAGACCATATAAAAATAGTACTTCCCGCCTTCTAGCTTGGTGCTCAGCATAATAGAATGGGGGAAGGAAAAGTCGTTTGTGGTGGCTCCTTGCACGGCAGTGGCCCCTCTGACTCTAGACAATTAACATTGTAGATAACATTGATGATGAACGTAATTTTGTTCTTCTTGAGTGCAGAAAAGACTTTGTAGGTGTTAGTCTACCCCCCCCTTCCCCCCGGGTGAAAATGACTATAGGTCTGTCCACCTTGATGATGGTGTCAAAATGGACTTGACATCCTGGGTTAAATAGGCAGTTCTGGCCTTGGCTCAGTTGGGGCCAGAACAGCGGAATGGAGAAAGCGAAAAAGTGACCCTGAATCCACATCCTGTTAGCTCTGAAGCCAACACCTTTGGCTGAGAAACCTTTGGTGGGGACTGGATCATCACAGTTACAGGAAACATTCTGACCTCCTGACTAGTAGGTGTCACACGTTGATAGACATGTGACATCGACCCTGTTATGCCATTGGCTGAAGCATCCTTACAGGCCACCGTAGACTTGTCATCCAGCTGCTCAGATGTAAATATCAAGATTGTGTTGGACACAATGAAAATTTTTTAAAGTATTTGTTTGATATATTATTTTTTGAAGCGTATAAAGGCTTTAATTCTGCTCCTTTCTAAACACTTTGTTGATGTATTATTAAAAAAAAAGTTTTCCTGAAAATCCTGCTTATTTCCCCGTTAAAAACTCTGATGGACCAGATTATCTTTTTTTTAATCAGTGATGTAGGGAGAAAGAAAGGGAGAAAACCATCTTCTGACCATTCTGACAAAATGTTAAAATCTTATTTCTGAGTGAAGAAAGATTTTAACATTTTACTGTAGTTATGTGACCCAAGAAAATATTTTCCAAGGTTAAAACCATAAACACCATGATGGAGTGATGGGACCTGCAAACATTTTATTCAGACTTTAAATGAACATTTTCTTTTGGTTCTTCCTGTTCAGGATCAAACTTCTGTTTGTCTGTTTATCCTGTTTTATCGTTCACCAGCTACAGTCAAATATTTAAGTGCGTAAAGATGACAGATTTATTATTAGATATGTATTATTTGTTATGTCAGAATAACGTTAGACTGAAGCCGCATTCAACTGAGCACTGAACTGACTTTATTATAAAAACAACTCCAATATATTCTCTAGCCGTAGCCCGCCTGACGTCATCACCCTCAACCCCCCGGCCAGGCTACGGCAAGCTCGAAAAGTCAAATCCCCACACAACATCCCCCTCCCCCACAAAAATGGAGAACCCTCCAGAACATAAATAACAAACATGCTTTTTTTTTTCCAACTGAACAGTCAAAACTCAGTCAACCAAATGGGCGTCTGGGTAGACTACCAGAATGCCTCCCCCGTGTTGGGGCGGATTATTCTGCCGCCCATTCCCAACACGCATTAGCTAACGCTGTCTTTAACACATAGTCCTCCAGGTACCTGGGCCTCTGACGTGTTCTAGCCGAGTGTCCCCTAGAAGGGGACCCTCTTCCAGGCATCGTTGGCCGCGCCTGCGAGTCCTTAACGCCCGCATCCCATGAGTCCCAACCCACACCAGTCCGTTCCGCCATAGATCCTGGACTCTGTTCAGGCGGGGACCTCCTGAGTCGACTGGAGTGCCACCGTGACCCGTCCGAAAGCTCGAACGTGTCCCAGCCCCACCGCCTCACGATCTGTAGGGGCCCCGTCCAGAAAGGTTGCAGCTTATGCATGCGGTTAGGATGTTTGATCCAAACTCGATCCGACACCTCTAGTCCATGAGCTCTCGCCCTGTACTTCCTGTCGAACTGTCACTTCATCTTTCACTGTTGAGTGACAACCTGGTCCCGTGGAGAAACCGTGCTCCCTGAAGAAGGGGTCGTGGGTGGTCTCAGTCGGTCCAAAGGCAGGTGGAGTTCACGCCCCAGTATGAGTTTCGCCAGGGAGCACCCTGTCGTAGCGTGGGCTGTTGCCCTGTAGTGGAGTGTTCTCTGGAGAGTGTCCGGAAACGTGAAGCCATCCACCAAGTGACCTCTCAGTCCGTTTTTCAGAGTCTTGTTGAAACGCTCTATGCCCCCATTGGCTTGGGGGTGATAGAATGCAGTTTTGATGTGTTCCACGCCCCTAGCACCCAAAAACTCCTCAAACGCCCCAGAGGTGAACTGTGGGCCATTGTCTGTAGTAATTGCATTCGGGACCCCCCATGTGGCGAACAGTGATGAGAGGAAGCCCGTAACCACATCCATCGTGACTAAATTAGTGGGAAACACCTCTGGCCATTTAGAAAACAGATCGTAGACAACAAGCAGAAACCGGCTGTTTGGGGGTGCTGTATGCAGCTCACTGCAGATGTCTAATTGGATGTGCTTCCAAGGGCCCTCCAGGTATGGTAATGGTCACAGGAGTGGGGGAGTGGGGTCTGCCGGTCTTCCCGCTCTCCCAAGCACGTGACACAGTTCTTTACCACAGTTTCAATGTCCTTATCAATACCAGGCCACCAAACTGAGTCCCTGCAACGCTGCTTCACCCTGACCACGCCTAGGTGACCCTCGTGGAGCATCGCCAGAACTCATGATCTCAGAGACACCAGGATTAACGTGCAGTGTCACCTTGCCACACACACACACCATTCCAACAGCTCAGTTCATCCTTAAACCAGTGAAAAGTGCCAGTTCGCCCTGTACTTTCGCGGGCCAACCCTCCCTGATGACCGAGCACAGTTGTGACAACATGGAGCCCAGTTCCGATTCTGTGGGGAGCTCTTGGAGGGATACCATGTCCTGGAGGGGTCCGTGCAGCGTGTTGACCAGATCCACCTCCGTGGGGTCGTCGATGTCGTCATCTGGTTGCGCGTTGTTGGTTGTGGCACGGGACAGGAGGTCTGCCACTACGTTCTCTTTTCCACGGGTGAACCGAGTAGTAAAGTTGTAGGCCCTCAGCCGCTCCGTCCACCTGTGGATCCATAGGGGCCTGTGTCCCGAGCCCGTTGTCGCCAGTAGTGTTGTCAGTGCCCGGTGGGCCATCTGCAGGGTGAAGTTGCACCTGTAGAGATAGATGTGCCACCGTTGACACGCCCAGACACAGTTGAGCGCCTCCCTCTCACCCACAGCATATTTCTGTTCAGCCGCTGAAAGAGACCTTGACATGAACGCCACTGGGAGCTCGGTACCATCTTGTACCTGAGACATAACCACCCCCACCGCCGAACCAGACGCGTCACAGGTCACAAAGGGTGGCCATTTTGGATCAAAGTGGGCCAACACTGGAGGGGAGGGGAGTTGAGACTTCAGCTTAGTGACCGCCGCTGAACAGGCCGGGGCCCACTGCCACAATGCATCCTGTTTCAGATGGGCCCAGAGTGGTTTGATTGTCTCAGAGTAACGGGGAATAAAACGTCCATAAAAGTTCATCATGCCCAAGAGCGAGGAAATCTGTGCGGGTGTTGTGGGATCTGGAAGCCGCAGGACTGCCTCCACGTTTGAATGTAGGAGTCTCAGACCCTCTGTCACCAGCTGGAATCCCACAAACTTGATGGAGTCCGCGTTGAAGATGCACTTTTCCCAGTTCAATGTGACTCCGTGCTCCTGTAGCACCTCCATCACCTGTCCCAAACGACCATCGCGCTCCTCCCCCCAATGCGCCGTGCACCACAGTGTCGTCCAGGTATGCCACCACACCCTTGAGGCCGGCCAGAATCGTGGACATGATCTTTTGAAAACAGCTGGGTGCTGAGCTCAGACCAAAAGGCATGCGGGTGTACCTGAAAATGCCCATGTGGGTCACGAATGCTGTCAAATTCTTGCTGGCTGGGTGAAGGGGCACCTGCAGGTAACCCTAGTGGAGATCCAGCTTTGTGAACACCTTTGAGCTGCTGAATGTTGCGGTGAGTTCCTCCATCGTGGGAAGCAGGTACTTGTCTGGAACAATCGCCTTATTCACTATCCTAAGGTGGATACACGGCCGGATGCCACCCATCTTTTTCCTGGCCACCACGATGTTTGATATCCAGGGTGAAGCGTCCACTCTCTTGATGGTGCCAGCTTCAAGCAGTCTGTTCAGTTCTGCCGTGACCTTGTCTCGCAGAGCGAGGGGAAGCCGCTGTAATGCTTGAATTTTTGGTGTCATGCTTGGATCGATGAGCGGGTGGTGGTAGAACGCCTTAATGCATCCAAGGCCCATGAACAACGCCAGCCAGCGGACATGCCATTCGGGGAACACTGTCTGTACCGTTGAGCCCTCTGGGTCCGTGATGGAGAATCCCAGTTCACCCAGCAGATCGATCCCCAGCATGTCAGCCCCCTGGCGCAAAACCTGAAAAGTGGATGCGGACGATCTTTAACCCACATTTCACCGAGAAGCTGACCGTGCCCGCCATTTCAATTTCGGCGTGACCATACCCAAACATTTTCACTGCCCCTGCATTGATGGTTTTGCCCGGGAAACGTCTTTTCAAAGTAGCCATACTTAATATGGACTTACTGGCTCCTGAGTCCACCAGAAGCGACACATCAACTCCGTCCAGCTGCAAGATGTACCACTTTAACGGTCCCTTCTTTGCACCCACTACGCACACCTGCGTCATGCCCTCGGGCTCCGCCGCCGATGGTTTAGTAGTGATAGTGCAGGCTCTGTCCTGCGCCACAGTCCGCCGCCTTTTGGGGGTCTGCCCCGAAGAGTTAGCTACATTGCTAGTGGCCAGGCTTGGAGGGAAAAGTAGCTACGCTCTCTTTAGCCAATACCGGCAGGCCCAGCTGGACGGTGAACTCAATCCGCCTAGTCAGTTCAACCACCTTCTCTAGCATGAGGACATCCGCAGTCAGTGTCAGCTTGTCCTTCAGCCACTCGTTGTTTGTACCATGAGCTAGCTTGTCTCGGACTAGCTCCTCCTCAATAGGCCCGAAGGCGCACTCTCTTGCTAAGCTACGGAGTTCCATAATGAAGGATTGGGTGGACTCACCAGCTTGCTGTCGGCGGTCAAAAAATTTATATCTTTGCGCCGTGATGTTGGAATGGTCTCTGAAGAAATAGTCCATTAAGTCCAAACCTTCCTTCAGTGAGCCATTGCCACCCAGCCCAAAAAATATCCATTTGCCTTCCTCACCGAGGCAGTGAATGAGTAGGCTCCTTCGTCTCTCTTCATCGGCACTGCTCAGACCGACTGCAGCCACATACACTTCAAATGTCTCCCGCCAGCGGCCCCATGGCATAGCTGGCATGCCCGGAGACTGTAAAAATAGAGGTGGCGGTCTAATGCATGCTCCCATGGTTTATTCTTGTCGCCAAAATTTTATGTTGGAATAACATGAGACTGAAGTTGCATTCAACTGAACACTGAACTGACTTTATTATAAAAACAACTCAAACTCATGATAATACTGAAGAATAATAATGTGTGGGGATTTGAGTTTTGGTGTTTCCCATAGCCTGGCCGGGGAGTTGAGGGTGATGACGTCAGGTGGGCTATGGCAAGAGAATATATTATTATTCTATATTTAGATTTATTATTAGATGCTTATTATAATTTTGTATTATCATCAGTTTTTACTCTATATTTAGATTAATTATTAGATATTTATTATTATTCAGTATTTATGAATTTATTTTATATATGCCATTGTCGGCCTCATCTCTGATGGGGATGATGCGGAGTACAGAGGACTTATCCAGGACTTTGTGGACTGGTGCCTGCGGAACTGCCTCCAGATCAATGCGAGGAAAACCAAGGAACTGGTGGTGGACTGCCACAGGCGAGGACAACCCCCCACAGCACCAGTAAACATCCAGGGAACAGACATTGAGATGGTGACATCCTACAAGTACCTGGGTGTTCACCTGAGCAATAAACTGGACTGGTCACACAACACCAATGTGCTCTACAAGAAGGGGCAGCACAGGCTGTTTCTCCTGAGGAGACTCCGGTCTTTTGGATTGCAAGGGGCACTCCTGAAGACCTTCTACGATTCGGTGGTGGCATCAGCCATCACGTTTGGAGTGGTCTGCTGGGGCAGCGACATCACGGCAGCCGACAAAGAGACTGAACAGGCTGATCAAAAAAGCTAGTTCTGTTCTGGGACGACGCCTCGACCCAGTGGAGGAGATAGGAAAGAGGAGGATGGTGGCTAAGCTGTCATCTCTGCTGAGGTCTGAGTCCCACCCCATGCAGGACACCCTGAACACACTGAGGAGCTCATTTAGTGGTAGAGTGTGCCATCCTAGGTGCACGACGGAGAGGTTCCGCAGGTCCTTCCTACCTACGTCTGTCAGACTTTATAACCTAACCAGGGCTGCTCGTAGAGGTCGTATTAAATGTACTAAACATAACAACTTTGCACAATAGAGGTCGTCCCCTCCAATACACAACTAGGACAATAACAATCATTACTGAGGGTGGCAACAACACTGTTGATTCAAATGCAAAATATACTGTCTGGGTACATACTCATGTTCTGCAGGGTAATTTAACAACCTGTAATGCTGTTTATTCCATCTAGCTGCAATGCTTCTGCACTGTGTATATATTTGTGTACATATGTATATTCATCTACTGCTTTGGCTAACCAGTTCTTATTATCTTATTAACTATTGCTCTGAGTACTGCTATCTCTTTGCTACTGCAATCCTGGAATTTCCCCATTGTGGAACTAATAAAGGCTTATCTTATCTTATTTAGATTTATTATTAGGTATTTATTATTAAGATAAGAGAAGCCTTTATTAGTCCCACAATGGGGAAATTCCAGGATTACTGCAGGAAAGGGATAGCAGCACTCAGAGCAATAGTAAATAAGATAAGATAAGAACTGGTTAGCCAAAGCAGTAGATGAATATACAGTACATATGTACACAGATATATACACAGTGCAGGAATGTAAAGGAAAAATATATCTGTCTTATTTGCATCTGGTCCTGAAGAAATAAGGAGACAGAAAAACTTCTGCTAAGTTGAATGTCCTTTTATTCTGCAGAATAAACAATGTGAAAAAAAAAAGCTTTCATTCAGTGTCCTTCAGCCTTGCTCCCTCTCTGCTCGCACAAAGGACATCCTATTCTTCTAAGAGGACAAAATCATTCCCTAATTGAAAAACTTCTCTGCCAAATGTCCTTATCTGGTTAGACAAATCCAAGGTCATTTGATGTGGCTATTTACACACTTCCTGCAGAGCGACTCAAGCTGTTGTCTTCCCTTACAGAGTAAATGTGTCAGTATCAAGAAGGAATTTATAAATGTGTGTGTGTGTGTGTGACCAATACTTTCAACATCCAGTGAACAAATTATCACAGTGTAACGCCTTACATGGAGACAATAATCAGATCATTAAACAATTCATGCATAGACACACTTACAAAACATATGATCCTTAATTACACATATGATCCTTGATTACATGCCAGATTAATGTATACAGTGGTACCTCTACTTATGAACGTCTCTAAATACGGAATTTTCAGGTTACGACACGCCTCAACGGGAAAATATTGCCTCTTGTTACAAAAGAAATTTCAGGATACGAAAGGCAAAAAATACAGTACGCGCTGCTACTCGCGGCTCCCATAGTTTACCGAACGTAAACATACTTGTAGCTGCTCTGCCATTGGCTATCGCCTAGCATCTTCCTGGCATCCCATTGGCCACGAAGTGTTCGGACAGTTTTACGTGTGTGTATTAACTTTTATCCACTATGGACCCCAAGAAAGTGATGGAGAAAAGTGGAAAAGAAAAAAAGAAGAAGAAGAGAGTTTTTTGTCCATACAAAGCAAGAGATAATAGAAAAGTATGAAAAAGGGATGCGTTTGGTTGATCTTGCCAAAGAATATGGCCGTAATACATCTACGATCGGCACGGTATTAAAACAAAAGGAAGCCCTAAAAGCTACGACTCCTTCCAAAGGCCTCTCTGTCATTTCGAAGAGGAGGTCGGCAGTGAACGATGAGATGGAGAGGTTGTTACTCGTGTGGATAAAGGAGAAAGAGATAGCTGGTGACACAGTGACCGAGGCCATAATTTGCGAAAAGGCAACCGCCATCTTAAAGGTAAATGAACATAATTTTTATTATTTACTTTATTCTTTGTTTTTTACATTATGTACAACTCTCATTTTATGTTTATTGTGCAGTAATCTAATTGTAACATGTATTTGTTACATGTTTTGATGCATTTTTATGATTTATAAAAAATTTATGTCCGAATTTTGAGGGGCTTGGAACGGATTAGGGCATTTACATGGAAAACGCGTCTCTACTTACGGAATTTTCAGGTTACGAAACTACTTCCAGAACCAATTAATTTCGTAAGTAGAGGTACCACTGTATATGATAAATGTCTACCACATTTCCCTTCTCTTGGTCATATATGACCGTTCTGCAGACTGTCAAAGTGAGAGATCAACAACAGTACACCTTTTCAGGTTTAAACTGATGCATCATGAACAGTGACATAGAAAAATGGCATGTGTGAAGAGTCACAAGAGGCTGTTTTTGTGAGTGTAAGCACTCAGTGAAGAGCAAGCAAAGATAAGAACTAAATGTGGTGCTCATAAGATATTTACATCACAGTGGTGCTGGTTATGGCACAGGTTGAGCCTTTATTCATATACTCGTCAAAATCATCTGGAAGGTCAGGGAAAGGAAGCTCAGAAATGTCCAAAGTATTATAATCAGACAATTTGGAGCTGAAGCAGAAATCACAGTAGAGCTGTGAGCATCAACTGGCATGTAATGCAGCATGGTAGAGGCAAACAATTTTGAGATCATGTGCCTAATGATCCTGGGCATTAGTGGTGTATGGCGAATAGATATGGGAACAATACTGTTTGGGTACAGAGGCCATTTTCACTCCAGGCAGAGTAAGAGTGAAATTATTAGCATAACATATGAATTTTGAATTTGGTGGTTGGTGGACTGGACCAAAAACGGGTGTATTGTCATTGCACTTTATTGCCAAGAATATAGAAAAATTCCTTCCTGTATTAGGTGGCACAGGAGGAAGTCTATACCCTGTTCTTTTCCGTACAGCATTATTTAAAACTTTAGGGACCACTGCCGACATCAGAATGTCAGGAAAGAGGTCAGATGAATTGAACGGAGTAGGAGATACATGTGGATTGGTAGTAGCTACAGGCATTCTAGTGCAGACATAACAATTTGTAACCTTTTGCTGCTTCGCAAGGAAGCAGGCATAACGGTACCATGTGTTTAAGAGAAACCCTGAAGAAAGATTCTTCTTGCCTTCTGCTAGTAACAAAATATCATTAACAAGCCTTCTAGAATTGGGATCATGAACGGCTCGTCTGGAAGCTGTAAGAGATTGCATCTGTGAGAGATGGGGTGATGGAATACAAAACCAAATCATCAAACAGACAGTTAAGACAACCAACAACAAGATGAAGAGCCCTGTACCCAGGAAATCCCACGTTGTCCAGCCATGATGATGTTGTCGGTTTCGCTGATGGTCGTCCGTGAGCAGATGCTGGCGTGACTTGGAATCGCTCATCATGTCAGTTCCTTCAACAGTATTTGGCGTACACTCAGGTTGTTTGTGGCGGCTATCAGGTGCAACAGTATGTGGTCTTATGTCGTCACACGGTGATTAGGTGACAACACTAGTCGCATGTCTTCTCTCCTTTGCGTTGATAACCAGACAGCCTGCTTTTCTATTGCAAACACCGGTACTGGACACTAGAGGGCACCATCAGCTGACATTTGCATAGACAAACAGACAGTCACTGTCTTTGTCGAGGAGTCCAAAACCCAGAGGATCCAGCTGAAGAAGCTGCCAAAGATGAACAGGGAGCTGATTTTCAAGTTGATGGGGGGAGGGGTAATGATGAAGCTGGTGGTGGTTTTGGCTAACCACTTAGATGTCTGCTTCTTGTCCTAGTCTTGTGTGGGTGACGTCTGCTTCTTGTCCTAGTCTGGTCTGGGTTCTTCTGGCTTGAGTGCTGGGACCTTCTTGCAATGTGTTGCATGGACCCACGTTGCCCTTTCTGCGATCTTCACAGCCGTGAATGTTGTCAGAAGGACCTGGTATGGACCCAACCATCGTTTGCTGTGCCAGTTCTTGCGTTTGAAGCTTTTGATCACCACCCAGTCACCGGGCCTGATGTCATGGAGGATCCCCTCTGCAGGCCTAGGTAACGCAGCCTTGACCTGTAGAAAAATGTTTTGCAGTTGGCAGGACAAGGCAGAGCAATAAGATAACATGGCATTTTCAAAATGTGACGTTGTTAAAGGAGGCAATGTCTTCCTGTCCACTGAAAATCGTAGAAAAGGAAGACAAGCAAACAGAATCTCAAAAGGTGACATGTTATATTTCTTCCTGACTCACATGTGCATGTACATAATTGCTAATGGGAGGCACTTAGTCCAGGGTAGGCCTGTCTCATCTTGCCAGTTTTTTTTTTTTTTTTTAGAGTGCCATTTTCACGTTCAATGGCACCGCCTCACTGTAGGTGATATGCACAATGTTTTCTCAAATCAAAACCCAATGTAACACTGTTTGCCATTATCGCTGAAGATTTTCTCTGGTATCCCCCACCTGGGAATAATTTCTGACAACAGTGCACCGTACTTGTTGCATGTTTAGCTGGAAAGGCTTCTACCCATTTGGACCACATGTCAACCATTACCAAACACTACTTTTTTCCCTCAGCTAGTGTTAATTCAATGAAGTCCATCATGAGATGCTGGAAATGACCGGCAGGGGGCGCATGAGCAGATAGAACCTGTTTGGGAGTCTTATGAACATTATTAGTAGCACAAATCATACATTTTTTACAAAAATGTTCAGCATAAATGGTGAACCCAGTTGTAAACCAATTTGCATACAAGGGTTGTATCATCCCGTCTTTTGACACATGGTTCCTCCCATGAGTCAACTTTGCAAAACGATGAAAGAAATGGGCTGGGAGACAAGGGAGTACATTTAGGCCTTTGCCCCACCGCATCCTGGTCGTTGTAGCAACCCTTCTGCATCCATTTCTGACATTTCTGTGGGGATGACACCGCATGGTAAGAAGTGAGTCAACAGGAGAGGGGGGTTGGTTAGTAGGAGGGCAGACACACGAAGGGAAAGAGGAGGTCATGACATGGGCTGCAGCAAGAGACAGGGCTGCAGCTTTAGCCGCAGCATCAGCACGTGCATTACCCTTGGACACAGGGTCAGAAGAGAAGTGTGGGCTGTGCATTTGCACACTGCTACAGATGAAGGAAGGAGAATAGCTTCCAGCAGGCATGACACATACAGAGTTCTTCACCGGTGAGCCTGCAGACGTAAGGAAGTTGTGTTTGCGCCAAAGGGCGCCAAAGTCATGCACCACTCCAAAAGCATAATGAGAGTCAGTGTAAATAGTGACTGATTGCCCCGTAGCATAAGTGCATGCTTCTGCCAAGGCAACTCATTCAGCAGCCTGTGCAGAGAGATGAGATAGCAAAGAGCCAGAAAGCAACATGCAATGGTCATCACAGATAGACCAACCCACTTTGTTGTGGCCTACAGAAGGATCAACAGATGCAGAGCCATCAACATATAGAACAAGGTCAGAGTTGGGAAGTGGAGTGTCAGAAAGGTCAGGTCTAGGAGAAGTGGCAAGGTCAACCAAGGACAAACAGTCATGATCCCAGAGTGAGTCAGCATCACACTATGGAAGAGGAAGGTTCGCAGCCGGATTTACCGTTTGTGCACAACGTTTCACAACAAGGTTGGGACTTTCCAGAAGAGTGGAGTGTACCGAAGCCACCTTGCATGTGAGAGATGTGAAGATTTTTGTTCTGTCAGCAAAAGAGCCACAGCATGAGGAACATACAGAGTCAAAGGAGAAAACAAAACTAAGTCTTGCGACGCTGCCACAGCACGCTCCGCCGCAGCCACAGCACAGAGACAGAGCGGCAGCCCAGAAGCAACCTCATCCAATTTGCAGGAGTAGCATGCCACTGGTCGAAGTCTGTCACCATGGGGCCGCAGAAGAACAGAGGTCATGCATCTGGACTTTTCATCGACATACTGGACAAAAGGCTTTGAAGGATCAGGAAGCGAAAATGTAGGAGGAGACACAAGAGCCTTCTTCATGTTTTTGAAAGAAGTAGTAGCAGCAGGAGTCCACTTGAGTGGAAAATGTGAAGGGCCCTTAGATGAAATGATATCACGCATAGGTCGTTCAATGCATGAAAAGTCAGGAATGGAAGAGCGGCAATAAGATGCCATGCCAAGGAAAGAAAGGAGCTCCTTTTTAGTTTTAGGCCTGGCCATGTGACAAATAGCATCCACGTGTTTAGGAGAGAGAGATTTGCCCTGAGCCGATATTTGATGACCCAAAAAGGTTACCACAGGTTTACAAAACTGTAGTTTGAGCTTGGAGGCTTTGTGGACTTCATCAGCCAAATGTCAGAGAAGTTTGATGGAGTCTGTTTGACACTCTGATTCATTAGGTGCACGCAGCAAAAGGTCATCGACATACTGAATCAGGACAGAACCCTCTGTGAGTGTCAATGAGCTCACAGGAGAATTTGGAGCTGGGATGATGATCTTTTCCTTCAGAAGAGATTCAAAAATAGGAGTGATGCCGTCATGTGCCTCTGGTCTGAGTTGGTATTGCAAGCATTTGGGTTTGAAATCAGACTTCGGTGTGATTACCACTGGAGAACAGTTCTTTATGAGACCAACATCATATTTGTGCTTTGCCCACAAAGATGAAGGGACACGTGATATCTGTCTACATACAAAGTTTGTATGAAATGTTCACAAGGAAGTGAAGCTGTGTACTCTGCTCTGTACATCTGGAGAGAGGGAGAGAATGAGACAGCAGTAAGCTGTAGATGAGGAAGTGGTGTAGATGGAACCCAATCATCTGCGCAGTATGCAGCCAGGGCACAAGGACCCATTTCATGCCACGCTGAGGATGAGGTCTTTGTAAGAGAAACATGTGGGTGACTGTGTGGAACTGAGAACATATCTGATATGGGAGGTGTAAGTGCAATCAAAAGAAAGCAGAAGTCAACCGCCCGTACGATATATATTGTTTGCAGTGGTGTGGGTGTGACCTGTAACCACTGAGTTTCATATTGCATGTCAGAGCCCTGTGAACGGTATGATGTGCAATGAGTTCTGTGAGGTGGCATAGAAACTGTTGCATCTGGTGAGAGATTTTTTCCCATTTTCACCAAATAAAGGCTTTGGCCCTCATCTGTCAGTGCCCACTCATAAATATACCACAAGAGTGATAACTTTCTAAAAGTTGAATCAGGAGAAAAAGTTGAATCAGGAGTTTCAATTTTAGTCCCCTGGGGTATGCATGAGAGTGAAAGGGATAAATTGCACATAAGATCCCTTCCCAACAAATTCAAAGGGCACTGAAGTGAAAAGAGGAACTTGTGTGTGAATTCTAGGAGTGCTACATTACCAGCGCTACATTCCCGATCATTTATTTGACATTGCAGGGCTTCTGTAAAAAACTCATGTGTGAAACCACCAGTTGCTACTTGTGATGTGAGAGAGCGAGAAGTGAGAGGGGGCTGTAAACCTGATGATGATGACAAAACTGAATTTGTCGCCCCAGAATCTACCATAAAATCTATCAACTTCCCTGAAATTGAATCGATGAATTCAAAAGGGGCCCAAGTCCAAGAAATATGTTTTTGCAGGAAATCAAATAAATTGCATATCTCAAAGGTAGTCTATGCCAGATAGTTCATACTTTACTCAGATATAGCACAAGGCCATAGCTTAGAAATGCTGTAATATGAAGCATTTCACTTTTTTAATTTCAGAGGACTGGCAAACTAAAGTCCCTGGACTTGGGCCCTTCTTGAATTAAACAATAAGAACATATGAAAAGAAGCGCATAACATCAATTTCTCACATGTTGAAAACATTTTTTTTTAATTATGCCATGTTTTGAACACCTTTTATGATCACTTTATATTCAAACTATTGTTTTGATAACTGCCAGCAAATGAGATTTTCATCTAAAAGTGGGCAGATTAACATAGAGGTCCATCTACTGGTAACTAATCGTCAAAGTCAGACTCATCTTCACGCCTAGCATCACAAACTGTTAAATTACTGAGGAACTGCTGAGCCTCTGGTGAAAGATATTTTGCCAATTTCTGAACATCTTGGATGACTGGTGCTGCCACCTATGACTTTAAGTTTAATCCATGCAGGAAGGGCCCAAGTCCTGGACTTGGGTCTCTCTTGCACTCAATGCATAAACAATGCTGTGAATAGTCAATGCATTAAAGTTGACTTGGGACGTTTTTGCACATAATCAGATAGCTTGTCTCTTAAAGTTCATTAAACATGTATTATCTGGGTTTTGAAAAAGTGTGGACTTGGGCCCTTTTGGAATTCACCGATTCAATTTTAACTGGCAAAATTGACAAATCTTTGAAATTGGAAGTTGAATACCTAACTAAGGTGGTGTGCACATCTTTGTGATGGTATGTGTGTGTATGTGTTGCTGCAGCAGGTTTTTTATTAGCAAGCTCATGTACGGCATCTGCTGGGGGTGAAAATAAAGAAGGCATGCATGCACCAGTCTTATCTGGCTGGCATCACTGTAGCTGCTGTTGTATCAGCCCTTGATCTTGTCCTTGTGAATGGGGCTGGGGTGACTGTGGTATGTTACGCTGCTGCCAGGACCGACGTCCTCTACACTGAAAATTGCCTCTGCCTCTTCCTCTGGCAGGTATTTCTGGGTTTTATTGGGCAGTCTCTCACCCAATGTCCTTCTCCACAGTAACGGCACTGGTCAGGGACAGCAGATGATCCTGTGTGTGGCTGAGCAGGGGTTGGAACCCACTTGGCCATTGTGAGGAGGGTTTTTTTTTTTCCAAAGTCTCTTCTTTTAACCTTGGTCTTTCTTTAAACAGCATTGTCAGCCTTTTTGTGATGATGTTCTGCATGGCGCAGTATTTCCTGTGATGCCTGGGTTTCCCACCCAATGCATGTGTTCTTTACATCAGTGGCCAAACTGGGAAGAAGGCCTGCCATAAACCACATGTTGAGGTGTGTGCCGTACTCCCCTGTATCTTGTCATGTAGTCTTCAGGGCAGGGGATGGCTGCCGCCCCATTAAAAACTTTCCTCAGCCTATGGAAATAATCCCCTGGTGTTTCATCATCTTTCTGTTTACGGCTGGAGACTTTGCCCAAATCAGAGCACTTTGCACATTCTTTCAAGATCAGCTCTCCCAGACGCCCAAGCGCATCCTTATATTTCTTATTTTTTTTTCTATAATCTTCTTCCCCCCAATCAAGGTGGGTCGGCCGGACATCATATTTAAATGCAGACATCAATTTTGCCATGTTAGTGGGCATGCATTTTTGCGCTACAATCCTCCGAAGCTCATGAAAGGTCGGCCGATAGGTCTGGCAGAATGCAACTGTTCACTGTATCAACTGTTGACAGAAGTACACTGGATTATTTTCCAGTGTAGGAAGTATTTCTGCAAACTTAGGTATTTCTTCAGGCACCCATGGTCTGAACACAGCCTCTGGCTCTGTCACCCCCATGACTTCCACCATTGGGGCTCTGAGATCTGTCTCATTCTGTATTTCTTCCTCTTCACCCTCCTCCTTTTGCCTGTCTCTTTTTTGGCCGTGCGGATGGGAGATCGTCATAAAATGAGGTGGAATTAGTGAGATTCCACAGTTCTCTGTATCCCTTGTGAGAAGCTGCCGCCAATGAAGCGTGACCGTTATCACTGGTTTTAATCATTGCTGCCACGGGGGAGAGTCATCTTCTGGCATGTGCCAAGGCATGTGTTAAGGCTGGACCCAGGCAGAGCTGGATACAATGTGGCCATGAAAGGGTTAGTCGGAGGGGGAGTGGGGGGAACCGGACGGTCACACTCATAGGGAGGGGGAATGGGATCCCCAGCAGAGTGTAAAAGTTGTTGCTGTATTTTATATTCTTTTTTTTTTGCCCGTTCATTCTTTTTCTTTTTTCTACCCATTTCCTGCTTATCTCTCTGTGTCTTGCTTCAGTTAACCACATTTCCACAGCAGTGTTTTCTAATTGCAACTGCATCAACTTTACTCTTTCCTTCTTACTTTGTTTTTTACATATCTGAACTTTCTGAATGTCAGCATTAATCTTATTTCTCAAAGCAATAATTGTTTCAAGTGAAAATGACCCCCCTGGAGGAAATTCAGCTTGGCAGATCCACTTTTCAATAAATTTCACACTTTCAGGACCATAATTATCAAGCATACATTTCACTTTTGGACCGCCCAGATCTCTGGGAGACTGTTTTGACTTAACCTCTTGCACTCCATTGTACCGCGGACGGGCAAGTCTCTGCGTCCTAGAGCGCACGAGGGCGCACGAGAGAGCCCTCGTGCGCTCTAGGATGCACGATGGAGATTGTGATGTAGGTGGTGTATGGCGTCCAAGCGCGCACTGAAAATAAAAGCTGCAGACACAGCCGCGAACAGATTAGTTCATCTGATTGACCTCTCATTCGACTAATAAGAGCCTTGAATTGGGTTTCTGAAACCTTGAAGAACCAATGACTGAAAACCTAGCAAGAAGGACCCGCCTTCCAACGCTGTGAATGCAGTGAGCCAATTGAAGCAGAGAAGTTTGCAAGCTGTTTTTTTTAAGGCTGGGTGAAGACTGACTGCTGCAGCGGATCAAAAAAAAGGACCCGCAGGAAGAACCCCACAGACCCAGCAGCACGGAGACCATCCACAAATGCAACCTGTGTGACAGGAAGTGCCATTCGCGCATCGGCATGTTCGGCCACAGGTGGTGCTTATTTTGTTTTTGTTCCAGCAGAGTAGACGTTATGATTTCTTCCATGGTCATAGACCGACGGAGGCTGACGACGAAGGCTGAGTGACACACACGCCTTCACCAGTCTTTTTTTAATTACTACTGTTATTTGTTTTGAAAAATCGTTCGCCAAAAACCTCAATCATGGAAGCACAAAACTGCAATAATGGAATTATGTTTTGATCGGGTTGCGAGACCAGAACCATGAGCGGACCAGCGTCGCGTTCGTCTGACAATGGGGAAGAGAAGTTCGCCAGGACACTGCTGTGAAGAGGTAAGGTGTTATAAGCTAAATTATTCTTTATTCCTGAAAACTGTAATCCAAAATGACTTTTGACCGATCGGTAAATTACAACTGTGCGGCGCACGAAGTCTGAAGTTCGTGCGCCGTGGTACAAGGGGTTGTTCGCCGCGTCCAGACCGTGAACGCCACCCCCCCGCTATTCTTCTGTAGCGAGGGGGGGGGAAAGCCGCGGTGACTGCGCTGCTGTCCCACATCGCCACATGAGGCTAATCCGTTGTGTAGCGATGGCCGATGTCCATCCTCTGTAGCGAGGGGGGGGACAACCCCCCCCCCCCACACACACACACACACACACAGACACAGCCCTGAGTATGACCTTTCATTAGAGCCCAAAATGAAGCTTCTACATTGAAGCATTCAAAAGTTACAGACGTTTTTCCAAACTGTGCCATTTGGCACAATTTGGCACAGTTCCAAAACGCCTGGGAACTACCTGAGAACAAAGCTGTGTAATATATTCATTTTTTGTGGTATTGTTACAAAATTTGGACCTCAGCTGGATAACACTTGGTTCTACATTTCTGTTGCATTTTCCAGCCTGGATCTGAAGCTGTGTGTTATTTGCAAGCATTTGTATCCAAAAAAGCACCCAGGCCAAATTTATTTTCTTCAAGTTCACTATGTTTAGATGACTGTAACTCAGTGGCCGGAGCACTTAGAGAGATTATGACTGTTTGCCAAAAAATTCAAAGTGTTTTCTTTTAAATGAGACCAACCCCATGAAGATGCTGCAAAGGGTTGAAGAACAGCTTTTGATTTAATTTGGGCAAGTTAATTTTTGGTGTTTTTAAGGAAATTGACCGGAGTGCAAGGGGTTAACAGACCCCATCACCGGGTACAGATTTGACCATCGAGGTACTGCCAAGCGTCCCTAGTGCGTCCCATCGATGCGTCCAGAAATTTGACCACTAGGAACCACCAAGCGTCCCAGTGCATCCTCTTAGTGCGCCCCACCATTATATCTTCAACCCTGTAACTTGATGGGCGTTGTATACAGCCTTTAAATTAGTCCTGCCATGAAATTCACCGGACTCCAGAAATTAGTCCAGCCGCAGGAGATTATCCTGGCGGACTTCACAGAAATTGGTCCAATAAGAGTGAAATGTATGACCGACAAATTAGCAAATATTGTTTAAAAAAAAATCTAAAAAGTAGTTTAAATATACTTACATTCCACCTAGTAGGCTGGTAAAATGGATTCTTCGGGATAATGTCACTCCTCCTTTACTAGGAGCGCTACATTACCAGCGCTACAAAAACAGCTTTGTTCCTGCTGCTGTCAAAGAGTTGAACAAGCTGTAACAATATATTGCACATAATTTAGGTACCTATTTATTAACTCCATTTTATATTTACTTATTTTTGTAGGATGTTACTTGGGTTCTAAATATTTTATTGGGTTTTAGACCTTTGAGTTTTTAACCTCTTTGACTAGTTTTTAACTTTTAGTATGACCCTTCTCTCTTACCTCTGGTTTTTCTCCCATCTCTTTGTCTTTTTATACCCTAATTGATGGAGCCTTGAGTATTTTTTATCATGTTTATAGTCAGCTTCATATGTGCCTGTGTTTGTGTCTATGTTGAATGTAATTTGTGGCTTGTAAATATGGATGTCACCAGACTGCAAAACAAATCTACCTACGGGTACAAATAAAGTAACCTGAACCTGAACCTGAACCTGAACCTCCCTCGTCGCCGTCGTGCTCCCGTCGCCAAGCTGAGTGGAAAGAGCCGAACTCCATTTGAGGTGATCAGCCCATGCTGACAAGAATAATGGCGATCAATTATTCCACTTCTGCACACCAGTTGTAAAGGAAAAATATATCTGTCTTATTTGCATCTGGTCCTGAAGAAATAAGGAGATGGAAAAACTTCTGCCAAGTTGAATGTCCTTTTATTCTGCAGACTAAACAATGTGGAAAAAAAGCTTTCATTCAGTGTCCTTCAGCCTTGCTCCCCCTCTGCTCGCACAAAGAACATCCTGTTCTTCTAAGAGGACAAAATCATTGCCTAATCAAAAAACTTCTCTGCCAAATGTCCTTATCTGGTTAGACAAATCCAAGGTCATTTGATGTGGCTATTTACACACTTCCTGCAGAGCAACTCAAGCTGTTGTCTTCCCTCACAGAGTAAATGTGTCAATATGGAGAAGGAATTTATAAATGTGTGTGTGTGACCAATACTTTCAACATCCAGTGAACAAATTATCACAGTGTAACGCCTTACATGGAGACAATAATCAGATCATTAAACAATTCATGCATAAAGACACACTTACAAAACATATGATCCTTAATTACACATATGATCCTTGATTACATGCCAGATTAATGTTTATATGATAAATTTCTACCACAGGAGCACTGCACCTAGTTGGAATAAACACCATTACGATTTAAGTTACCCTGCAGAATATGAATACGTACCCAGACAGTATATTTTGCATTTTAATCAGCAGTGTTGTTGCCACCCTCAGTAATGATTATTGTCCTAGTTGTGTATTGGAGGGGATGATCTCTATTGTGCAAAGTTGTTACATTTAGTACATTTAATATGACCTCTATGAGCAGCCCTGGTTAGGTTATACAGTCTGACAGCTGTAGGTAGGAAGGACCTGCGGAACCTCTCCGTCATGCACCTAGGATGGCACAGCCTACCAGCTTCTCAGTGCATTCAGCGTGTCCTGCATGGGCTGGAACTCGGGACTCCAGCCGAGATGACTAATATTCAGTAATTTATTATGAGTTTATTATTTTATATATAGATTTATTAGATATTTATCTTTATTATTGTATATTTATCATAACTCAGCCTGCTCATGCAGCAGCAGTGGATTCAGCTGTCTCCTCACTCCTGGGACATCCCCATTTGAATCTCTGTTTGTAGGTTCTCCTTTTGCTCAGGTTTCCTCCAACAGTCCAAAAACATGCTGAAGGTTAATTACCTGATTAGTTAATTAGTTAATTGGTGACTGTTACCTGACAATTCCACCATCAGTCTATTCTATCGCTGACCACCGGGCGGCGCTATTGTCTGGGTTTTTCCTCAAACTGTCCGTGTGTGTGCGCGCGCGCGTACACAGACTCCAGCCAATGAGGCGCCAGCGCAAGTTGACTGTTCTGCACGAGGACGGAAAGCCCGGGATTGGACCGATTATTAAAATTAGTATAGAACTGATTATAATTATAATTAAAACATTATTAATCATTCTGAGGAACTCGAGAGGACCTTTGGACCGGAGAGTCAGATCTGGTCTGAGACTACTGCCGGAGTTTGGAGGACCACAGCAGAACTCTGGGGAAGAACCGGTACCGGAACCTGAAGGGGTTACCAGGTACCGGAGAGAAGGAGGAGAGCACCGAGAGTTAGTGGAGCTGTGTGTGTGCGCGCGTGCGTGTGTTGTGTGCGTGTATCGGTGTGTATTAGAGTGTTAGTGTGTGTTGTGGTGCTGGTGGTGTTATGCAGTCTGGTTTGTTGGTGTATGTGTCGGTGTGTTAGTGTGCACTAGTTTGTATCAGTGTGTGTGTGTGTGTGTGTGTGTGTGTGTGTGTGTGTGTGTGTGTGTGTGTCGGTGTGTATTGGTGTGTAGTAGTGTGCATGAGTGTGCTAGTGTGTGTTGCAGTGCTCAGTTGTGTTATGCAGACAGTCTGGAGCCTGACCGGAGCCTGAACGTCACACTGATCCTCTCTGTTCTCTGTGACTCGACAGCAGCAGACCTCGGTGTTTCTGCTCAGTCTGCAGCAGCTGTTCCGCAGCCCTCACTTCTGCTGGGTTGTTCCGCTGTGTTCTGGTGTGTTGTTCTGCCGTGTTGTGGTTAGTGTGTTCCGCAGTGTTTCGCTGTTGGATCTTATTCAGGATGCTGCTATGCAGACAGAGTGGAGCCACTGAAAACCTGCAGCAGCTCAGAGACGGCTCACAGCAACAGGAGAACTGGAGAACAGGCTGCAGCTGAGAGTTGGGGTTCTGCTTTTAGTTTGGGCAGTTAGGAGTTCTAGCTTCATTTGTTGTGTTCTAGTTTAGTTTACCATAGTCTATTTTAGTTTGTTGTGTTCTGGTTTGTGTATCATCATGTTCTAGTTCAGTTTACCATCATGTTCTAGTTCTTTAGTCTGCCATCTGCAGCAGTTGGGGTTCAGAGATGTTCTGGATCAATTTTTCAGTGATGGAACCAATGCTGAACAGCTCACATCATGAAACCTTTTTAATGACTCACAAAGATCAGTTCTGTGTGTGAAGACATTAGTTTTTATCTGGTTAGTTCCACTAATTATTGGCTCCACCATGAAGAACCCTCTCCCTCTGACTAACTCCTGGACTGGATCAGCTGACAAAGACCCGGTTCTGGTTACTGTACCAGCTGTTAATAAGAAGTTCAAGAGGAAATCTCGGGAACCCAAAAGACTTTTCAGTGTCCCAGAGAACGATGGGATCAAAGGGTTTTCTGTGGACGATGTGGACATGGTGGAGGACAGAGGTCCGGTCCAGAAACAGCTGATGTTTGATTCTACTGTTCCAGGACTGAAGGAGGACATTCTATCTTCGACTCAGAATGATGCCCTGGACATGAGGATCTCCTCCAGAGTTCCCAGTTTAGCCTCCTCTGGGTTCTCTAGCCCAGAGATCTCCCACTGGACCCCGTCCATTTCCCAGCCGCTGTCCCACAGACTCAGACTGGGACTCCAGCCCCCTTTCCCCCTGTCCCCCAGACACCAGGTCTTCTCTGTGGAGTCCTCTGTTCAGGGCCAGTCCGTCCCCACAGCGCCCCAGTCCTCCCAGAGTCAGGATCATGAGGAGACCCGGGACCCGTCGCCAAAGGTGAGAACCAGACCTGTTAGTGGCTATGTTGATGTTATATTGATGGAAGATCAACGATTTAAAATATCATTAAATCATCACTAAAGTACTGTAAAATTATTGTTAAACTATCTTCAAGTCATTGTTAAGCTATCATTAAGTCATTGTTAAATCATCATTAAACTATCGTTAAATCATCTGTAAATCACTGTTAAACTATCGTTAAATCATTGTTAAACAATCATTAAGTCATCTTTAAGTCATCATTAAACTATCATTAAATCGCAGTGGTAGAGCACTTGCCCCACAGCCAGGAGGTCGCTGGTTCAAGCCTAATCATACCAAAGACCATATAAAAATGGTACTTCCTGCCTTCTAGCTTGGTGTTCAGTGTAATAGAATGGGGGAAGGAAAAGTTGTTTGTGGCAGCGCCTTGGATGGCAGCAACCCCTCTGATTATAGATGTGATTAACATTGTTGGTAGGAGAAATTAATTTTGTTCTGCTGTACATGATTGGCTGTATGGATTGAATGGCAATAAAGGTGGCTTCTTCTTCTAAATCATCATTAAACTATCATTAAAACACTGTTAAATCTTTGGTAAACTACCTTTATATCATATATTCCCCTCACCAGTTGGCTGTTTATTCTGCTGACATCATTTATCACTGTAATCTTCCAAAAATCTTTGTTCTTAGCGCCCCTCAGTATTCATTGATGAGTCCATTTTCAGCTGTTTTTTCACAAGTACACACAGCTCTCAAAGGTGTTAATAAATCATCTGTGATTTGATTTGGTCAGAACACCTCAGGGGTTAAATACTACAGCACCATTTTACACACGAGGAAGGAGCTCTCCTCGGAGCAAGCTGTTTGAAAGCATGTACCCTTGAATGCTAATGAGTCCCAGTTCAGTGCTCCTCTCTCTTTTGTCACTTGTCTGAAATTTATGTTTTGATGGTGATGCCACGTTGGAGGCTAACATTAGCTTTTAGCTCCAGTAGTCACACTAAGTAACATATGAACAAAAATTGCCTGGAGGTTAGAGTTTTAAAGTCCAACTAAATCGTTATCAGCAACAGTGGCACAAGGTTTGAGGGATTGATGGGATGTGTGGCCCGGGGGGGGGGGGGGGAATAAACACAGAAACAACCCTGGATGAGTGAGTGGCTAACGCTGCTAACAGTAACTAACCTCCAGTAATGAGATGTCTGGTCCAGAGTTTAGTAATGAAATGTATGGTGAAGGGTTGGTAGCTGATCTAACTGGGATGATAGAGTCTATAGAAAACAGATAAAAACAGACATTTAGAGGCTAGGCTAGGCTAGACTAAGCTAGGCCAGGCAAGGTAGCCAAATCCTCTCTCTGTTATCAGATGATCCAGGATCAGGTCCGTTTAGTAATGGTGTGATGACCTCAGAGAAGAGAACAGCCAATCCAAAAGAGGCATTTCAGACAGCACTATAGTCCTAGATTCTGTGGGAGAGGGGGAGACTTATTTGACTTTACAGACCAGATAATGTCACACAAGTCCTATAGAACACTAGAATAAAGGGGAACCCAAAATAACAAAACTGGGGAACTTTGAGACCTCTGGGAGCTGTGGCTTCATGTGGAAAAAGACAGAAGACCTGATCATTATATTTGCATATAAAATCAGGCTCTGATTATCAGAGTTTCAGCAGAATTATGACCTGTGTAGATCTTCAGGGCCTGTGGTTCAGGGACCAGTCCAGTAAAACTAGCACTCACTAATGATGGACGCTACTTCAATTATGCTCTGTCCTCAGGAGTCCAACAGGAAGCGGCTCAGTCTGAGTTCTGATGGACCTGGACGTCTTCCAGAGGTCAAAGCCATCCAACAGACCCGGAGACTCCTCGCCAATGCCAGAGAGAGGACCCGCGTCCACACCATCAGTGCTGCGTTTGAAGCCCTCAGAAAGCAGGTGGGACTTTGGGTCATCTACGTCTGTATGTGGAGTGTCTACCAACAGTAAAACTGAACAAAAAAAAACAAACAAACAAAACAGACCAAACCTGTCAGTGTGTTAGAGCCAGCCTTTGTCCAGTTCCTCTCTCTAAACCAGCGGTTCTCATTCCGCTCCGGCTGTGATGGTACTATCAGAGCTCAAATGAATATCAGCTCCACCCATTTTAACAATGGTGGGACGATCCTCATGAACGTCCAAACCCACCCTGACAGTGATACTATGGTTTCAAGCCTACTACAGAGTTAACTTGGCGATGATGGTATTTATGGCTATTTTAAATGAAGTGAAGTTGGGATGTTGCGTAAAACATAAATAGAAACAGAATACAATGATTTAAAAATCCATTTCAACCTATATTCTGCTGAATATGCTACAAAGACATATTTATTGATGAGAATATGAGAATCAGCACCTCCAAGTCCGAGTCCATGGTCCTCAGCCGGAAAAAGGTGGATTGTCCTCTCCGGGTTGGGGACAGGCTCCTGCCCCAAGTGGAGGAGTTTAAGTATCTTGGAGTCTTGTTCACGAGTGAGGGGAAAATGGAGCGAGAGATCGACAGACGGATTGGAGCAGCATCTGCAGTGATGCGGACGTTGTACCGGTCTGTTGTGGTGAAGAGGGAGCTTAGTTCTAAGGCAAAGCTGTCGATTTACCAGTCAATCTACGTTCCTACTCTCACCTATGGTCACGAGCTTTGGGTAATGACCGAAAGAACGAGATCGCGGATACAAGCGGCTGAAATGAGCTTTCTCCGTAGGATTGCTGGACTCACCCTGAGAGATAGGGTGAGGAGCTCAGTCATCCGGGAGAGGCTCAGAGTAGAACCGCTGCTCCTCCACATTGAAAGGAGTCAGTTGAGGTGGTATGGGCATCTGATTAGGATGCCTCCTGGACGCCTCCCACTTGAGGTGTTTCAGGCACGTCCCACTGGGAGGAGACCCCGGGGCAGACCCAGGACTCGGTGGAGAGACTATGTCTCCCAGCTGGTCTGGGAACGCCTTGGTATCCCCTCTGAAGAGCTGGAGCAGGTGGCTGGGGAGAGGGAAGTCTGGGCTTCTCTGCTTGAACTGCTGCCTCCGCGACCCGGACCTCCGGAAAAGCGGTAGAAGATGGATGGATGGATGGATGGATGGATGGACATATTTATTGTTCAAACAAACTTTATTGTTTTGTTGCAGATACTCCCTCATTTTGAATTTGATTCCTGGAACACATTCCAAAAAAGCTGGGACAGGGTCATGTTTACCACTGTGTTACATCACCTTTCCTTTTAACAACATGCGTTTAGGGACTGAGGACACTAATTGTTGAAGCGTTGTGGGTGGAATTCTTTCCTATTCTTGCTTGCTGTATGACTTCAGTTGCTCAACAGTCAGGGGTCTCCATTGTCGTATTTTGTGCTTCATAATGCGCCACACATGTTCAATGGGAGACAGGACTGGACTGCTGGCGGGCCAGTCTACTCCCACTCTTTTACTACGAGGCCACACTGTTGTAACACATGCAGAATGTGGCTTGGCTTTGTCTTACTGAAATAAGCAGAGACGTCTCTGACAAAGACGTTGCTTGGATGGCAGCATATGTTGCTCCAAAACCTGTTTATACTGTTCAGCGTTAATGGTGCCTTCACAGAGGTGCAAGTTAAACATGCCACAAGCACTAACACACCCCTATACCATCACAGATGCTGGCTTTTGAACTTAATGCTGATAACAATCTGGATGGTCCTTTTTGTCTTTAGCCCAGAGGACATGACGTCCATGATTTTCCAAAACAATCTGAAATGTGGACTCGGCTGGCCACAGCACACTTTTCCACTTTGCGTCAGTCCATCTCAGGTGAGCTCAGGCCTAGATCAACCAGCGGTGTTTCTGGGTGTTGTTGATATATGGCTTTGGCTTTGCATGGTAGAGTTTTAACTTGTACTTGTAGATGTAGCAACAAATGCTATTAACTGACAGTGGTTTTCTGAAGTGTCCCTGAGCCCATATGGTAATATCCTTTACAGAATGATGGTTTTTAATGCAGTGCTGCCTGTTTTGGTTTTTGGCCTTATCTGATGATATTATGGAAAGATGAAAGATGAAGTTCCTCTTCATCT
Organism: Pholidichthys leucotaenia; assembly: GCA_020510985.1. Taxonomy (NCBI): domain Eukaryota; kingdom Metazoa; phylum Chordata; class Actinopteri; order Cichliformes; family Pholidichthyidae; genus Pholidichthys; species Pholidichthys leucotaenia. Next base: position 279,834,436 of record CM035840.1, on the reverse strand, counting down.
TTCAGCATCTTTTATCTTTCAGAAAAGGAGTCATTGTGTATATTGATACCTTTGCTTTGTAAAAAAAGACAGAACAAGTGCTGTCTTTTTTTTTTTTTTTTTTTTTTACAAAGCAACGGTATCAAAATACTCAATGACTCCATTTCTGCTTGTCACACCATCACACAGAAGAATAGAAAGGCCAAACCTCTGATTATACTGAGATTATCCAGTCAAAAACACAAAAAGAGTTGTTAAGAAAAGAAAAACCACTGAAAGGAACAAATGTCTACTTAAATGATCATTTAACCAAAAAAAAAAAAAAAAAGAAATGCCGATATTGCTGGGCAATTGAGACAATTAAGGAAGCTTAAAAAAAAATTGCTACATTGGTATGGAACTGCAAAGTTTGGGTAAAAGAAAAAGCAGGGTCAAATGATATACAAATAAGAAACATAAAAGAATTGGATAAATACAAATGACTTACTATGTAAAGGGCTATGATTAGCTATTGCTTTTCTTATTTTTTAACGAGTAACATGGCATATATCAGTTAACTTATTGTATTTATGATTCATTTTTGTAGTTTTTTTTTCTTTTTTCTGATGCATAATTTGATCAACACATTTGGAGATAATTTACCACAGAGGATTGTTGATTCTGATAACCTAGAACTGAAAACATTTGGTTACACTGAACATAACTCAAAGGAGATGGAATGTGGCACTGATCCTGAAAATAACTTTTTCTCCACTTTGAATAATGACTGCTGCTATTATACAGATGAACAATTCATCAAGGACATCAAGACAAAGCACACACTACTAACAAAAAGTTAGGGATATCTGGCTTTTGGGTGATTTTCATGGAAAATGTAAAAAGTTCACACTACAGTGATATTATATCATGAAAGTAGGGCATTTAAGTAGAAGCATGCAATGGTGATTACCTCATCTCAAACACTGTATTGAAACAAAAGCTAACAACAGTGGTGGAGATACCACACCAAAAAATGTCAGTGTGTGGAGAAAGGAGGCAGGTGAGACAACGAGCTGGGCGACAGAAACTTTCTTTCTCCAACATAACTTACAGCAAAAGAGAATCCTGGGTCTCTGTGCATTCCTCTTTTATATCTTTATTCCCATGCATTGAGACCTGGAACTTCTGATCATAACACATTGTTGTTTGAACAAAGCAATGTGTGACACATTAACATGATATAATGCCAGCGCCGCTCCAACACCCTTCTTCTCTCAGCGACTCTGGCAGCTCTTACTCTCCCCGGGGGGCACATAGATCAGCAGTCCCGTCTGATATCCCCCGGTGACACCTCCTCCTTCGGTCCATTGTTCTCCCCTTCCCCTGCCTTCTCTGGGTGGAGAAAACCCCACACTATGCCCCCACACAGCCCCCCCCCAAACACCCAGAAGGGGCACTAACCCCCCCGTCCTTTGGGCTTGAGCTGGTGCCCATAGCAGTTGTAGCGGGGGGTTGTCGATCCAGTCGAACCGCCCTGCTAGTGAGGTGTACCGGAGGGCATGTCAGTCTGTGGAGGGAAAGGGGGGGGGGGACACATTAGCTTCGCAAGCGCGGGTCCCTTCCGAGGGATCGCCACCTTGCGGAGCCACCAACGGTGGCCATCCGCACCAGGGAGCTTGGGCCAACACCACCTGCTCATCTGCTAACACAAAAGCGGGTTTCAGCCTGTCGATGCAGACGGTCTCCCTACGCCCCCCCAAGTCTAACACAAAATGCTTCACCCCAGGTTCCAGCACCCTGACCGGTCTGTTGTACGGTGGGCGCAGCGGGGTCCAGTGCGCATCGTGCCTGACAAAAACAAAACTGGCATTCTGCAAGCTTTTTGTGACGAATGTGCAGGGAAAACAATGCTGGGCCGGGCCCAGTACGCTCACGGTCTCCGTACTGTGTAAAAATTGCGTGGGTGGATCAGCCTCGGGCGCGGGGTTCTCCGGTAAAAGCTCTCTGGGGATCCGCAGCGGCAGAGAAAAAACAAGTTCTGCAGGGGAGGTTGCCAAATCCTCCTTAGGTGTGGAGCGCAACCCTAAAAGAACCTAGGGCAGGCGGTTGACCCAATTTGTGTCCGTGAGTGAAGCTCTGAGTACTGCTTTAAGCGACCTATGAAAATGCTCGCATAAGCCGTTAGCCTGGGGGTTGTACGCGGTAGTGCGGTGAATTTTGACCCCCAGGCTATGGGCCATTGCAGACCAGAGTTCTGACACGAATTGTGGACCCCTGTTAGACTTGATGTCCGATGGAGATCCGAAACGTGCAACCTAAGCCAACAAAAAAGTGCGTGCCACTTCCGCAGACGTGGTAGAAGTCAGCAGGACCACTTCAGGCCAGCCCATGGTGTAGTCCACGACTGTCAAAAGGTGCGTGAAACCGAGCAACGGCGGGAGGGGTCCCACCAAATCCGCATGGACGTGGTTGAACCTCTTAGCCGAGATTTGGGACGGCTCGAGGGGGGCTCTGGTTTGTTTGTGCACTTTGGCCCACTGGCACATGACGCAAGATGCAGCCCACTCTTTCACGTCCTTGCGCAAGCGCGGGCAGATGAATTTCGCCCCCACTAGCTTCACTGAAGCGTGCACTCCCAGATGCGATAGGGAGTGGACCGACTCAAAAACATGATGGCGCCAAGAGCTCGGAACCACCTGGCGCGGGTGGTCGGTGGAGACGTCGCAGAACAAGGGAGGGCACCCTCCTTGCACCACCCTGCTCTCCAGCCTTAACCCAGTTGGTACAGACTGGAGCGCACAAATGTCCGCGTCCCCAGCTTGCTCTGCAGCCATGGCAGAGAAATCTATTCCCATGCAGACAGGGGCAATTAACGTGCACGACAGGCAATCAGCCATGACGTTGAGTTTACTGGCAACATGTTGAATGTCGGTAGTAAAATGCCGTTGCTGCCAGGCTGACCATGGTTCAGAGACCTTGGACATCATGTACGTCAGTGGCTTATGGTCCATGAATGCGGTGACCTCACGCCCCTCCAGCCAGAAGTGGAAATGGTGCGTCACCAGGTGGAGAGCCAGCAATTGTCTATCGAACTTGCTGTACTTGTGTTCGTTGTCACGCAAAGTGCAGCTGAAAAATGCGAGCGGTTGCCACAAACCTGAGATGCACTGCTCCACTACTGCCCCTACAGCAACATCAGATGCATCCATAGTGAGCGCTATCCGTGCAGACAGATCCGGGTGGGCTAACAACGCAGCATCTGCAAGCGCTGTTTTGGCGTTACTAAAAGCCTGGACTCGCTCGGGAGTCCACTTGATGGCTTCCGCGGGCCTCTTTTTTTTAAGTGCGACATACAACGGCTGCATCAGCTGGGCTGGCCGGGGAAGGAAACGGTTATAAAAATTAACCATTCCCAAAAACTCCTGTAGTGCTTTCACTGTCTGCGGGTGCAGAAAGTCCGACACGGCGCGCACCTTATCCGGTAAGGGAATCGTGCCCTCCGGCGAAATGCAGTGGCCCAAAAAATCAATCTCTGGCACGCTGAACTGGCACTTTGCTGGGTTAACTATCAGCCCATGTGCCTTCAACTTCTGGAAAACTGTCTTGAGATGGGCGATGTGCTCCTCCTCGGACGCGCTAGATACCAGAATGTTGTCTAAGTAGACAAAAACAAAGGACAAGTCGCGAAGTACTGCATCCATCAACCTCTGGAAAGTCTGTGCCGTGCCTTTTAATCCGAACGGCATTCGTAAAATCTCAAAAAGGCCGAAAGGAGTTATTACCGCTGTTTTTGGAACGTCTTCCACGCGCACCGGGACCTGATAGTATCCGCGGACCAGATCCACTTTTGAAAAAACACGCGCCCTGGCCAGATGCATGGAAAAATCCTGGATGTGCGGAATTGGATAACGATCATGTTCCATGGCGTTATTCAAGTGCCGGAAATCGCTGCATGGTCGCCACGACCCGTCGGCTTTAGGCACCATGTGTAGCGGGAATACCCACGGGCTGTTGGAATGCTTGAGGATGCCCAACTGCTCTAAGTTGGCAAACTCCTCTCACGTGCTGGCCAGTTTAGCTGCATCCAAACACCGAGGCCACGCAAACACCGTTGGGCCTTTTGTGGTTATAAAGTGCTCAACCCCATGTTTCGTGACAGTAGCCGAAAAAGTCGGGACTGCTGGGAACTGTGCTGGGAACTGTGCGAGAAAATGTTGGTACTACTCCCTGGAGCTAAAACGTTAGCCAGTGTTGTCGACCCAGCTTCCCGAGCTGTGCAGGGCAGTGAGGTAAAGGAGACAGTGTCCACTAATCTCCTATTAACAACATCGACTAACAACCCATAAGCACATAAAAAATCTGCACCTAAAATGGGGCCGGAACATGCAACTATCACAAAGTCCCACTGAAAGTTGCGACCGTGTAAGCATATCGTCAGTGTCCGCTCACAAATGTTGTGATGGTGGATCCATTGGCGGCCGTGAGCTCAGGACCGCTGCGTCCTGCCACCCTGTCTGCGTTGACTGGCAGGATGAGGCTCTTCTGGCAGCTGGAGTCCACCAAAAACCATCTCCTCGAACATGTGTCTGTGACATAAAGCAGTCTGTTCCTGTCGCCATTGGTTGCAGCTGCCAATGAATTCCAAACGTGCCGTTTTCCCGGCTTCTTGAATTGGCATGGTGCTAGGCAGCGTTGGGCATTCGAGCCAAAACGGCGAGATAAAAACAGATTGCCCCGTTCCTTCGTCTCCTGGTGTCCGTCCCGGATACCACCCACAGCTCCTCGACCTTGCTGGAGTCCCTCATGGATGCCGGTGCCACTGTCTGCACGCTGAGAGTTCTGGTCGCCAAAATGATGCGGTCTACTTCCTGTGCCAGGGCGCGGTACTCCTTAGCAACCAGCCACAGCGAGTTGGCCAGGATCGCACTCACTGTAGCCGGTAGGTTTCTGAGGAACAAGTGGGTGAACAGGAAAGATTCGTCGTCCTTCCCCCTCAGCGCCAACATGCTCTCCATGAGCTCCACTGCTGATTTGTCCCCTAACTCCGAACGCATTAGGAGTCTTTCTCTCCTCTCACTGTCAGAAAGGGTATAGCACTGGAGAAGCATCCTCTTGAGCACTTCATATTTTCCTTGAGCCAGCGGCTCCTGAAGCAGGCTCATCACCTGTTGTGTGGCGTGCGCATCCAGCGCAGCGACCTTATAGTAATACCTGGTTTCGTCCGTTGTTATCCCGTGGAGTGCGAACTGTGTCATGGTCCGAGTGCTGACTCTGTCTGCATTTGGGTTGTCCGGTAGTTCTCCGTTCTCTACTCTGGTTTACCACAGGGCATTCGGGCTCTTATTGTGACAGTGTCTCAGCAGGGCTTCCGGCTGTCAGAGCTGCGCTCCGCTGGGATGACTGGTAATCAATCAGCTGATGACATTCTCATCAGCTGAGTATTCTGTGAACCCCTATTTAAGGGAGCAGCTCAGGTTACTCCGGGCTGCGACCTCGTCGGACATCCTCTCATCAGATCTCCTTCTAAGATTCATATCGTCTCACAGTAAGTGTATTCCTTCTGTGTCTGTTTCCCTCTGTCCATAGTCTTAGTCTTAGTCACAGTCATAGTTGTGTTTTGCCCCACCCGGCTCATTATTTTGTCATTTGTTTTCCTTTAATAAATTATGCAAACTCATCGGTGGCCTATAGCATTGTATTTGTGGTCCGCAAGGACCGCAGCATGACAAACTGGACTTCTATGTGCAAGAACCACGTGGTCGGGTTGTGAAGCCTGAAGTCTGGGAGCTCGACTGAGAGCTTGACTGAGACCACGCTCTCTCTCTAGGCAGTCACCGGGGCGGTGCTTGGCTCGCTTTCCATTGCACGTCTTAGGATCACCAATGTGGAGAAAGGAAGCAGGTGAGGCAACGAGCTTCTCCAACATAACTTAGAGCAAAAGAGAATCCCGGGTCTCTGTGCATTCCTCTTTTATGTCTTTATTTCCATGCATTGAGACCCGGAACTTCCGACCATAACACATTGTTGCTTGAACAAAGCAATGTGTGGCACATTAACATGACATAATGCCGGCACCGCTCCAACACCCTTCTTCTCTCAGTGACTTCGGCAGCTCTTACTCTCCCTGGGGGGCGCATAGATCCAACAGTCCCGTCTGATACCCCCCGGTGACACCTCCTCCTTCGGTCCATTGTTCTCCCCTTCCCCCTGCCTTCTCTGGGTGGAGAAGCCCCTGCACTATGCCCCCACAAATGTCTCAATAATTTGTCATGTGCCCTTGAGCATCAATTACAGCTTGATGACATCTCATGCCGTTTACAAGTCGACTTATTGTCTGCTGAGGCATGGCATTCCACTCATGTTGAAGGGCGGCCCTCAGGTCATCGAGGTTGTGGGGTGCAAAGTTACAAGCCTTGACATGGTGATTCACCTGATCCCATAGGTTTTCTATGGGATTTAGGTTTGGAGAAAGTGCAGGCCACTCCATTTGAGGTACCCCAGCCTCCAGCAGCCGTTCCCTAATGATGCGACCTCATTGAGCTGGAGCATTGCCATCCATGAAGATGAAATTAGGCCTGTGTTGTTCATGCAGGGGCACAATGACTGGATTAATGATGTTATTGAGGTTGTATTGACTTGTCACTGTACCATTCACAAAGTGTAGGGCAGTTCTGTATTGACTAGACACACCTGCTCAGACTGTAACATGGTGACAACAGTGGCTGATACATAGAGCTCTCCTTGACATCTCCAACATCATTGGTGGCCATCATTTCTGCTCCACATGAATTGACTTTCATCAGAGAACAGCACTGAAGCCCACTGGTCCCTTGTCCAGCGTAAATGCTCCCTGGCCCATGCAAACAATGATGCCTGTGCCTGATGGTGTGGTCAGGTACCCTTGCAGGTCGTCTAGCATGCAGACCATGCTGATGTAAATGGTTTTGAATGGTCTGACGTGACACTTGGGTGCCTTTCACCTCCCTTAAATGTGCCTGGAGTTGAGTGGCATTCATCATCTGGTTCCACAGGACACTGTTCACAGTGAAGCTGTCATCAGTGTGGGATGTGGCCAAAGGACATCCACTTCTGTGCCTTTCTGTGATTCTTCCAGTCTCTCTGTATCGCTGTTGCAACCTGCTGATGACACTCTGTGACACTCTAAGCTCAGTGGCCACTTCCCTCTGAGAACATCCTGTTTGAAGCCTCACAATGGCAAGGCACTGTTGATCAGTTGTTAGGTGTCGTCTTGGTCTCATGATGTCAAAACGTGAACAGCATGATGAAGAGGACTGTTTAAATACCAATTCTTATTGAACCAGAAAACTTCTTGGTCGATTCATGGATCAAACACCTGTTGTAAATTTTGCCATTAAGTACCTTGTACTAAGTACTAAGTATTAAGTATAATGTATTATGTATTACGTACTGAAACACTTAACAGTTGGACATGTGCATTCAAAAGGTTAGAGGTCAACTTAAGTTCACCTGTAAAGGTTATAGTGCATTTTAGGTGCATCCTGAAATTTCACCTGAAAGCCGAATATCCCTAACTTTTTGTGAGTAGTGTAGATTATCCATTGCTCGCTTTAATAGTAGAAGTCTGTATGCAAATTTTAATAAAATCAAGGAATATTTAAGACAGTTTTATCATCCATTTAACATAATCACCATAACTGAAACCTGGATCAATCCTAAGAAGGGTGTGGACTTTGAATTGAAGGCATATGAACTGTACTATAAGAATAGAGAGAACAAATGTGGAGAAGGTGTGGCCTTGTATATTGATAAAAATCTTCATTTCAGAGTCGTAGAGGTTTACTATTATGTTTGACTATTGAAATTCGTAGGGGAAAAAAGACTGTATTGGTTAGCTGCATTTTTAGAACCCCTGGGTCACAAATTGAAATTTTTAAGGAATGGGTAGAAGAAACATTCACTGTATCACATCAAAAGATCATGTTTATTTGTGGTGATTTCAATATAGATCTGTTAACCCAAAATAACCATAAACCCACTGAAGAATTTATTAATACAATGTATAGTTTAGGTCTTTATCCCAAGATCACCAGAGCCAGCAGAATTACATCTCATTGTGCTACACTCATTGATAACATTTTTTCAAATAATATGGATAATAACACAAAAAGTGGGTTATTAATCAACAATATTTGATTTTTTTTGTGTACTTTATTGATCCCCAGAGGGGAAATTCAGGGCATCCACCTAAATGGATGAAGCAGCCACGGTACGGCGCTATCCCTTCACCATTCACACCTAGGGCCACTTTAGAGTCTCCAATTAACCTAACCTGCATGTTTTTGGCCTGTGGGAGGAAACCGGAGAAATCCCGGAGTAAACCCACGCAGAGAACATGCAAACTCCACACAGATCACTGTTGGTCAGGGGCTGGGATTGAACCCGGGATCCCATGGCCAAGGGTGAGTTGCTGTGCTGCCACAGTGCTAACCACTTGACCGCCGCACCGCAATCACCGCACTGCACCGCCATATTAGTGACCACCTGCCAGTATTCACAGTTTTTGACAATGATTACAGGAAAGAAAAACAAAAAACAGCATTTATGTACAGACAAGTTAGGCCTGAAGAATCAATGAATGCTCTAAAAAACGATCAAGCAAAACAGAATTGGGAAGACGTATATAATGAAAAAGACACGGACAAAGCATATTTAATATTTTTAAGAATATTTAAATTATTCCATCCATCCATCCATCCATCCATCTTCTACTGCTTTTCCGGAGGTCCGGGTCGCGGAGGCAGCAGTTCAAGCAGAGAAGCCCAGACTTCCCTCTCCCCAGCCACCTGCTCCAGCTCTTCAGAGGGGATACCAAGGCGTTCCCAGACCAGCTGGGAGACATAGTCTCTCCACCGAGTCCTGGGTCTGCCCCGGGGTCTCCTCCCAGTGGGACGTGCCTGAAACACCTCAAGTGGGAGGCGTCCAGGAGGCATCCTAATCAGATGCCCATACCACCTCAACTGACTCCTTTCAATGTGGAGGAGCAGCGGTTCTACTCTGAGCCTCTCCCGGATAACTGAGCTCCTCACCCTATCTCTGAGGGTGAGTCCAGCAATCCTACGGAGAAAGCTCATTTCAGCCGCTTGTATCCGCGATCTCGTTCTTTCGGTCATTACCCAAAGCTCGTGACCATAGGTGAGAGTAGGAACATAGATTGACTGGTAAATCGACAGCTTTGCCTTAGAACTAAGCTCCCTCTTCACCACAACAGACCGGTACAACGTCCGCATCACTGCAGATGCTGCTCCAATCCGTCTGTCGATCTCTCGCTCCATTTTCCCCTCACTCGTGAACAAGACCCCAAGATACTTAAACTCCTCCACTTGGGGCAGTAGCCTGTCCCCAACCCGGAGAGGACAATCCACCTTTTTCCGGCTGAGGACCATGGACTCGGACTTGGAGGTGCTGATTCTCATTCCAGCCGCTTCACACTCAGCGGCAAACCGTCACAGCAAGAGCTGTAGGTCATTGCTGGATGAAGCCAACAGGACAACATCATCTGCAAACAACAGAGATGAGATCCTGTGGTCACCAAGCATGACACCCTCCATTCCCTGGCTGCGCCTAGAAGTCCTGTCCATAAAAATTATGAACAGGATCGGTGACAAAGGGCAGCCCTGGCGGAGTCCAACTCTCACTGGGAATGACTCCGACCGAGAGTTGGCAATACGAACCAAACTCTCACAATGGTCGTACAGAGACCGAATAGCTCGTAACAACAAGCCCGATACCCCATACTCCCGAAGCACCCCCCACAAAAATCCACGAGGGACGCGGTCAAACGCCTTCTCCAAGTCCACAAAACACATGTAAACTGGTTGGACAAACTCCTATGAACCCTCAAGAATTCTCGAGAGGGTAAAGAGCTGGTCCGATGTGCCACGGCCAGGACGAAAACCACATTGCTCCTCCTGAATCCGAGGTTCGACCAACGGCCGGACTCTCCTCTCCAGTACCTTGGCATAGACCTTCCCAGGGAGGCTGAGGAGTGTGATCCCTCTAAAGTTGGAGCACACCCTCCGGTCCCCTTTTTTGAAGAGAGGAACCACCACCCCGGTTTGCCATGCCAAAGGCACTGCCCCCGACCTCCACGCAATGTTGCAGAGGCGTGTCAACCATGACAACCCAACAACATCCAGGGCCTTGAGGTACTCAGGGCGAATCTCGTCCACCCCCGGGGCCCGGCCGCCAAGGAGATTTTTAACCACCTTGGCGACCTCAGCCCCTGTGATAGGCGAGTCATCCCCCTCGTCCCCAAACCCTGCTTCCTCTGTGGAAGGCGTATCAGTGGGATTGAGGAGATCCTCGAAGTATTCCTTCCACCGCCCAACGATATCCCCAGTTGAAGTCAACAGTGTCCCATCCGCACCATACACAGTGTGGACGGGGAGCTGCTTTCCCCTTCTGAGCCGCCGAACAGTTTGCCAGAATCTCTTTGAAGCCGACCGAAAGTCTTGTTCCATGGCCTCACCGAACTCCTCCCATACCCGGGTTTTTGCTTCAGCAACCACCCGAGCTGCACTCCGCTTGGCCTGCCGGTACACCTCAGCTGCTTCGGGAGTCCCACAAGCCAACCAAGCTTGATAGGACTCCTTCTTCAGCTTAATGGCCCCCCTCACCACTGGTGTCCACCACTTGGTTCGGGGGTTGCCACCACGAGATGCACCGACCACCTTGTGGCCGCAGCTCTGGGCCGCCGCTTCAACAACAGAGGTGGAGAACATGGCCCATTCAGACTCCATGTCTCCAGACTCCCTCGGAATGTGGTTGAAGTTCTTCCGGAGGAGGGAGTTGAAGACCTCCCGGACAGGGGCCTCAGCCAGACGCTCCCAGCACACCCTCACTATACGTTTGGGTCTACCAGGTCTGAATGGCTTCCTCCCCTGCCATCGGATCCAACTCACCACCAGGTGGTGATCAGTTGACACAGGGGTGTCAAACTCATTCCATGGAGGGCCAAGACCCTGCATGTTTTGCTTCTACCCAGTGTCTTCAGCAGGTGTTTTCACTGATTAGCAATCAGTGGGAAGAAATTCAATGAAATCACCTGTTGAAGACACTGGGTGGAGGTAAAACCTGCAGGGTCTTGGCCCTCCATGGAATGAGTTTGACACCTGTGAGTTGACAGCTCTGCACCTCTCTTTACTCGGGTGTCCAAGACATACGGTCGCAGGTCTGATGATACGATAACAAAATCGATCATCGACCTGCGACCTAGGGTGTCCTGGTGCCAAGTGCACATATGGACACCCTTATGCTTGAACATGGTGTTCGTTATGGACAGACTGTGGTTAGCACAGAAGTCTAATAACTGAACACCACTCGGGTTCAGATCGGGCAGGCCGTTCCTCCCAATCACCCCCCTCCAGGTTTCACTGTCGTTGCCCACGTGCGCATATAAGTCCCCCAGTAGGACAATGGAGTCTCCAGGAGGAGCACCCTCCAGCACCCCAGTCACAGACTCCAAAAAGGGTGGGTACTTTGAAACATCATTTGGTGCATAGGCACAAATGATGGTCAGGACCCGTTTCCCAACCCGAAGGCGCAGGGAAGCAACCCTTTCGTCCACCGGGGAAAACTCCAATATAGAGGCAGCAAGGTGGGGCGATACAAGAATACCCACCCCTGCTCGTCGCCTCTCGCCCGGGGCAACTCCAGAAAAGGCCAAGCTCCAGCCCCTCTCCAGGAGACTGGTTCCGGAACTGGAGCTGTGTGTTGAGGTGAGGCCGACTATATCTAGCCGGTATCGCTCAACCTCGTACACCAGCTCAGGCTCCTTCCCCACCAGAGAGGTGACATTCCACATACCAAAAGCCAGTTTAGAAAGCTTGGGATCAGTCCGCCAAGGTCTCCGCCTTTGACTGCCACCTAATCGACATAGCACCGGACCCCCATGATCCCTCCTGCAGGTGGTGAACCCACTGGAGGGCGGTCCCATGTAACTCCTTCGGGCTGAGCCCGGCCGGGTCCCATGGGTGGAAACCCGGCCACCAGACGCTAGCCTTCGAGCCCCTCCCCCAGGCCTGGCTCCAGGGTGGGGCCCCGGTAACCCCATACCGGGCGGGGTACACTGAATCCTTGATATACAATTTATCATGAGAGTCTGTTGGATCGTTCTTAGTCTGGCCCTTCACCCAGGACCAGTTTGTCTTGGGAGACCCTATCAGAGGCAAATTGCCCCGGACAACATAGCTCCTGGGATCACTGGGGCACGCAAACCCCCCCACCACGATAAGGTGACGATCCATGACGATCCATGAGGGAGTATTTAAAATTTTTTTTATAATTGGACCATTTTTACCATATATTTAAATTATTATATGGTAAAAATGGTCCAATTATAAAAAAAAAAAAATTAAGAAGCAAAAATATTCAGACAGTCCATGGGTCACCAAGGGGTTAAAAAAAATACCTGCAAAAAGAAAAATATATTGTGTAGAGAATTCATAAGCTATAGAACTAAGGAGGTAGAAAATAGATGTAAAAAATATGAAAAATAAGTTAACCAGTATTATGAGAATAAGTAAAAAGGAATACTATAGTAAATTAATAGATAATAATAAAAAAATATTAAAGGTATATGTTATATTTTAAATAAAGTAATTCAAAATGGAGACAGATAAGATAATTATCCTCAGTATTATATAGATAATGATATAAATATTAATAATATAAATGATGCAGTGAATTGATTCAATGAATTCTTTGTAAATATTGGACCAAAATTAGAAGAAAAATCCCTGATCCTTCATATCTGAAAAGGGGAATAGTAAATTAATAAAAAGAAATCCAAATTCAATGTTTTTAACAGCAGTGGAAGAGAGGGAAATTATTGTGATTGTACATAAATTCAAAAATAAAGTTTCAGCTGGCTGTGATCACTTTGACATGGTAGCTGTTAAAAAGGTTATTGAGGAAATTGCTAAACCATTGAAACACATTTGCACCTTATCATTTCAAACTGGTACAATTCCAAGTAAAATGAAAATAGCTAAAGTTATACCTTTATACAAAACTGGAAACAAACACCACTTCACAAATTACGGCCTTTTTCTCTTCTGCCCCAATTCTCAAAAATAGTAGAAAAACTTTTTAATGACAGATTAGACAAGTTTGTAGCTAAATACAAATTACTTACAGATAGCCAGTATGGATTTAGAACCAACCACTGTACATCATCGGCTTTAATGGATGTTATAGAAGAAATTACTAATTCTATAGAAAGAAAGAAATTTGCGGTGGGAGTGTTTATTGATTTGAAAAAAGTATTTGATGCATTAAATCATTTAATATTACTTAATAAATTAGAATGATATGGACTTAGGGGAGTGGTATTAAATTGGGTCAGAAACTATTTAAAAAGCAGGCAACAATTTGTGAAGATGGGACAATATAAATCTGAGAGTTTGGACATTGTTTGTGGTGTCCCCCAAGGGTCAGTGTTGGGACCTAAACTTTTCATTTTATATATCAATGATATTTGTAATGTTTCTGAACTGTTGAAGATTGTGATGTTTGCAGATGACACTGTAGTGACACAGTAAGAGGTGGTACTCCACCCAGGAATTGAGGTTGGGGAAAGAGAGGGAGGTGAGAGATGGTAATGGTGAAGATTTGAGTGGAGCCAGAGAAGGGCACTGTAGTGCTAGGGGGTCTTAAACTAAATAAAGAGGTGCCTTTGCCCCCGCTGAGGTCGCCGGGGCGCGAAAGTATTGTATTAAGTCATGATCTGTGTAGTGTATGTTGATGTGTGTACATGCTTTGTGTCTTGTATGTTAATGTTTCTCACCCTGGATCCCAAAGGCAGAAATAAAGTGGATAAAAGTGGTTGCTGTGGTACCCAGGGCAGTCTGTTCTATTTGTTGGAGGAGTATAAAGTTCTGTGTCGTCAGCTCGTTGTCTCGTCTGATTCCATCCTTCACAATGGTGACCCTGAGATGTGAAATGGAGAACGAGCCGAGCACCTCCGCAGAGACACTCCCGCGGGAGCCCCACACCACTGCATGCGCCATTACTGTCAGCCTTCAGGACTTTTGGCTCCACAATCCGGCTGCTTGGTGTGTGCATGTGGAAGCCCAGTTCGCCCTCCGTGGAATCTCTACGGATGACACAAAGTACCATCACATGGTAGCTGCACTGGATGTGCACGCCACGCAACAATCCATGAGTCTACTCCAAGACCCGCCAGCCCAAGGAAAATACGGCGCACTCAAGCGGCTGCTGCTGTGCTGTTACACCCTTTCAGATGATGAGAGGGCAGAAAAGCGCCTCATCCGCTCAGAGTTAGGAGACAGATCGACTGTGGACCTGGTAGAGAGCATGCTCACGTTGATGGGCACGGACGACGGATCTTTCTTTTTCACCCACTTCTTCCTCAGAAATCTACTGGTTTCAGCGTGAGCGATCCTCGCTAGCTCACTGCTGCTGGCCGCCAGGGACTACCGCGCACTGGCAGAGGAGGCAGATTGCATCGTCCTGGCAAACAAGGCTTTCAGCGTTCAGGCAGTGAGACTGGGATCTCCGGCGGGGCCCAGCGAGATCGAGGAGCTGATGGTGGTGGCCAGGACGGCCACCCGGAGACACGGGACCAGGACGCTGTGTTTTTACCACTGCCGTTTTGGCAAGGAAGCGCAACGTTGTCTGCTGCCATGCCGCTTCATGAAAGCTGGGAAATAAGACAGCCAGCGGTCAGTAGTAGCTGCGACCACTGGCGACAGGGAGAAGCTGCTTTTCATCACAGACTCACATTCTGGGAGACGTTTTTTGATAGAATCTGGCTCCCAGAAGAACCTCATTTTGCTGGTAAGCGCAGACAGGCTGGCAGAAGGCTGCGGCACAGCTCTTACGGCCGCCAACGGATGCCACATCAGGACGTCTGAAGAAAGAACGTGACTGTATGTTTACATGACACAGTTACCTGTGGGACTTTGTGGATGCTGCATGTTCGGTTCCCATCTTAGGTGCTGATTTTCTGTGTGCTTATGGACTGCTAGTTGATGTTGCCAACAGACGTTTAGTGGATGCTGTTTCATTTTCCTCCTTGCCCTGCATAGCTTGGGGTGTTGGGCCACCAACACACGCTAATGTTCTGGCTCCAGGGAGTAAGTACCAGCATTTGCTTTCCGAGTTCCCAGCACTTACAGTTCCCACCTTTTCCGCTACAGTAACCAAGCACGGGATCGAGCATTTCATCACAATGAAAGGTCCACCTGTGTTCGCGCGCACTCGCCACCTGGACACGGTTAAACTAGCCAGCGCACACGAGGAGTTTGCTAACTTAGAGCGATTAGGCATCGAGGCATTGTTAGGCGCTCCAACAGTCCTTGGGTATCCCCACTGCACATGGTGCCCAAGGCCGATGGGTCATGGCGGCCGTGCGGTGATTTAAGATGTTT
This sequence comes from Pholidichthys leucotaenia, assembly GCA_020510985.1. Taxonomy (NCBI): domain Eukaryota; kingdom Metazoa; phylum Chordata; class Actinopteri; order Cichliformes; family Pholidichthyidae; genus Pholidichthys; species Pholidichthys leucotaenia. Next base: position 279,819,044 of record CM035840.1, on the reverse strand, counting down.
GAACAACGCCACGGAACATGACCAGTATCCCATCCCGCACATCCAGGATTTTTCCGTGCACCTGGCTGGGATGCACATTTTTTCAAAAGTGGATCTGGTCCACGGTCACCAACAGGTCCCGGTTCGCGCAGAGGACGTTCCCAAAACGGTGGTAATAAATTATTTTGCTGTTTTCGAGTTTTTATGCATGCCGTTCGGGTTAAAGAGTGCAGTGCAAACTTTCCAAAGAATGGTGGACGCAGTGCTTCATGAGTTGCCGTTCCTTTTTGTCTACTTAGATGACATTTTGGTGGCTAGCGGGTCAGAGGAGGAGCACCTCGCCCATCTCAAACAGGTTTTCCAACAGTTAGAAGTGCACGGGCTTATTGTTAACCCAGCAAAGTGCCAGTTCGGGCTGTCATTGATTGATTTTTTGGGCCATTGCATCTCGCCGGAGGGCGCGATCCCGCTGCCAGATAAAGTGCGCACGGTGTCAGAATTTCCGTGTCCACAGACCATGAGGGCGCTATAGGAATTTTTAGGGATGGTCAATTTTTACAACTGTTTCCTCCCCCGGGCAGCCCAACTGCTGCAACCGCTGTACAGCGCACTCAAAACAAAGAAGCCCGCAGAAAGCATTGACTGGACCCCCGAGCGGGTCCAGGCTTTCACAAACGCCAAAACGGCGATCGCTTTCACAGGTTTGCTGGCCCACCCAGCCCCGTCAGTACGGATAGCGCTCACCACAGACGTGTCTGACGTCGCAATAGGAGCCGTGGTGAAGCAGTACGCCTCCGGATTGTGGCAGCCACTCGCATTTTTTCAGCTATACTTTGCGCGACAATGAGCGTAAATACAGCACTTTTGACTGGGAGTTGTTGGCGCTCCACCTGGCTATGCGTCATTTTCAGTTTTGGCTCGAGGGCCACGAGTTCACTGCGTTTGTTGATCACAAACCGCTAACGTATGCAGTGTCCAAAGTTTCGGAACCGTGGTCGGCTCGGCAGCAACGGCACTTGGCCGCAATCTCAAGCAAGCAAAGTTTATTTGTATAGCACTTTTCACAGATATATATCACAAAGTTCTTCACAGCAAATTAAAATTTACAAAACACAGAAATTAAAATCGATAGAAATAAGATAACATATTCATATAAATAGGGATAAAAAGAGAAAACCGTGAAGAAATAAAAGCCATTCAATGAGAGCTAAAAGCCTGTTTAAACAAATGAGTTTTTAACTCCTTCTTAAAGGAGTCAACAGACTCAAGGCAGCGCAAGGACAGGGGAAGTGCTTTCCAAAGCCGTAGTGCAGTGACCTGGAAAGCTCGATCTCCACGGGTTCTGAATTTGGTCTGAGGGACCACCAGGAGCCTCTGGTCTGAGGATCTTAGTGATTGTGTTGTGGCATAAGGAGTCAAGAGGGCTGAGATGTATGAAGGGGCTTGGCCATTAAGACCTCTAAAAGTCAGAATTAAAATCTTAAAAAGAAATCTAAAAGCAACTGGCAACCAATGAAATCTCAGAGTTCACTACCGACATTCAACACATAGCCTGTAAACTTAATGTCATGGCTGACTGCCTGTCACGCGCGTTAGTGTCCCCGGTCTACATGGGGATAGATTTTCCCACCATGGCCACCGACCAAACCGGGGACACAGACATTTGCGCGCTCCAGTCCGCAGCTACTGGATTAAAACTGGAGAGCAGGGTGGTGCAAGAAAGGTGCCCCTCCCCCCCTTGCTCTGCAACGTCTCCACCAGCCGTCCCCGCCCGGTGGTTCCGAGCTCTTGGCACCGCCGTGTTTTTGATTCCGTCCACTCCCTTTCACATTCTGGCATGCGTGCCTCAGTTAAACTGGTGGGGTCCAAATTTGTCTGGCCTTGCCTACGCAGGGATGTGAAAGAATAGACTGCAGCGTGCACAAGCACACCAAAGCCCCCTCAAGCCGTTTCATATTCCAGCCAGGAGGTTCAACCACGTACACGTGGATTTAGTGGGCCCCCTTCCGCCGTCACAGGGATTCACATACCTTTTAACAATCGTGGACCACACCACGCATTAGCCAGAAGTGGTCCCGCTGTCTTCTACCATGTCTGCCGAGGTAGCGCGCATGTTTTTGTCGGCTTGGGTCGCACGGTTCGGCTCCCCATCTGACATCACTTCCAACAGGGGTCCACAATTCGTTTCGGAACTCTGGTCTGCAATGGCCGATAGCCTGGGGGTCAAAATCCACCTCTCCACCACATACAACCCCCAGGCTAATGGGTTGTGTGAACGTTTTCACAGGTTGCTTAAAGCAGCGCTCAGAGCCTCGCTAACGGATGCAAATTGGGTCGACCGCCTGCCTTGGGTCCTACTGGGGTTGCACTAAGCGCCTAAGGAAGGTTTGGCAGCTTCCCCAGCAGAACTCGTTTTTTTCTCAGCCATTGCGGATCCCCAGGGAATTTTTGCCAGAGAGCCCTGCGCCCAGGGCTGATCCACCTGCGCAATTTTTATCCAGTACAGGGGCTGCCAGCGTCCCGGGCCCGGTGCACCATTGTTTTCCCCACACCTTTGTTCCAAAGCGCTTGGAGAACGCCAAATTTGTTTTTGTCAGGCACGATACCCACAGAACCCCACTGCGTCCACCGTACGACGGCCTGTTCAGAGTGCTGGAAACAGAGGCAAAACACTTTGTGTTAGACTTGGGGGGGTGTAAGGAAGCCATCTGCATCGACAGGCTTAAGCCCACTTATGTGTTGGCAGATGAGCAGGTGGTGTTGGCTCAAGTTCCCCGGTGTGGACGCTCACCTATGGTGGCTCCGCAAGTTGGTTTTCCCCCTACAGAGAACTGTTGGCAGGAGACTAGGTCTTTCCCCTCCACACCCTTTCCCTCTCCAGAGGACCACTCGCCAGAGACCAAGTTTGTCTCCTACCCACCTTGACAGCAAAGCACTTTGGTTGGCCCGGTGGCCCCACATTACAGCCGTTACGGGCACCGGCTCAAACCCAAGGTGCCAGAGGGTTAGAGCCCCTTCTGGGTGTTGGGGGTGGGGGCTGCATGGTGACACAATAAAAGGTGATATTCCAGCCAGGACTTGAGGTTAGAGGGGAGAGGGAGGTGAGAGATGGTAATGGTGAAGAGGTGAGCGGAGCCAGCGAAGGGCGCCGTAGCGCTAGGGGGTCTTAAACTAAACAAAGAGGTGCCTTCGCCCCGCTGTGACAGGGTTCACACCTGAGGTCGCTGGGGCACGAAAGTATTGTATTAAGTCATGCTCTGTGTAGTGTACATTGATGTGTGCACATGCTTTGTGTCTCGTATGTTAATGTTTCTCACCCTGGGTCCCAAAGGCAGGAATAAAGAGGATAAAAGTGGTTGCTTTGGTACCCAGGGCAGTCTGTTCTATTTGTTGGAGGAGAATAAAGTTGTGTCATCAGCTCGTTGTCTCGTCTGATTCCATCCTCCACAACACAACTATTCTGGGTACTGGTGTCAGGAGCCGAGCCGGCTTGGTTTCCCCGGCTCACTCCTGACCTCCCTGTGGGTTTAGGTGCCGCTGTTTATGTATGTTTATTATGTATTTCAGTGTGCTTCTGTATCCCTAGCAACTGCTCTCCGGCCGGCAGCTGTGAGTACTGCTGACAGCCTGCTGGTCCGACCACACCCCCTCACTTATTACCATCAGCTGTTCCCAGCCCCATTAGTCATCTTTCCCGGTCCTCGCCCAGGTGCTCCTCATCACAAAATCACCAGCAGTGCGTGTACTTAAACAGCCTTTTGCCAGTCACACACTGCTGGATCTTTGACTAACCGATTGCATTGTCTGCTGCATTGTCTGTAGTCAAGTCTTCTCACCTGTGTGCCATGACGGGTTAGCCCCTCCACGTTTGCTGTGGTTCTCTGGTGTCCCCTGGGCGATGTCAGCTCCGGGACGCCATTGTGACTAATCCTTTTCTCCTCATGCGTTTGCTGGGCAATGCCGGCCCCTGAACGTCAGCTGCAAGTCATCAGTGTGTTTTGTTAAGTCCTCACCCTTTTGAACTGTCATTCTTTATGTTAAGAAATGTGTGTTGGTGTACCCTTGCACGTAAATCCTCATGATTCCTCCCCTCTCCGTGTGCTGTGTAAAAGTGCACGGGAGGGTTTATTACAGAAAGACCTAGCTGAAATAGATGGATGTGCGGGTGTACCCGCTAAATCCTCCATTTTTTCCCTTCCTTTTTTGTATATCATTATTTGGGACTGACCTGTGTTGGAGTTGGCCATGGATTCGGCGGCCTGAAATTATCCTTTGAGCTTGGGATGGGAGTGCTACCGAGCATTAATGGACATCGACCGGCTCATCACATCGGCCAGCGTATATTCTACCCCAGAGGACATTCTCTGGTACGTAGATCTGGCGGAGGCAGAGGTCCGGCAGTGCCCTCAGCTGGCTTGGCATGCCGAGGGAATGGAGAGGATTACCTGGTTGGAAGCGCTGTGGCGTGGGTGCGGCGAAGGGGTGAGGAAAATCCCCTAGGAAGACCAAGCTCGTGCCGAGGGGAAATCGCTCCTGGGGCTCCATTCTCCCTGCTTCCCACCAGAGTGAGATGCCCGCTCCCGTTCCAGCTCTTCCAGCTCCAGCACCCAGCTCTTGATGTTGTCCTGCGAGACAGCGCCGTGAGAAGCCTTCTCCTCCATCAGCAGCCATCATCCCTACAGTTCCTGCGAGGTCTGATGGGGCTGTCCCGGGAACGCCCACCTCTGTCACCAGGGAGACGCCTCCTCCACCTTCGACGGAGAGGGAAGGCATTCAGCCTGCTGCAGCCGTGAACAACAAACTTCAGGAGAACAGGAAAGTGCTTTTTCATTCCATTCAATTTAATTATGAAGGACATTGTCTGTCTCCCGATGGAGAGGCCCAGCCTCAGCAGTCTGCTGGGTCCTCTCCTCCGGCTGCAGTTATAAACTTATCCCCTATTCCCTCTGTGTCTCCTTCCTCTTTCCCTGAGTGCCTGTTGGTCCTAGAACCGAGCCACCAGATGGTGGAGGAGTTTGGGGCCCTGGATGATCCTGCCCAGCAGACCGCACGGAAGTGTTTTCCTGCAACCACGCTGGTGGAGTCCCCAGCGTTGGAGCCACTGCAGGGGAATAAAGAGACTGCTATGACCATCTCGCATGCTGTGGAGACAACTGCAGCGGAGTGGGAGCCAGAGTCGGACCTCCTGGAGGCTGGGCCCGGGATCACATCGTCAAGTTCGACAGAGTCCTGGATGGCGGTGGAGCTCCAGCTCAGCCAGGTTCTCTCAGTTGTATTTCTTATGTCTGTATTTGAGAGATCTTGCCTGGCTCTTGGGGAGGGGAGTCAGGTGCAGCCCTTGGCTGCATCTGAACTCGCTTCACCGGGCTCCGCCGCTGCCAGCAACCCTAACCTCCTTTCTTCTGCTGCCTTTGAACCTTTGTTTAGAGTTGTTGGAGAGGGTGTGATGTCGCTGGAAGTCACCGAGGGTTCGGTCCAATCGGAGGAGGACGCCTCCGGCTGAGGTCGTCAGGGTTCCCCACATCAACCACCTCCTCAGCCTGGTGCTCCTGCGGGTTGGCCCACTCGTCGTGGGCGCAGCAGGGGTCCAACCGGGCTCCACCACAGGTGCAGCAAGGCTCAAGCCGGAGTCCACCGCGGTTGCAGCAGGGACTCAACTGGGTTCCACCGCAGGTGCAACAGGGGTCCGACTGGGTTCCACCGCGGGTGCAGCCCTGGTCGATTCGGGCCCTGCTGCAGGTGCTACAAGGCCCCAGGTCGGGACCACCGCAGGCGCAACTCCCTCCCAGGTCAAGGTCATCGGGGGCATGGCCGGCCAGCTTGAGGACGCTGGGGCCTACACCCCTCCGCCAGATGCCATCTTGGCCCTCTTCACTCCTTTCCGGTCTTGGTGGCTTTACGGCGTGGGCAGGCTGCCGGAAGGACTGACTCTCCAGGTCAGGTGGCCCATGTTTTCCGGCAGGCCGCCGGACTCTGTCCACCTGACCTTCTGCTGGGCCTGGGAATCTGGGTGGCCTCCTGATCCCCAATGCCCGTGGACTTGGGGGGTTAGTGTCTCTCTCATTGTGGGCCCTGGGTGGGGTATTGTGTTCCCTCCTTCCTGTTCCCCCTACCTCCCACCCTGGGGTGATTTTTTGTTGCTGTTCCTGTTGGGGGGGGGGGTCTTTGGGATGTCACCTTGGGTGTCTGGGTAACCCACCCCTTAAGGGGGGCGCTCTGACAGGAGCCGAGCTGGCTTGGTTTCCCCGGCTCGGTCCTGACCTCCCTGTGGGTTTAGGTGCCGCTGTTTATGTATGTTTATTATGTATTTCAGTGTGCTTCTGTATCCCTAGCCACTGCTCTCGAGCCGGCAGCTGCGAGTACTGCTGACAGCCTGCCAGTTCAGCCACGCCCCCTCACTTATTACCATCAGCTGTTCCCAGCCCCATTAGTCATCTTTCCCGGTCTTTGCCCAGGTGCTCCCCATCACACCATCACCAGCAGTGCGTGTACTTAAGTAGCCTTTTGCCAGTTACGCACTGCTGGGTGTTTAACTAACTGATTGCATTGTCTGCTGCGTTGCCTGTAGTCAATTCTTCTCACCTGTGTGCCACGACGGGTTAGCCCCTCCATGTTTGCTGTGGTTCTCTGGCGTCCCCTGGGCGATGTCAGCTCTGGGATGCCATTGGGGCTAATCCGTCTCTCCTCATGTGTTCGCTGGGCGATGCCGGCCCCTGAACGTCAACTGCAAGTCATCAGTGTGTTTTGTAAGTCCTCACCCTTTTGAACTGTCGTTCTTTATGTTAATAAATGTGTGCTGGTGTACCCTTGCACGTAAATCTTCATGATTCCTCCCCTCTCCATGCGCTGCGTAAAAGCGCACGGGAGGGTTTATGACAACTGGTGAGGATCTACAGCAACCTTTGAATATAATCACTACCGAATTCAGTAAAATAAAAGAATGATTTAATAAAAATAAATTATCATTAAATTTGAGCAAAACAAAGTTCATGTTATTTGGAAATGGTAAGGCAAGCATTCAAGCAAAGATACAGATTGATAATATCAATATTGAAAGAGTTCAAGACAATAAATTTCTAGGTGTGATTATAGATGAAAAATTTGCAGGAAACCACATTAAATACAAATGCATAAAATACATAAACTGTCTAGAAGTATTTTGGTCATGAGCAGAACAAAACACAGACTGGATTAGAAATCACTCCACACTTTGTGTTGTTCACTGGTTTTACCATATTTAAATTATTGTTCAGAGGTTTGGGGAAATACATATAAAAGTTCAATACAGCCACTCGTTATTTTACAAAAAAGAACAATTAGAATCATTCATGGTTCTGGTTTCTGTGATCACACAAATTCTTTATTTTTACAGTCTAAAAGTTTGAAATACTTTGATCTGGTGGAATATAAAACTGCCATAATAATGTACAAAGTAAGGAAAAATTTACAGCCAGTTAGCATCCAAAACATGTTCTTTGAAAGACAAAATGGTTATCATTTAAGAGAGAAATTACTTCTCAAGACAGTGGGTCAACAAACAACTAGGAAGCTAGCTTTTGTGTTTCGATATGTGGGGTCAAATTGTGGAATGGATTAAATATGGAGTTAAAACAATGTCCAAACATTTTGAGTTTTTAAAAAAGTACAAAAATGAGAAATTAGATAAATACAGGGAGGAAGATGGTTCTGATAATCACTCGGGTTGGTTGGGGGAAAGTCTGAGAGTCACTAGTGGATTGTATGATTAGTGGGACGTTGTTTACTTGTTTCATTTTTTGAATTTCTATTAAGATTTTGAAATGCATGTTGAGATTTGTTTATTAGCATCTTTGCTCATTGGGTTTTCATTTGTTGTTGTGGCAGTGTGTCTATGTATGTATATACGTATGTGTATGCAGTATGTGCAAGTAGGGACAGGACAAGATAAGCTTTGGGCCTCATCCCTGTTCCTTTTGGGACTGTATTTTTTGTTTTTATTCTTGTTTTTTTATTCTTGTTTTTTTTATGTTGACTTGTTCGAAATAAATTGGTATCAATCAATCAATCAATCAATCAATCTTCAGCTTTCTAGCAGAAGCCTGAAGGTTTTGTGCCAACACTGACTGGTATTTGAAACTGTTCATAATTCCCTCCACCTTGACTAAGGCCCCAGTTCCAGCTGAAGAAAAGCAGCCTCAAAGCATGATGCAGCCACCACCATGCTTCACTGTAGGTATGGTGTTCTTTTGGTGATGAGCAGTGTTGTGTTTGCACCAAATATACCTTTTGGAATTATGGCCAAAAAGTTCAACCTTAGTTTCATCGGACCATAACACATTTTCCCACATGTGTTTGGGAGATTTCAAATGGCTTGAATGTTTTTTGTCATAAGATAAGGCTTCTGTCTTGCCACCCTACCCCATAGCCCAGACATATGAAGAAGATGGGAGATTGTTGTCACATGTACTAAACAGCCAGTACTTGCCAGAAATTCCCGCAGCTCCTTCATTGTTGCTGTTGGCCTCTTGGCAGCCTCCCTGACCAGTTTTCTTCTTGTCTTTTCATCAATTTTGGAGGGATGTCCAGTTCTTGGTAATGTCACTGTTGTGCCATATTTTCTCCACTTGATGATGACTGTCTTCACTGTGTTCCATGGTATATTTAATGCCTTTGAAATTCTTTTGTATCCTTCTTCTGACTGATACCTTTGAACAATGAGATCCCTCTGATGCTTTGGAAGCTCTCTGTGGACCATGGCTTGTGCTCTAAGATGTGACTACAAAAATGTCAGGAAAAGCCTACTAAAACAGCTGAACTTTATTTGGGGTTAATCAGAGGCACTTTAAATGGTGGCAGGTGTGTTCTGACTCCCATTAACATGAGTTTTAATGTGATTGGTTAATTCTGAGCACAGCCACATCCCCAGTTATAAGAGGGTGTGCATATTTATGCAATCAGGTTATTGTAAGTTTTTTTATTATTATTATTTTTCCCCTTAAAAGATTTCTGTTAGTTTTTCAATAGGGTTGTACAGGTTATAGGTCACATTAATGGTGGAAAAAGTTTTGAAATGATTTATCTTGGTCTCATTTTTTTACATCACAAAAACCTGGCATTTGAACAGGGGTGTGTAGACTTTTTATATCCACTGCATCTTGTCTTTGTAGTGTATTCAATTGAATATAGGTTGAAAAGGATTTTTATTAAATTATTGTATATTATTTTTATTTACATTTTACACAACATCCAGACTTCACTGGAATTGGGGATTGTACCAACACTTGACCATTTATCTCTCTCTGAGACATTTGAGATTATTTTACTATAGTCTACTGTATTCTTCACTGGCTATGAAGGCTATTTTGCCAGTAGTGGTTAGCTGCCATGAACCAGAGTTAGCATTCAGTCATTCAGGTCTGTTTCTGGTCTTATTACACCCCAGGGACTGGTCATTTACTATCAACCACTCACACCACACAACCCTGTCTCTGATCATGATTTATTTGGCTTTTTCTGTTCTCACATTCATCTAATTCTATGTTAATTAGCTCAAGATGTGTTCGTTTTGGGTTCGAAGAGTAAATATCCTATCCCATATTTGTTCCAGCCATTCACTAATCCAGCTAATTCCGATGAGCACAGGTCTTAATGGTGGAAGTGTTGAGCTAATGTACCTGTTGTAGAGCTGTGCTCATCAGAATCAGCTGGGTTATTCAGTAGATGGAACAAAGGCAGGACAGGATTACCCACTTCTGAGTAGCGCTAATATTAGCATCAACCACAGATCTCAGCAGTGACGAAAGATGGAGGGTGAACGGAAGCTCATTAGCATTAAAGTAACAGAAATGGGTTGCTTAGAAGAAAGGTGTTTAAACTGGCTGGAAAATGGTGCTGTAGTATTTAACCCCTGATGTGTTCTGACCAACGCATGCAGTCTTAAGGTGTGTTCAGACCAAACGTGAGTAAATTTATTCATGCGACCAGAATACTTGTTAACTCAATGTATTCGCGTGAGTAAATTTAGTCATGTGAATAAATTCGCGCAAGTAAATTTACTTGTCAAAGGAGAGTGAGAAAGATGGAGCTCAGATTCTGTGGAACGTCCTGATCCACATGGATAAACTGTGACAGTGAACCAACCAGACATGGTGCTGGTGGAGAAACAGCAGAAGACCAGACTGAGCGGTTTTCTCATGATTCTACACAGACTACCTTGTATCATGCTAACACATCCCTGATTAACAAATCTGAACACATGCTAACATTAGCTTCTGTGATTCTCTGCAGGTACCATGTTACTCTTACGGACAGAAGCTGTCTAAGCTAGCTATTCTACGGATCGCCTGTAACTACATCCTGTCCCTGGCCCAGTTAGCAGAGCTGGACTACAGCTCAGACCACAGCAGCCTGACCTTCTCTCAGTGTGTGGAACAGTGTACCAGGACCCTGCAAGCCGAGGGCCGCAGCAAGAAGAGGAAGGTGAGCGTGGGAGGACTTCCTGTAAAACGTAGACTGGGGTTCGCGTTGGTTCTAGTGGTGCTGGCTACATTACACACACACGTACACTCTCTCTCTCTCTCTACTACTGGCCACATTTTCAGTTTTTGTTTTTTTGGGTGGAGGATGGCGACCTTGGAAATGCCACCTCCGTCTATCCACCAGGGGGTGCGGATCGTTCCCCCGGACAGCACTGTTACTGTGGAGGAGGTGCTTCTGGCTGTGGCCGAGCAGGTGGGCCATGATGCGATCTGCTTTGCGTCCCGAATGAATAGAGCTGTAGTTGTGTTTCTGGCTGCTGAAGAGGATGTCCACACACTGGTTGCAAGTGGTGTTGTTATCGGGGAAACGTATGTACAGGTGTCCCCCTTATCTGTCCCATCAACGCGTATCACCGTCTCAGGTGTTCCACCTTTCATCACTGACGAGCAGTTGGCGACGGAGCTCCGCAGATTTGGGAAGTTTGCAGGCCCGTTTAGAACTCTGACTTTGGGATGCAAGGAGACCAAGTTAAAACATGTGAAATCACTCAGGCGACAGGTGTTCATGTTTTTGGACTCGCCAACTGCGACTCTGGAAGTGTCCTTCAGGGTCAAACACGGGGATGGCTCCTATATGGTGTATGCGAGCTCAGGACAGATGAAGTGTTTTGAATGTGGAGACGTGGGCCATAAACGGTTCGCTTGTCCGCACAGGCAGCGGGTGGGGAGCTCTGATGGAGCCGCGGCTGGTGCTGACGGTGCACCCTTCGCTCACGCTGCTGCTGCGGACGGCGTAGCGGGGCCTTCCGCCGCAGCTGAGGCTGCCGGCACGGCCTCCGCTCCCGCCGCTACTACGGACGACGTTGCGGGGCCTTCCGCCGGTCCTGCTCCGGAGCCTGCCGCTGTGTCTGTGGACAGCCCAGCTGTGGCGCCCGCAGCCCAGCTTACGGCCGGGAGCGTCGCTGGTGATGGCGCCCAAACTGTCACTGATGGTGCGTCAGAATCTCGCTGTGTGACATCAGCGGCTGTGCTTCCGGAAGCTGCTACCGTTTCAGAGCAGGGGATGGAACAGCGACAGTCAGCTGCTGTGGGTGGCGTCCAGGAAAATGTGGCCCATGATGAATCCACTGGGCCAGATGAACCAAACAGCCAGCTGAGTTGTGCTGACGAGGAAATGGAATCTGATCCCGACACTGTGTCTAATACTGAGTCTATTGAGGAAAATGGAAGAAAATATCCTGGAAGAAATAAATCCTTTTCTGGATGAAACCTATAACAAGGCCATTAAAGTCACTGACTACTTCAGTGACACTGATAAATTCATTAAGTCTGTTAATGTGCTAAGAAGGCAGGTTGGTCTTGACCTCCTGGATGAAAGGAAACGTTTTCGCCTCAAGAAACACCTGACAGCCCTGCGTAAAGCAGCAGGGGGAACAGGGGTCAAGCGCACCCGACAGAAGGAATAAATGGCAGTCGTTCCTCTGCCTGTTTTACACATTTTTGGGATATTGTTCGATCAGACTTTTATGACGTTTCTAATTGACTATAATTGACTGTCACGGACCTGGATCTTTACCAGTCTCCTGCCGGCGTGCAGCACTATCTTTGCTGCCCGAGGACGGGGACTTGGCCTGGTTTGAAAACGGGAGGCCTGTGGCTCTTCTTTGCACAGACTACAAGGTCACGGTTTACTCGCCTGCAGGGCATGGATGCCCCAACGTTTTCTTTCTACAATCTGAACGAGTCTGCTGCAAAGATGACTTGCTTGAAAATCCCACATGGTCTAAGGACTACAATCCATCTGAGATGAGGAAAATGTCTCTGGGACGTACAACGGAACTGGCTGCGGGCGCGCAGCGCTATCTCTGCTGCCAGAGGAAGGGGACTTGGCCTTGCTTAAGAACTGGAGGCCTGTGGCTCGTCTTTGCACGGACTACAAGGAAGACTCGGACTACTGCCACTGGCAATGTGGAATAGGTGGACTGCAAGGAATACTTTGTGTTGTGTGGGGGAGGGGGATGACTTATGTTTGCACTTTTCCAATGTGAGACACTTGGTGGAATGATATTGGTGCTCTTACGTTTTTTTGAATTGTGCAATAAAGGCATTTTTTATAACTCAAAACTCTCTCTCTCTCTCTCCCTCCCTCTCTCTCCCTCCCTCTCTCTCTCTCTCTCTCTCTCTCTCTCTCTCTCTCTCTCTCTTACACACACACACACCTTTCGGCTGCTCCCTATTGGCTTCCCACAGCGGATCATGGGTCCGCTTGTTTGATTTGGCAGAGTGCCCTGATCCAGATGCCCTTCCTCACTCAACCCCGTTTACCTGGGCTTGGGACCAGCACTAGGATTACACCAGTTTTGTGCTTCCCCATGGCTGGGTAACCAACTTTCCGTCCCCCATTCTATTATGCTGTACACCAAGCAAGAAGGCGGAAAGTACCATTTTTATGGTCTTTGATGCCATTGGACTGTGGGTGGAAATCTGAGCACCCCAGAGTAAACCCACTCACCCAGAACGTGCTAACACAGAAAGACCTCTGCCAAATGGTGGATTTGGACCAAATCTTACTGTGAGGCAAATGTACTAACCGCTCTCCTGCCAACCTGAGAACCAAACCTCAGGAACAAATATGGACGACAGCTTATCGTGTCATACTTATTAAATATACTGTATTCATAGAGACATCAGAACATTCCAGATTCTACTGGTGTTTCTACACCCTGCCTGTTACTAAGGGGCTTTCCTCCACAGACATACTTATTAGGTTAATCGATGATTCTAGTAGGCCGTAGGTCCTGAAGACTCACAGGAATGTTGCCAATCAAGTGTCCTTTAAGATCAGGAAAATTACTTAATAAAACCATGTCTGTTCTACAGAAGGATTAGGGCTGTTCAAAACAATGAAACTAATTAATCACACATTTCTCTATAATTAATTGCTTAACTTGAAAGAATCAATGAAAAAGAAGTATTTTATTTTCTTCATGGAATATACAGTACCTGTGACCCTCATTTTCAAAAAACAAAACTGCTACAGCAGGGTCCCCATTTTTTAATTTTGTTGTCATATTTCCTCTTTTACTTTGAAACAGTCAGAGGAAGTCAGTGCTTCTACTTATGGTAGCTTTCCTAATTATCTCAGCACCTGAAAGTACAAACAAATGGAGTAATTCTCCATTGGTATCCAGACAACATGCAGTAATCCTGACCTTAACGGTGAATTAGATGCTTCTAATGTATTTATAGGCTCTGTCAGAGTCAGTGGTCTGCTGGAGTTGGTGTTTTCCTCTGATCACTCTGACAGATCTCCCTCTTCTCATACTCCACAGTGAGCAGTAGTGATAGTGGTTGTGTGTGTGTAGGATGAGGTGGCGCATTTAAGGTGTCCAGAGGATCAATTTAGTGTTGTGTAAAATTTGCACATTTAAACCTTGAAAAACAATACTTACTCTTGTTTTAAGCTGAGCCAGCTGCTGAGGCAAACCAATCACCACTGCCGACACAACCTCAGGGAGTGGCCCAACAGCGTCAGTTTGTTTCATCGTGTGAATCGACCCACATTAGTCCAAAACGTTAGTGTGTTAATATTCCCAGCCCTAACAAAAATGCAACAGAAAATACTCTATCAATTCCCAACCTTAGTCTTCTTCTTATTCTTTTATATTTGATTGGTGGTTGGCAACCAGCTTACAGGTGCATTACCACCACGTACTTCACTCTATATCTATCTTAAAAGTCCCCAATCTTAGTCTGGAAATATCTTTCTGTTCCCTGATTTATCAAAGCATGTAACTGACAGATAATTCATAATGTGTGGACTTTAATTAACATGCTAATGCTAGCACCCCAATTTACTCACATTTACTTTATGTTTATAGAATAGAATCAGCCCCTTCAAAATCATCACATTTTGTTGCTTTGCAGCCTGAAATGAAGACAGAAACCATTTTTAGTTTATTCAGGTGAAGCCGACAAGAGCTGATGTGATGATGTGGCATCCCTGCATCCGTCCGTCATCTGTCCATCCATCCATTTCACAGGAATCTCTGCTCCTCCTAGGCATTTGTTCCGATCCTTAACAAACTCACTCACAATGATCCTCTGGTGGGACTGCATCCAGTCTGAGCTCAAGGTCAAAGGTCAGGTTACTCCTCCTAGACCACTGACCATGACCTTAAGCACATCTTAAATGGGTGAAGGTCAAAGGTCAGGAGATCTGAACCATCTCAGGGTGATTTCGTCAGTGTGGAATGAGCCCCTCATTGGAATGAGCTTGGTGACCACAGGATCTCATCTCTGCTGTTTGCAGATGATATTGTCCTGTTGGCTTCATCCAGCAATGACCTACAGGTCTTACTGGGACGGTTTGCTACTGAGCGTGAAGCGGCTGGGATGAGAATCAGCACCTCCAAGTCCGAATCCATGATTCTCAGCCAGAAAAAGGTGGATTGTCCTCTCTGAGTTGGGGACAGGCTCCTGCCCCAAGTGGAGGAGTTTAAGTATCTCGGGGTCTTATTCACGAGTGAGGGGAGAATGGAGCGAGAGATTGACAGACGGATCGCAGCAGCATCTGCAGTGATGTGGACGTTGTACTGGTCTATCATGGTGAAAGGGAGCTGACCTCTAAGGCAAAGCTGTCAATTTACTGGTCAATCTATGTTGCTACCCTCACCTATGGTCATGAGCTTTGGGTAATGACCAAAACAATGAGATTGCAGATACAAGCGGCTGAAATGAGCTTTCTTTGTAGGATTGCTGGACTCACCCTCAGAGATAGGGTGAGGAGCTCAGTCATCCGGGAGGGGCTCAGAGTAGAACTGCTGCTCCTCGACACTGAAAGGAGCCAGTTGAGGTGGTTTGGGCATCTGATCAGGATGCCTCCTGGATGCCTCCCACTTGAGGTGTTTTGGGTACGTCCCACTAGGAGGAGACCCGGGGCAGACCCAGGACTCGCTGGGGAGACTATGTCTCCCAGTTGGTCTGGGAACACTTTGGTATCCTCTCTGAAGAGCTGGAGCAGGTGGCTGGGGAGAGGGAAGTCTGGGCTTCTCTGCTTGAACTGCTGCCTCTGTGACCTGGCCCTCTGGAAAAGTGGTAGAAGATGGATGGATGGATGGAATGAGCCCCTCCATCATTAACGGTCTGGCTGTTTTATCAGCTGGATTTATAACATATATAACAGGTGTAGATAATCACCATCTCATTGGCTCATTTCACTTCCACCTGTGATCAGCTGTGACTATTTTGATGAGCTCAGCATAAAAACTGATGTTCCTTAAACATTTCAGTTCTGCGTGAAATGAACCTTTGACTATGGTGGGAGGAACCAGATGATTAGATAAAATAAGATTTATTTGGCTACCACGAGTCCCTGCCATCTAGCCCTGTCCTGTGCGAGTGTCTGTGCCTTTCCCCAGGAAAGGCCCAGGTCCTCTAGCTCCTTCGTCACTGTCCGGCATCAGGTCATCTTGGGTCTTCTTCTACACTCTTTATTCATCCACAACGGGGAAATTACAGAAAAACATCTGGATTAAACAAAACTGTGTCCTCTTCAGTTCAGGCTGTAGAGTTACAGATGTGATTATTTATGAGGGGGGTCTTTCCTTTAGCCTGTGTGTGTGCGTGTGGGGGGGGGGCTGTCAGACTGGAGCTAAAATACTGAAAAACCACAGAGACGGTCTGTGAGTTTGACTGAGACATGACGGGAATGACGGAGAAATAGCAGAGGATTTCTCTCTTTCTGTGTGTGTGTGTGTGTGTGTGCATGCGTGCGTGTGCATGCGTGTGTGTGTGGGGGGGGGGGGAGAGCGAGAGAGAGAGAGAGAGAGAGAGAGTCCCAGACAGCAGATGTTTAGAGTGGAGAGGAAGTAGAGCTGGCGCCATGAAGGGCAGAGGGCAGGGAGAGGCACGCAGCTGAAACCACACACACACACACACAGAGTCCTGGCACATTCCCCAGCAGTCCAACATTCCTCTCTCGCTCTCTCTCCAACCATCTGCTCCAACGTAGTTTGAAACAAGGAGAAAACATTGAAAACATCTTCCTCCTCCTCCTGGTCATCCTGGGTCTGTCAGACAGCAGCAGCTGGTGGAAACACGTCTGTGTGTGATTGAGTCAGAGCCGCTCAGTCTGTCCTCGTGATTCACAGGAGAAACAAAAACGCTGGTTGTTCTACGCTGGTTCTCCAGTCTGAGCGTGTGTGTCAGGACGGCTCAAGTGTTTCATTTTTCCTCTGTGACGTGTTAGCGGTAATGCTAACATGTGTGTGATGTCGCTCGCTCTCAGGCTACGGTCACGTTACCTGAAATCACCCCGCTCTGATTTTAGGGCTGTGTTATGTCCGTAAAAGGTGGAAAAATGATGAGGCGAGTGGTGAACTACACAGGACTTTATTAGGAACTCACAGTGTTTACAGAGACGCTCCTGTCAGGGTGAGAGGCGGTCGAAAGAGACCGCCCCTCTGCTACACAGCCCTCTCATACGCCTGGTGACGTCACCACCCATGTAACACCATAATGTGTCCTATGCACAACGTCACATTTTATCCTGCTCTTAAAAAAAATGGGCAAACACACAATTGGAACCCTTCCGAATCTGGAACCCGAATCACACTCTAAAGTGAACAGAAAATCATTAGGCCCTACCTCATCCACACAAAATAACTAAAGCTGGGGGGGGGGGGGGGGGGGGCAGGTGGACTACTGCCCCACCCCCCACACGGCTGGACGGATTATTCTGCCGTCTCTGTTACCAAAATAGTCCATAAAATAAAACCTGCCGTGTTCCTAATATAAGGTATAAAACAATCCCATTACCACAGTGAACATATATACAAACAAACTCCACACTCAATAAACCATCAGAGTAATTTTCATTTCAACCCCTTGCAGAAAAACTAGAACTCGGGCAGTTTACACATCAACAACACATTACCCCCCCATTATCAGCCAGTCACCATGGAGAACCCAACCCCCGGAGACCCATCAGGTGGGTCCCGACCTGAGCCTCTTCTTCTCTTGGCGCCTGGAGATGGCCCACGTCGACGCCGAGCCACCTCTCCCTCATCATTGGCGCGCTGCAGCTCATTTGGATGCCTCCATGTGCCATCAGACAGCTGTAGGTAACCGTCTTACCGAACAGCCACCACCTGCAGCCGCCCCTGGTCCTCCTGTCGTTGCCGCTTTCTGCGAACCCCTCTTGAATGGGCTTCCTCTCTGGGCTGGACCACATCAGCGACCCCTAGAGGAACCCGACTTGGCTTCCAGTGCTTCTGAGTGGCACGTCGTTTCACCGTGCCAGCCGGTCCTGCCCCGCTTGCTTACCTTTTAGATGCTGGCAGAGCTGCTGTGACCCCCTGCCTCTCGGTACCTCCCAGCCGAACTCCAAAAGTAGTATCAGTCATCCACTGGGCTCCATCTGCCGTCACGGGTGTCCCACGGTGCCGCCCAGTTCCCTCAGCTAGGGCAACTTGGGCTCTGGCGCAGGAACCCTCCCGCGATGGCCCTGGATGGGGTCGGTCCTGCCCACCTTCCAGACTGCTAGGCCAAGGTTCGTCCCATACTTCATCATCCACCACCCGCGGCACCGGTTGGTCCCACAAACCACAGCCCGACCACTCCTCATCGACGCCACTGATCGAAAACCCCAGTCCATAAAAGACATCGCAGCCCATCACATTCTCGCCACCGCCAGTCACTATAAATTTCAGGTTGGCGACCACTGCTGACTTGTACCGGGCTGTCAGCTCCACCGAACTCACGATGGGCAGCCTCCTTCCTCCATAGCCGCACAACGGCTTTAAATGACCTCTTAACTGATGGTACGGGAAGAAACTCTTCACAGTGGGCCAATTCAACACTGACCTCACTGCGCCCATGTCAACCAGTAATGGTACCTCCACTCCATCCAGTTCCACTGTACAATACGTACGGCCGTCGGTGTCCGGGGAAACGGTGTGGATAACCGTGGGAGTTGGAGCAGGGGTGTCCACTTTACGTCGCCGTTCGTCTCGCTCAAACCTGTTACAGGCCCTGGCAAAGTGATGCAGGGGTCTGCACTTGCCACAGCATTTGCCTCTCGCCGGACACTCTCTAGACTTATATCGATGCTTATTGGATCCACAACCCAAACATTTGGGTGATCCCGGGGCAGACCTCATCTTTACAGCTGCAGCGCATTCCTCTTCTTCGATGTCTTCGCTGTCCAGATCCACAGCCTGCGTCACTGATTGTGAGTCATGGTGGTGCATCGTAGCTCTCTCAATGAGGTCGTGTAATAGCGTGTCTTGCCTCACACTGCTGAGCTATTTCCACAGCCGTGGCTAGAGTCAATTTGCTGGAGTGTGTCAACAGTCTTGACGATGCCGACGAGCACAACGTGTGCTCCACCAACTGGTCGCGGACCATTTCTTCTTCTAAATCACCAAACTGGCAGGAGGAAAACTCCCAGGCACAAAGTCACCATACTAAAAGGCCAGACCACCGAATGTGTACAATCGTACAAATATCTTGGGACGATTATTGATAGTGGATTGAACTTTGAGGTGAACTGTGAAAGGGTGTGCAAAAAGGGTCAGCAAAATTTGCATTGTTTGAGGAAACTTGCACGCTTCCAAATTGACCGAACCATAATGACTATGTTCTATCGGGCTTTTATTGAATCTGTTTTATCCTTTTCTTTAATGTCATGGTTTGGTCAGATAAAACTGAAACAGAGGAAATCCTTGGATCAGGTAGTCAGATGGTCCAGTCGTTTGCTTGGTGAGTCACAGCTGAGCCTGACATCCCTGTACACCAGACAAGTACAGAGGATGGCCGACTCGATTTTAAATGATGACTCCCACCCTTTGCACTGCAACTTTCAGCTTCTTCCCTCCAGACGGAGGTTTGCTGTCCCAAAAAGTAGAACCCAGCGCTACAAAAACAGCTTTGTCCCTGCTGCTGTCAAAGAGTTGAACAAGCTATAAAAATTATATTGTACATATTTTATATTTACCTATTTTGTAAGATGTGTGCCTGTGTTTGTGTCTATGTTGAATGTAATTGTGGCTTGTAAATATGGATGTCACCAACTGCAAAACAAATCTACCTACGGGTACAAATAAAGTAACCTGAACCTGAACCTGAACCTGGCAGTCTCCAGCCAGCTGCCGCAGGTCTGCAACATAGTGTTGCACTGACTCGCTGATCCACTGGTGGTGCTGCCAAAACTGGATCCTCCTGATGATGATGTTTGCCGGCGCACGAAAATGTCGTGCCATTGGCTCAACCCCGTCGTCAAAACTATCGCTAGCCCCCAGGGTGGCAAGGATGCGTTGTCCTTCCATACCCAAATTGTGGACCAAAATCGCTCGTGCTCGTACCTTCTTCAATTCGCCCACGTTCAGTGCCACCAAATAGTTCTGAAAAGCGGCGAACCACCTCACCTAAGGCACCAGAGGCTCTCCCGGAGAGCAGAGAGGCGGTCGAAAGAGACTGCCCCTCTGCTACACAGCCCTCTTATACTCCGGGTGACGTCACCACCCGTGTAACACCATAATGTGTCCTATGCACAGCATCACAGACTGTCCATGAAAGTGTCTTCAATATGAGGTCCTGGATCAGAAATGTCCAACCTGTGGTCAGACTGATGCAGCGTTTTAACTCCACACAGGTGGAAGGTGCTGATGTCATCATTTAGCCCCATTGTTAGCATCAGTGATAGCAACTAGTGCTAACACAGTCTTCTCTCCTTCTGGAGCTCATCACATACAACTCTTCTTCATCATCTTCTTCTTTTTCTCCCCCTTCCTCCTCCTCCCTTCAGGGGTCTTCACAGCAGATCATCTACCTCCATCTCACCATATCCCTTCAACCTCTTCTGTAACACCAACCAACCATGTCCTCCTTCACTTCATCATGCACAGCTGCCCTCCAAAATAAGTCATATTTCAACTAAAACACATCAGTTTTCTGTGTTTAAAACAGGAGCAGCTGCGTGTGTGTTATTAGTGGTATGCATGTGCGTATGGCAAGCCGTTTTAACATTAAAACAATCCACGTTCCTATCTACAATGAACTTATAGATATCTATAATTGCCATCCTCCTAGTCAAAATTAAATTCTTCCTGGTTACAATTGTAAATACAGATATCCATAATAACATTCATGCTAGTAAAAATTATATTTCAAGATATCTAAAATGTAGATTGTTGTAGTCAAAACTAAATTCACGATGTCTGAAAAGCTTTGAAAAG
Organism: Pholidichthys leucotaenia; assembly: GCA_020510985.1. Taxonomy (NCBI): domain Eukaryota; kingdom Metazoa; phylum Chordata; class Actinopteri; order Cichliformes; family Pholidichthyidae; genus Pholidichthys; species Pholidichthys leucotaenia. Next base: position 279,798,370 of record CM035840.1, on the reverse strand, counting down.
TTTAAGTGGGCCTTTTAACATTTAATAGCTAGCCTGGATATGTATTGTAGATATCAATAATTAAATTTTTCCTAGTGAAAACGAGCATTTCAGATATCCACAGTGAAATTCTTCCTCTCTATATTGATCTTTTCAGTTATCTATGACATCATTCTTCCTAGGAGAAATGACGTCTCTTTTCCCCATTCATGTGTATTGGGTTTTCACTTCCAGATATCTACAGTTGCATTCTTCCTATCTAGAATGAACATTCTGGATATCTGAAATAGATTTCTTACTAGGAGAAACTCTTATTGCAGATATCCACTAGTCATAATTTTCATTTTGGATATCCACAATGAAAAAAAAAAACCCATTCCAGATATCTATAATGTAATTTTGGACATCCAAAATACAATTTTACTGGTAGAAATAATATTATAGATATCCACTATTCATATTATGACTATTTAAAATTCAATTTCAGTCAATTTTACTAGTAACAATATACTTACAGATATCTGTAAACATATTTTGGATATCTCAAACGAATTATGACTAGTAATTGGATTGTAGATACTGTATCTGCAATAAGAGTTTCTCCTAGTAAAAATTCTATTTCAAATATCCAGAATGTTCATTCTAGATAGGAAGGATGTAACTGTAGATATCTGGAAGTGAAATTCCAATACACATGAATGGGGAAAAGTGATGTCATTTCTCCTAGGAAGAATGATGTCATAGATATCTGAAATGATCGATAGAGGAAGAATTTCAGTGTGGATATCTGAAATGTTTGTTTTTACTAGGAAAAACTGAATTATTGATATCTACAATACATATCCAGTCTGGCTATTAAATGTTAAAACGGCTTGCCATATGTGCGTGCACGTGTGTTCAGTTTCAGAGGATTGACGTGTTTGATGATTCCGCTGGAATTAACAGCCGACCTGATCTGACCAATCAGAAGTGATGGTGTGACCAACCGTAGATATGCAGAAATGACCATGATAGATGTCAATAAACTCTGACCATATTCTACAGTTTCACTTCTGCACACTTGAGTTCAAGTCTAACACATTTGTCTAATTATATCTGTATATTTAATAAAGAGGACAGATGTGTGTGTAGTCAAGGCGATAGAGGCATTAAACCTAAAACTATCCAGGCTGACTTTGGCTCTGTATGTTTTGTCTGATCTCAAATGTTGGTCACAGAGGAGTAAAACTGACTGTCATCGTTTAAGCATTTCTGTTTCCACAGAGGGATGAAAGTTCTCCTTCAAGAAGTTCCTCCGTGGTCAAACATGTCCATGTTGCCCTCTAGTGGTCAGTCAGTGGCGTCACACTGAAACGGAAACGTAGGTTCTCACTAACAGCATGTTCCACCCGACCCCTTCCTCAGTTCTGAATAATCCGCCAATTAACCTAATGAGAATGTTTTTGGACTGTGGGAGGAAACCCAGGCAGGAACAGGGAGAACATGAAAAGTCCTCAGTGAACTTCCTGCATATCAGGACGATGAGGCCACATTGCTGCAGCTGATCCAGATGTTTGTCTCCTGATCAGCCAGAACATCAGCAGTGAGGTTTCGCTTAGATAACCCCAGATGAAGGAAAGTCGTTTAGATAGAACATCAGGGGGTTCTGTCTTTAGATGGTCTGTGGTAGAACGCTGGACTGAAGGACAGACTGTGGACAGGAAGTCCTGAGTCGTCATCATGAGTCTGTCCTCCAACAGAAATGGTTTCATGGCCTCTGCTACCTTCTGCTTTATCTAAAATAAAATGTTTTGATTTCTGTTGCAGGTTGGAAGAATTCCAGAGGATGTTTGATGTTTTCAGACTGAAGGATGAAGTTCTACATTTTCATTGTCTGTTTTTATGGAAACAGTTGGGATCACCACAACAGGAAGTGTCATCTAACAACAACAACAACAACAATAATAATAATAATAGTAGTAATAATAATAATAATAATAATGTCCGCACGTGTCTGATGGTGAGAAGATGAAAACTTTGATGTATTTTTATAACAGTGACCTGATATATTTCCTATTAAAAACAAATACTAACATGTTTACGTTAATAAAGCTGAACGTCTCTGTTGTGGCTTCATGTATAAACTTTCATATTCACTCATAATAAACTGTGACAATGCTGAGCTGAATATGGTTCTCAAATGTCCAAAATCAGCAGTTATTCATTAAAAAATTTTCAGAGATTCCAAATGCTCATATAATAACAGAATGTCAAATCATTCATTTAAAGAACAAAAACTAAATTTGTATTCTAAAATGAACCATATTCTGTTAAATATTTAGATGATTTAAGTTAAAAAAAATTGCTCATTGAGAGCTCTTGTCCTGTTACGATGAAAATTGTTTTATTTATGAAAAAAATGGTTGAACATTTATGGGAAAAAGTTTCACATTTACAAGAAAAATGTTTATGTTTAATGGGTTCCTGTTATATACTCACTGAAGTATGAGAGCAACAACTTATGAAGGAGAGACCAGAGTATTGGCATGAAACTGTATTGCACACTTTTTATCAACCGGAACAACCACACACAGGTAGTGTAGGAGAGGGGGATGCACACTACAGTAGCCTGTAAGGACAGTCTTAGCTGTCAATACATAACGGTTCCGATTTGGGGGCTAAAATTAACTTTTAGACATCAATCGTGTCTGTGGTGCCGACTGACCCCTCCCTCAGTAATTATAGGCTGTCTTCAGGTAACCAGTTTTAATTGGAGTCCATTGATTCATTCATTCATCTTCAACCACTTGACCCTTTTCAGGTCACGGGGGGGTGGGGGAGCCTACAGTGCATCCAGAAAGCATTCACAGCGCTTCACTTTTTCCACATTTTGTTATGTTACAGCCTTATTCCAAAGGGGATTAAATTCATTTTCCCCTCAAAATGCTACACACAATACCCCATAATGACAACATGAAAAGTTTTTTTTTTTTTAGATTTTTGTAAATTTATTAAAAATAAAAAACAAACAAACTAAGAAATCACATGCACATTAGTATTCACAGCTTTTGCCATGAAGCTCAAAGTTGAGCTCAGGTGCATCCTGCTTCCACTGATCATCCTTGAGATGTTTCTACAGCTTAACTGGAGTCCACCTGTAGTAAATTCAGTTGATTGGACATGATTTGGAAAGACACACCTGTCTATATAAGGTCCCACCGTTGACAGTGCATGTCAGAGCACAAACCAAGCGTGAAGTCAAAGGAACTGTCTTGAGGCACAAATCTGGGGAAGGGTACAAAAAAATTTCTGCTGCTTTGAAGGTCCCAATGAGCACAGTGGCCTCCATCATCCGTAAATGGAAGAAGTTCAAAACCACCAGGACTCTTCTTAGAGCTGGCCAGCCATCTAAACTGACTGATCAGGGAAGAAGGGCCTTAGTCAGGGAGGTGACCAAGAACCCGACGGTCACTCTGTCAGATCTCCAGTGTTCCTCTGTGGAGTGAGGAGAAACTTTCAGAAGGAAACTTTCAGAAGGACAACCATCTCTGCAGCAATCCACCAATCAGGCCTGTATGGTAGAGTGGCCAGACGGAAGCCACTCCTTAGTAAAAGGCACATGGCGCCGGTTATGGCGGCCACGTAAGAAGGACACGTATCACTCTGCTCTGCTCCTAGAGAAAAAAAATCGGCAAATAACTCTCTCATTTGGGACAGAACCTATCCCAGCGTTTGGGCGAGGATATGTCGGTGAAGCCTAAGGCTGGAAAATCAGGTAGAGGAAAAAGTGACCTGCCGAAACAGTCCAAATTAACGGACTTTCACGTCCGTGATGCAGCAAATAAAGCTCCAGATATGGCGGAGGAAGCTAGCAGCGGTGCGGTGACTGCGGGCAACGGCACAGGTGCAGTGCTCGCTGCCATTAGTTCAATGAGAGCAGACTTTTCCGCTAAATTTGATGGGATTATGGCAGCGTTGGAAGGAATGAGAAAAGAACTGGGTGACTGTGTGGAACGAATGGCGCAGGTGGAGCTTCATGTTTCCAGTGCTGAGGATGACGTCGCCGGCCTTCAATTAAAGGTGTGCACTTTGGAAAAAAAAAAATAAATGTCTGGAAGATAATGTCCTGGACTTGGAGTCCCGGTCGAGACGGAACAACTTGAGGCTGGTGGGTCTACCGGAGAGAACCGAGGGTCAGGACCCATGTTCCTTTTTGGAAAAGTGGATTCCAGAAGCGCTGAACAACACAGAGCTGCAATCATCAGTCGTCCTAGAAAGCGCACACCGAATTGGCCCACAGAGAGATAAGGGACCACCGAGGACGCTTATTATGAAGTTCCTCAGCTACAGAGACAGGATGAAGATCTCCAACGCTGCGCGAGCCAAAGGAAAGATTAAACACCAGGACCAGCAGGTGCGGTTCTACCCAGATTTGGCCACAGGAATCCAACAATTGAGGAAGCAGTTTGACCCCGTACGTAAAGAGCTGCGCAACCTTGGGATCTGTCATGGAGTGATTCACCCTGCAAGACTGTTGACCACGTATGGGGGCAGAACACACATCTTCAAGACCCCAGAGGAGGCGCAGGAGTTCATCAAGAAGATCCAAGAGGAGACTGGTGGGAGCTAAACATGAACAAAATATAAGGTAGAATATTTAAGCATTTGCACAGGCATCTGACTGATCTGAAGCAAATAGCAAGTTTACAAAATATAGATTGTATTATATATTAAAAAAAAAAAAACCTATGATGTACAAAGTTGCTAAAAATTTTGGAGTTAAGTTGGAAAACTACAGAAGAGAGTTAATGTTACGTCATTAAAAGCAGTAGAGTTAGGGTGATTGGGAGGATGAAGAAGGAGTGGCTTTGGCTGTTCCTCGTGGGTGTGGAGCGGTCGATGGCTATATCGGGAGACAGAATTTTTCTTTTGATTTTGGGGGGATCACCACAAATGTGGGAAGGGGGAATTTGTTTGTGTGTAGTTTGTAGGATGAATGTTCAACCACTCATGTTTTTGCTTCTCTGTATGAGCATGTTTACACTGCAAGGTAATCCCAAACTCCCTATTGATCATAAACCAAAGCGTTAATCTTAATTTAACTTCATGGAATTGCAGGGGTCTACAAAATTTAAAAAAACTTAAACAAGTTATGAATAAAATAAAAGACGGGTTCAAAAATTGTGTTTTTACAAGAAACTCATCTAATAGAGGAGGATGTAAAAAGAATTAGGAGTAGATGGCAAGGAAGTGTATTCACCTCATCATTTTCATCCCGAGCCAGGGGAGTTATGACTCTCATACATCAGTCCCATTTCAAGTGAAAAATGTAATTGGAGACAAATTTGGAAGATATTTAATCATTCAAGGATCTTTGCTATTAGAAAATATAAATCTGGTGAACTTATACGGTCCCAATATAGATGATCAAAAGTTCTTTGCTAATTTATTTCTTATCTTATCATCACTTACAGGGCAACATATAATAGCAGGGGATTTTAATTGTACATTGAATCCCGGTATAGATAGATCAACAGGACTGGACTGTACGCACAATGGATGTAGGATGATCATTAATCATTTTATGAAAGAATTGAGACTGCTAGATATATGGAGAGAAATGAAACCACAAGTTAAAGCCTACTCTTGTTATTCTAATACCTACAAGACATTCTCACGTATTGACTATTTTTTGATCTCCACAGAATTAAGGTCCAAGATTCAAAACTGCTTTTATGATAACATTGTAATCTCTGATCATGCACCCTGCTGTCTAATATATGTAGATAAGAAATTGACAAAGGAACCAGGTAGATGGCAATTTCAGCATAAATGGCTTCAGGATGAGGAATTTGTTAAGTACATAGAAAAACAGATAGATGAGTTCTTTGATATCAATACTACACAAACATCAGCATGTATAAAGTGGGAGGCTTTATAAGCTTTTATTAGGGGACATATTATTAGTTATACAGGTTCAAAATCTAAGAAGACTCGAGAGGAGAGAGTCCAATTGGAACATAAACTAAAAATTCTTCAAGAAAAAGTGTATGCAGGAAGTGATCCAAAGTTAGAGAACGAATTACTGATTTTGAGAGCTGAATATGACAAAAAATCAGCGAATAGAGCTGCCTCGAGTCTTCTAAGATTGAAACAATCTTTTTATGAACAAGGTGAAAAATCAGGAAAATTATTGGCATGGCAGATTAAACAATTAGAATTTAAAACACCAATTACCAGTATTATAAGTAACGGACAGGTAGTTATAGATCCTTTAGAAATTAATAGAGCCTTTAGAGATTACTATGAAAAATTATATGATACCAAAAATGAATCTGACTTAACAAAACTAAATGGGTTTTTGGACGGACTATCTATACTGTGTATTCCAAATGAAAACGGGGAGATACTGGAGTCTAAAATTAGTCAAGAAGAAGTTGGGCTAGCCATTGATAATATGAAATCAGGAAAAAGTGCAGGACCAGATGGTCTTCCAGTTGACCTTTATAAAAAAAATTAAGAATAAATTAATAAAACCTTTTTTGGAAATGGTTTTAGAAGCATTTCAAAATAGTAATTTACCATCATACATGAATAATGCCTTAATTATACTGTTGCCAAAACCAGGTAAACCCTCTAATAAATGTGAAAATATGAGACCAATAAGCCTATTAAATGCTGACCTTAAGATAATCTGTAAATTTTTAGCAAGACGAATACAAGAAATTTTACCAAATATTATTAATCGAGATCAGAATGGCTTTATAAAGGGAAGACAAGGCTTCCGTAATGTAAGAAGACTATTTAATATTATTTATTCTAATAAAGAAGCACCGGATACAGCTCTCCTATCATTGGACGCCGAAAAGGCCTTTGATAGAGTCGAATGGCCCTTTCATTTTGAAGTCTTACAAAGGTTTGGACTTGGAAATAATTTCATAAAATGGGTTCAGATAATATACAATAATGCTACAGCAGAAATCCTAACAAATAGCAATATCTCAAAATCAATAAAAATCAATAGAGGATGTTGACAAGGCTGTCCACTTTCACCTTTACTGTTTACTATGGCAATTGAACCTTTAGCGATGGCAGTACGTTTACATTCACAAATATATGGAATTAAAGTTGGACCAACAGAACATAAAATCTCCCTGTATGCCGATGACATAATTTTGTTTACGTCGAATCTTAAAAAATCAATTCCGACCTTGTTGAATTTAATAAAGAATTTTGGGGAAATATCAGGATATAAAATAAATAAAACTAAATCTTCAATATTAATGCTAAATGAGACCCAGAGAAATCACCCAGCTCCTGAGGTAAATCAGTTCAATGTTGTAAATCAGTTTAAATATTTAGGAATCCAAATTGTGCCTAAGCTAGAATTAGTTGCCAGTGCCAACTATGAAGCCTTAATGACAGACATTAATGAGTTAATTCAGAGATGGATGTCACTACCAATGTCGATGATCGGGAGAATCAATATACTTAAAAGTAATATCTTACCTAAAATACTTTATTTATTTCAATACATTCCTTTACCACCACCTTTAGATCTATTCTCAAGAATTAAAAAAAAGTTAGTGGAATTTATATGGAACAACAGGAGGGTTAGATTACGTCTGTCCTTACTATATTTACCATTTGATCGTGGAGGTCTGAAATGTCCAAACTTTATGTTGTATTATTGGTCGGCACAACTGAGGTCTATGACATATTATTTTTCATCAAATGATCTCCCTCACTGGACTGAAATGGAATCATACAATTTACCTTTACCTCTTCCCATATTCATATACTCAGATTCGGCAAAAAAATTACAAAAACAAGTTAAAAATCCATTTGTAAAGCATATGATCAAAATATGGTGTGAAACTAAAAACTATTTAAAAGAACCACACTTATTGTCACAATTTAGCCCAATATGGGGTAATCAATATTTTACACCAGGGAGAGCGGATGCTGTATTTAAAGTATGGAATTTAAAAGGGATTCAAAAGATTCAAGATTTATATCTGTCATGTGCAGATAACATAATGTCTTTTGAAGAGCTGAGGATCAAATTTAATCTTAATAGAACACATTTTTTTAAATATCTTCAGCTTAGGAACTTTATTCGATCAAATCAAAATAATGCTCTCACTCGACCTATTTATTCATCCTTGGAAAAAATGTTGATGAAAGATAGTAAAAGAAAGGGTATTATTTCAGAGTTTTATGACTCATTGACACTATCCTCAAGTGAAAACTCACAGAAAAGATTGAACTATTGGAAAGAAGACCTGCAAACTGAAATTTCAGAGGAACAATGGGAATTGGCTTGTACAGAAGCTCAAACCAAATCAATAAATGTACGTCTTAAATTGATACATTTTAAATGGTTAATCCGGATGTATGTTACACCGGTGGAGTTAAATAGATATAACAAAAACATACCAGATACGTGCACAAAATGCATGGAAAGTAAAGGAACCCTATTTCATTGTGTATGGGAATGTAGAATAATTAGAATGTTTTGGGAAGAGGTGAGGGTAACAATTGAAAAAATAATTTCAAAACAAATCATATTGAATCCTAAATTGTTTTTGTTGGGTCTATACCCAGAAAAGCATAGCTTTAATAAGAGTGAAAGAACATTCATAGACCTCAGTTTGCTTAATGCCAAAAAATGTATTGCACTACTGTGGAAAAAGACTCATAGACCAGATGTGACTCAGTGGTTAAGACAGATGTTAACAAACCTTCCACTAGAAAGAATAACATACATACTGAAATCAAAGGAAATTGTGTTTGAGAATATATGGAGACCTTTCATTGATTATGTAAATAATTTAAACATAACTTTTGAAGAAGAAGGTGAATGATGTGAGTGGACCTTGTAAATTCCAAACTGGTGAATGTATAATACGTATACTTATGTAATGGATTGCCTAGACTAAACAGAGGAGCATTGTTGATGACTTGCTTTTGTTGGTGGTTGTTGGTGTTTTTAGTGCATTTTTTTTGTAGTTCTTTAGTGTTAGTGTTTGATTGTTTGTGTCATGTTTGTTAAAAAAAAAAAGGTTCAATAAAGATATTGTGGAAAAAAAAGGCACATGGCAGCCCACTTGGAGTTTGCCAAAAGGCACCTGAAGGACTCTCAGACATTGAGAAACAAAATTGTCTGGTCTGATGAGACAAAGATTGCACTCTTTGGCATGAATGCCAGGCGTTATATTTGGAGGAAACCAGGCACCATCCATAACTATGCCAATGGTGGTGGCAACATCATGCTGTGGGGATGTTTTTCAACATCAGGAACTGGAAGACTAGTCAGGATAGAGGGAAAGATGAATGCAGCAATGTACAGAGACATCCTGGATGAAAACCTGCTCCAGAGCACTCTTGACCTCAAACTGGGGCAACGGTTCATCTTTCAGCAGGACAACGACCCTAAGCACACAGTCAAGATACCAAAGGAGTCGCTTCAGGACAACTGTGTGAATGTCCTTGAGTGGCCCAGCCAGAGCCCAGGCTTGAATCCAATTGAACATCTCTGGAGAGATCTGAAAATGGCTGTGCACCAACACTTCCCATCCAGCCTGATGGCGCTTGAGAGGTGCTGCAAAGAGGAATGGGCCGAACTGCCCAAAGATAGGTGTGCCAAGCTTGCAGCATCATATTCAAAAAGACTTGAGGCTGTAATTGCTGCCAAAGGTGCATCAACAAAGTATTGAGCAAAGCCTGTGAATACTTATGTACATGTGATTTGATTTCTTCGTTTTTTATTTTTAATAAATTTGTAAACATCCCCAAAAAAACCTTTATCACATTGTCATTATGGGGTATTGTGTGTAGAATTTTGAGGGAAAAAATATTTAATTCATTTTGGAATAAGGCTGTAACATAACAAAATGTGTGGAAAAAGTGAAGCGCGGTGAATACTTTCCGGATGCACTGTATCTCATCATCTTTGGTCAGAGGTGGGGCCTAACTGTATGTAGTTAGGCCCATATTTTACCTGGTTTAAATGCCATAAAGGCATAACTTATTTTTTGCATTTGTGTATTGTTTTTAACACTTTTCTTCAAAAACTGGAACATGACCGAAGTAAATTAAACTAAACATACAGTTAAGTCCATATACTATCTGTGGACACTGACTTAAGTTGTTATTTTAGCTGTTTACCAAAACATTCAAGATACAGTTATATACCGTATTTTTTGGACTATAAGGTGCACTTAAAATCCTTGAATTTTCTCAAAAATCGACAGTGCCCTTTATAATCTAGTGCGCCTTATGTATTAATTCTGGTTGTGCTTACTGACCTCGAACCGATTTTATGTGGTACACGGCGCTCCAAAATCTGTCAAAAATGTTTTAGTACGACTTTGGTAAGCTACGAAGCCGAATCGCTTGATGGCTTGTCGGAGCATTAAGGTAGTCAAGAGCCTCGCGGAGTAATATGTGCTTCAACATAATGGCCGGATGGCTTTTTCCACAAATCTCCATCCCTATTGATCTGCCACTCCTTGCACGCACATCTCACCGATACTGTCAAAACCCAAGTGAAGCAAACTAATTCGGAGCTTGCCATCATTCCGGGTGGATTAACCAAAGAACTCCAACCGCTATATTGGTGTCAACAGGTTGTTCAAAGTTAAATTGCTAGCGAGTTATGCCACTATCTGCCAATGGATTGTGGATCGAAACTGCTCCTGTTTAGCTGTAATTAATATTCAAAAATGATATTTTCAGGACGAAAGAATTCAAGCGTCCTGGCATTTGTTTGCATTGTTTACTTCTCGGGGCTGCCGCCGGAGAGCGAGCCGTATCGAGTACCGAACGAGTATCCTGGCCAATATGGCGATGTAAACAGCCACGGACCAAAAACGTACATTTGCTCGTGGAACAGGTCATTCACACTCGCAGACAATCGCGCTATATGTGTCTATAATGACTATAGATAGGATTTTCTTTCCATGCACGCAAAAAAAAAAAAATTCCCGGATCCAAAAGCCGATGGTGTATAGAACACGTATATTAGGATTTGTATGTGAAATTTCAGCTTTGAAACTGCTCCCGTTTAGCTGTAATTAAATATTCAAAAATAATATTTTGGGGACGAAAGAATTCAAGCGTCCCGGCATATGTTTACTTATCAGGGCCGCCGCCGGAGAGCGAGCCGTATCGAGTACCGAGCGAGTACTGAGCGAGTATCCTGGCCAATATGGCGATGTAAACAGCCACGGACTAAAAACGTTCCGCCTGCTCGTGGAACAGGTCATTCACACTCGCAGACAATCACGCTATATGTGTCTATAATGACTATAGATAGGATTTTCTTTCCATGCATGCAAAAAAAATTTTTTTCCCGGCTCCGACTACCTCGCTTTAATGCACCTTATAATCCGGTGCGCCTTATGTATGAAAATAGACCATCAAATAGACCGTTCATTGATATTGCGCCTTATAATCCGGTGTGCCTTATAGTCCCAAAAATACGGTAATAAATATGAGTTTAAAGTTCAGACTCTCAGCTTTAATTTGAGGGTATTCCCATCCATTATAATTACCTTGTGGAGGAATAAGATCAGGCGAGATGCAATGAGCTCGAAGGTTGCAAAGTTTTATTTCCTCCATCAAAATGAGACACACATCATAGCTCTGAACTACTGTGCTCTTGAGACGTGTCACACAAGCTCTTTTATGCAGTGAAACAGGAAGAGAGAATGCATGGCAAATTAGCATCACAGTCAATACACATGATTAGCATGACATTGGTTGGCTCGAGGACACATGCATACAGTCCCGTCTAACTGCCTCCTGTGGCTCTTTGTCCATCTGTGCATTGTCCTCTGTATGCTAATTGTCTTCCATTTCCTCCAGCCCCGCTGAGTGTGAATAAGAGTCAATCTGCATTGTGCTGGGTCACCACAACCTACAGAATATGAAGCCTCCGCCATGAAAATGTTTTAGTCATATTCTAGAGCAGGGATGGGCAACTTTTGGTGGTAGTGAGAGCCACAAAATTTTTTCCTCACTTCCCAAGGGCTAGCTTTACATGGAAACCTTCTGTTGTACCCAGGGTAAACCCACACAGACACGGGGAGAACATGCAAACTCCACACAGAAGGGTCACTGATGGTCAGGGATGGGATTGATCCCGTGACCTTCTTACTGTGCTGCCACTGTGCCACCGTGCTTCCCAATTTTCATTCATTTTCATTTGCAATTGATCAACAGTACCTCACCATTGCGAGGGTTCACACAGAATGTTCTCAGAGGGAAGTGGTCACTGAGCTTAGAGTGTCACAGAGTGTCATCAGCAGGTTGCAACAGAGATACAGAGAGACTGGAAGAGTCACAGAAAGACATAGAGGTGGACATGGAAGTTTAGCCACATCCCACACTGATGACCGCTTCATTGTGAACAGTGCCCTGTGGAACTGGATAATGAATGCCACTCAACTCCACATTTGAGGTGAGAGGCACCCAAGTGCCACAACAGACCTTTTGAAACCATTTACACTACCGTTCAAAAGTTTGGGGTCACCCAGACAATTATTTTGTGTTTTCCATGAAAAGTCACACTTATTTACCACCATGATAAGATAAGATAAGATAAGATAAGATAAGCCTTTATTAGTCCCACAACGGGGAAATTCCAGGATTGCAACAGCACAGGGATAGCAACACTCAGAGCAACAATCAGAAGGCAAGAAAAAAAACAAGCAAGCAAGAGCAGCTAATAAACATATGTACGTATTACTATAAAATATATATATATACACACACACACAGACACACAGTGCAGAGCATTGTAGCTGGATGGAATAAATATATGAATATATGAACACACAGTGCAGAGCATTGTAGCTAGATGGAATAAATATGTAAATATATAAACACCCACAGTACGGAGCATTGCAGCTAGGTGGAATAAATATGCAAGTATATAAACACACACAGTGCGGAGCAATGTAGCTAGATGGAATAATATGTAGATATATAAATATATAAACACACCCAGTGCTGAGCATTGTAGCTAGATGGAATAAATATGCAAATATATAAACACACACAGTGCAGAGCATTGTTGCTAGATGGAATGAAACAGCATAACCGTCTACTTAGTTATCCTACATGGTATGATTATGTGCCCATACATATTCTCACCCTCCATAGCGACCGGTATGTTCCTAGTTGTATGCCGGAGGGGACCATTGTGTAAGTCTATTGCATCTTTTGCATTCAAAAAACTATTAGTTTGTTACGTCTTTTTGCTATCTCTGCGAGCAGCCCTGCTTAGGTTGTACAGTCTGACAGCCGTTGGTAGGAAGGACCTACGAAACCTCTCGGTTGTGCACCTGGGATGATGTAGTCTGCTGCTAAATGAGCTCCTCAGTGCATTCAGTATGTCCTGCATAGGGTGGAACTCGGACTCCAGCAGAGATGACAGTTTAGCCACCGTCCTTCTCTCTCCTATCTCCTCCATCGGATCAAGGCGCTGCCCCAGGACAGAGCTAGCTTTCTTAATCAGTTTGTTCAGTCTCTTCCTATCGGCTGCAGTAATGCCACTGCCCCAGCAGACCACTCCAAAAGTGATGGCTGATGCCACCACCGTGTCATAGAATGACTTCAGCAGCGCCCCTTGTACACCAAAAGACCTGAGTCTCCTCAGCAGGAACAGCCTGCGCTGTCCCTTCTTGTAGAGTGCATCAGTATTGTGTGACCAGTCTAGTTTATTGTTCAGATGAATACCCAGGTACTTATAGGATGTCACCATCTCGATGTCTGTTCCCTGTATATTTACTGGTACTGTGAGGGGCTGCCCATGCCTGCGGCAGTCCACCACCAGCTCCTTAGTTTTCCTCGCGTTGATCTGGAGGCAGTTCCGATGGCACCAGTCCACGAAGTCCTGGATAAGCCCTCTGTACTCAGCTTCATCTCCATTGGAGATGAGGCCAACGATCGCAGAGTCATCAGAGAACTTCTGTAGATGGCAGTGTGTTGTGTTGTGTGAGAAGTCCGCAGTATAAAGAGTGAACAGGAAGGGAGCCAGCACCGTTCCCTGGGGGGCCCCCGTGCTACTGATGATCGTGTCGGACACACAGTCCCGGGTTCTCACAAACTGAGGCCGGTTCGTGAGGTAGTCCAGGATCCATGATGACAGGTGCTGGTCCACCCCTGCGCGCAGCAGCTTGTCCTTCAGGATCATCGGTTGGATGGTGTTGAAAGCACTGGAGAAGTCAAAGAACATGATCCTCACCATATTCCCGGGCTTCTCCAGGTGGGACAGAGAACGGTGAAGGAGGAAGATCACCGCATCCTCCACCCCAATGCCATGCTGGTAGGCGAACTGGAGTGGATCCATCGCTGGTTCCACCAGGGGGCGGAGGTGAGCAAGGAGCAGTCTCTCCAGGGTCTTCATCAAGTGGGACGTCAAGGCCACCGGTCTGTAGCTGTTCAGGTCTTTGGGGTGGGAAGTTTTTGGTACAGGTACCACACAAGATGTTTTCCACAGCTGTGGTACCCTCCCCAGTTTCAGGCTCATGTTGAAGATATACGTCACAATCCCACACAGCTGGTCTGCACAGGACTTGAGGAGCTTTGCGCTGATGCCGTCCGGTCCCGGCGCCTTCCTCGCCTTGATCTTCCTCAGCTCCGTCCTCACCTGGGTCCTGGTCAGGGTCAGGATGGGGGGCTGTGTGTTGGGAGTGGGGGGGTGTTGGTGGAGTGGGGAGTGGGCAGCAGGACTTGATTTCTTTAGAGGCAGCAGTGGTTGTTGTGCAGTCAGGGGGGCGGGCGGTTGGTCAAATCTATTGAAAAACAGATTCAGGTTGTTCGCCCACTCCCTGCCCCCTGTGGCCTGGGGGGAGGTATTCTGGAGCCCCGAGATGGTTTTGAGGTTTCTCCAGACCCCGCTGATGTCGCTCTGTTGCAGCTTGTCCTCCATCTTCTTCCTGAAGCTGTCCTTGCCTTCTCTGATCTTTCTCCTCAGCTCCCTCTGTACGGACTTCAGCATCTCCCTGTTCCCTGACCTGAAGATCCTCTTCTTCTCTCTCAGAAGTGTTTTTATCTCAGGGTTGATCCAGGGTTTGTTGTTTGAGTGACGCCGTATGGTCTTGGTGGGAACGGATTTGTCCACACAGAAGCTGAGGTAGCCCGTGAAGGTGTGAATGAGGCCATCGATGTCCTCACCATGTGGATCGCAGAGCTGCTTCCAGGCGGTGGCTTCAAAACAGCCCTTTAGGGTGTCCATTGTCTCCTCAGACCATAACTCCACAGTGTGCATGGCCGGAGGTTGTCTGTGCACTAGGGGTTTGTACACCGGCCGGAGATGAACCAAGTTGTGATCCGATCTCCCGAGTGGGGGGAGTTGTGATGAGGTGTACGCCTCCTTAGTGTTTGCGTAGAATAAATCCAGTGTTTTATTGTCTCTAGTGTGGCATGTGACATACTGGGTGAACGTGGGTAGAATGGGAGACAGTGAAACATGGTTGAAATCGCCTGAGATGAGGAGAAGAGCATCTGGGTGTTCTGTCTGCAGCCTGCTGGTTACTGAATGGATGACGTCACGTGCTGTCCCAGCGTTCGCCGTCGGATTTGCATAAACAACAATGCAGATCACGTGTGAGTGTTCTCTCGGGAGATATGTAGGCCTCATGCTAACAGCTAGCAACTCAATGTCTTTGCTGCAGTGTCGTTGTTTAACAGTGATATGTCCCGGTCTGCACCAGTTGTTGTTAACATACATTATCACTCCACCGCCCCTAGCCTTGCCACTGTCTGGTGTTCGGTCAGCTCGTATCATGTGAAAACCCTCCAGCTCAATGTTAGCATCTGCTGCTAGTTCAGTTAGCCACGTCTCAGTAAACAAAAGGAGAGAGCACTCCCGGTATGTGCTATCATAACGGGAGATAGCCGCTAGCTCATCTAACTTTCCCAGTATCGACCGTACATTTCCCATGACAACAGATGGAAGGGAGGGTCTGTACCTTATATTTTTTGTCCTCCGCCTTACTCCAGCCCGGCAGCCGCGGCGTTTTCGCCTCAGTTCTCTCGGTATGTCGAGTTTTTCCAATGGGACCGGGTGGCGGTTGAATGCTAGCAGCTGTTCTCTGCTGTATCGTATCCTGCTATAGACAGTGGCTCCGTCCACCGGCTCAGGAGACATTTAGGACGATCTGTGTGTCCGTGATATAAGTGGGGTGAAAAAAAAAGACGGATCAAAAGAGAGAGGAAGGGAAAAAGACTCGGAATCGAGCCGCTGTTGCAAAAGGCAGCCGACTCGTGTGGCGCCGAGAGAAAAAAAAAAAAAAAGTGAGTTGTAAAATGAATAGAAAATACAGTCAAGACATTGACAAGGTTAGAAATAATGATTTGTATTTGAAATAATAATTTTTTGCAGATACTCAACCTGCTCAAAGGAAGGTCAGTTTTATAGCTTCTCTAACCAGCTAAACTGTTTTCAGCTGTGCTAACATGATTGCACAAGGGTTTTCTAATCATCCATTAGCCTCCTGACGCAATGAGCAAACACATTGTACCATTAGAACACTGGAGTGATAGTTGCTGGAAATGGGCCTCTATACACCTATGTAGATATTGCACCAAAACCCAGACATTTGCAGCTAGAATAGTCATTTACCACATTAGCAATGTACAGTGGGGTAAAAAAGTATTTAGTCAGCCACCAATTGTGCAAGTTCTCCCACTTAAAAGATGAGAGACGTTTCCAATTTTTATCATAGGTATACCTCAACTATGAGAGACAAAATAAGAAAAAAAAAATCCAGAAAATCACATTGAAGGATTTTTAATGAATTAATTGGTAAATTCCTCGGTAAAATAAGTATTTGGTCAATAACAAAAGTTCATCTCAATACTTTGTTATATACCCTTTGTTGGCAATGACAGAGGTCAAACGTTTTCTGTAAGTTTTCACAAGGTTTTCACACACTGTTGCTGGTATTTTGGCCCATTCCTCCATGCAGATCTCTTCTAGAGCAGTGATGTTTTGGGGCTGTCGCTGGGCAACACAGACTTTCAACTCCCTCCAAAGATTTTCTATGGGGTTGAGATCTGGAGACTGGCTAGGCCACTCCAGGACCTTGAAATGCTTCTTACGAAGCCACTCCTTCGTTGCCCGGGTGGTGTGTTTGGGATCATTGTCATGCTGAAAGACCCAGCCACGTTTCATCTTCAGTGCCCTTGCTGGTGGAAGGAGGTTTTCACTCAAAATCTCACGATACATGGCCCCATTCATTCTTTCCTTTACACGGATCAGTCGTCCTGGTCCCTTTGCAGAAAAACAGCCCCAAAGTATGATGTTTCCACCCCCATGCTTCACAGTAGGTATGGTTTTCTTTCTCCTCCAAACACGACAAGTTGAGTTTTTACCAAAAAGTTCTATTTTGGTTTCATCTGACCATATGACATTCTTCCAATCCTCTTCTGGATCATCCAAATGCTCTCTAGCAAACTTCAGACGGGCCTGGACATGTACTGGCTTAAGCAGGGGGACACGTCTGGCACTGCAGGATTTGAGTCCCTGGCGGCGTAGTGTGTTTCTGATGTACCCTTTGTTACTTTGGTCCCAGCTCTCTGCAGGTCATTCACTAGGCCCCCCCATGTGGTTCTGGGATTTTTGCTCACCGTTCTCGTGATAATTTTGACCCCACGGGGTAAGATCTTGCGTGGAGCCCCAGATCGAGGGAGATTATAAGTGGTCTTGTATGTCTTCCATTTTCTAATAATTGCTCCCACAGTTGATTTCTTCACACCAAGCTGCTTACCTATTGCAGATTCAGTCTTCCCAGCCTGGTGCAGGTCTACAATTTTGTTTCTGGTGTCCTTTGACAGCTCTTTGGTCTTGGCCATAGTGGAGTTTGCGAGTCTGACTGTTTGAGGTTGTGGACAGGTGTCTTTTATACTGATAACGAGTTCAAACAGGTGCCATTAATACAGGTAACGAGTGGAGGACAGAGGAACCTCTTAAAGAAGAAGTTACAGGTCTGTGAGAGCCAGAAATCTTGCTTGTTTGTAGGTGACCAAATACTTATTTTCCAGAGGAATTTACCAATTAATTCATTAAAAATCCTTCAATGTGATTTTCTGGATTTTTTTTTTCTCATTTTGTCTCTCATAGTTGAGGTATACCTATGATGAAAATTGGAGACCTCTCTCATCTTTTAAGAGGGAGAACTTGCACAATTGGTGGCTGACTAAATACTTTTTTGCCCCACTGTATATTAGATATTAGAGTGTATTTCTGATTAGTTTAAAATTATCTTCATTAAAAAAACAGTGCTTTTCTTTCAAAAATAAGGAAATTTCTAAGTGACCCCAAACTTTTGAACGGTAGTGTACATCAGCATGGTCTGCCTGTTGGATAATCTGCAAGGGGACCTGATCACACCAGGCACAGGCATCATTGTCTTGCATGGGCCAGGGAGCATTTACACTGGACAAGGGACCAGTGGGCCTCAGCGCTGTTCTCTGATGAAAGTCGATTCACATTGAGCAGAGATAGATAGATAGATAGATAGATAGATGTGAAAAAGTGTTTGCCCCCTTCCTGATTTCTCATTTCTTTGTATGTTTGTCACACTTCAATATTTCAGATCATCAAACAAATTTAAATATTAGACAAAGATAACACAAGTAAACACAAAATGCAATTTTTAAATGAAGGTGTTTATTATTAAGGGGAAAAAAAATCCAAATCCTACATGGCTCTGTGTGAAAAAGTGATCCCCCCCGTTAAAACATACATTAACTGTGGTTTATCACATCTTTGGAAAGCTGAGTTCAATTTCCCTAGCCACACCCAGACCTGATTACTGCCACACCTGTTCTCAATCAAGAAATCACTTAAATAGGACCTGCCTGACAAAGTGAAGTAGACCAAAAGATCCTCAAAAGCTAGACATCATGCTGCAATCCAAAGAAATTCAGGAACAAATAAGGAACAAAGTAATTGAGATCTATCAGTGTGGAAAAGGTTATAAAGCCATTTCTAAAGCTTTGGGACTCCAATGAACCACAGTGAGAGCCATTATCCACAAATGACGAAAACATGGAACAGTGGTGAACCTTCCCAGGAGAGGCCGGCCGACCAAAATTATCCCAAGAGCACAGCGATGACTCATCCAAGAGGTCACAAAACACCCCACAACAACATCCACAGAACTGCAGGCCTCACTTGCCTCAGTTAAGGTCAGTGTTCATGACTCTACCATAAGAAAGAGACTGGGCAAAAATGACCTGCATGGCAGAGTTCCAAGATGAAAACCACTGCTTGTGGTATATATGACTCTTATATCCCATATCTACATATGTTAGAACAAGTGGAAATGTTTTGTGACAGCATATGTAAGGAACTTCACACCTAGAAAGGACAAAGGATCTCCCCCGCCGGGTTAAAGACAATGGACCTCCCAAGACGCGGCGGCGGCGGAGACAGACTTGACACCTTTACCCCCTAAGGCAAGAGGAGGAGTTCCCATCACCTCCCAAGACAAGGAGAGGAGATAGCAGAACAATGGGGGTTAAGATAACGGGGGGATGTCAGCTTTTTCAATGTGTGGCTCTATGTGTGCTTGTATTTAACCAGCGAGCGGAGCAGAAATCATTCTCTTGCCTTCTGCCAAGCTCTACACCTGATGAGACTCGATAGAAGAGCTATTCATTAAAAACCCTGTTTTTAATACAAAAATCGCCTCGTCATTTCAGCTCCTCCACATTGGTGACCTTGACGCGAGAATATGGACCGGAGGCATTCTTCAAGCTGCTCATCCATGGTGACTCGGGCATACGCCAGCGACGACGCAGACGAGGGAACAAGCAGACAGCTGTTCCCCACGGCAGAGGGCACTGAGAGAGCTCAACCGAGCTCCAGCACCGCCGCGAGTGCCGAGGCAAGGCACTCTCACCCGGCGGGCACAACAGTGATGGTGTGCACGAACGCCGTTGCTGTCAACCTGCCAGACTTCTGGCGAGAGGACCCCGCCTCTTGGTTTCAGCAAGCTGAAGCCCAGTTTATACTGGTGGGCATCACAGCAGACGATATTAAGTTTTACCATATCGTCTCCAAACTCGACTCCGCCACTTCAAAGTGTGTGCGGAGCTTGGTCCGGCGACCACCAGCCCGGGACAAATATGAGACACTCAAGGCGACCATCGTGGCGAATTATGTCCCATCAGCGGAGGAAAGAGCCGAGAGGATCCTGGCGGTCTAGGGCCACAGAGGGAGCAATCCGAGGACCCTCATGGAGGATTTGCTACAACTCAAGGAGGAGGATAATGATAATTTCCTTTTCCAATTCATTTTCCTCAGCACGCTACCACCGCAGTTGAGAGGGACACTCGCCAGTATGAAGTGCAATAATCATCAGGATTTCCGCACACTGGCCAACGAGGCTTACCGGCTCGTCAACGCCTGCAGAGAACGGACACCCACAGCGGCATCCGCAGATCTGAAAACGGACACCCCGAGCCTTGGAGAGACTCAACCCACGGTGACAGCGGCGCGGCCCAAGCGCAACGAGCAGAACGACGTCTGCTATTATCACCACCGCTTCGCAGAGAAAGCCCGCAAATGCGTTCCCCCCTGCAAGTTTACGATGTCGTGGAAACGCCAAAGCCGAGGGCCTTTAACAGCAGCGGTTCTCGGCGAGAAGAATAAGCTGTTATACGTGACGGATGGATACACAGGCAAGCAGTTCCTCATCGACACGGGAGCTCAGCTGAGTTTCGTCATGCCCTCCCACGCAGATCGAACCATGGGCACCCGGGGCAACGGAGCAGTGGCAGCCAACGGCTCTGACATCGACACGTTCGGGGAAAAGAGCCTGCACCTCCTCATCCACGGCCGCAGCTACAGATGGACATTTGGTGTAGCAGCGGTGAGCTTTAACTTGTTAGGCGCAGATTTTCTGTGTGCACACGGGTTATTAGTGGATCTTGCAAATAGGCGCCTGGTTAATGCACTATCTTTTGCTTCTATTCCATGTTCAGCTCGAGTTTCCCCACCACCTGTGCAGGCCAGCGTCACCACAGCGGGAGGTAAGTTTGAACAACTCCTCACCCAATTTCCAGCACTCACAACCCCCAAATTCTCAGCCACTGTAGCCAAACACGGGGTTAAACACTTCATTCCGACAACAGGACCTCCTGTTTTTGCCAAAGCTCACCGCTTAGACGCGGCCAAGCTCAACATAGCAAAGGATGAATTTGCAGCTCTCGAAAAATTGGGCATTGTTAGATGCTCGAAGAGCCCCTGGGCTTCACCACTTCACATGGTTCCGAAATCTGACGGTTCTTGGAGACCGTGCGGAGATTACCGCAGGCTAAACAACGCTACAGCGCATGACCGCTACCCCATTCCTCACATTCAGGATTTCTCACTACATTTAGCAGGTGCGCGCATTTTTTCAAAAATAGACTTAGTCCGCGGTTATCACCAAGTCCCAGTCCGAGCTGAAGATATTCCTAAAACAGCGGTTATAACCCCTTTCGGCCTTTTTGAATTCCTAAGAATGCCGTTCGGCCTCAAAGGCGCTGCTCAAACTTTTCAACGGATGATGGACGCAGTCCTACGCGACCTACCCTTTGTTTTTGTCTACCTCGATGACATGCTGGTAGCCAGCTCATCCGAGGAAGAACACGAGCAGCACCTCACTACCGTTTTTCAGAGGCTGGAAGAGCACGGACTTATAATCAATCCAGCCAAATGCAAATTCGGCGTATCGCAAATTGATTTTTTGGGACATAGGGTCTCCCCGACAGGGGCATTTCCGCTTCCAGACAAAGTTCGTGCGATAGAAGGTTTTCCACGGCCTCAAACGGTTAAATCGCTACAGGAATTTTTGGGGATGGTTAATTTTTACAACCGTTTCCTCCCCCACGCAGCTCAGCTCATGCAACCCCTATATGACGCGCTCAGAAAAAAGAAGGCTTCCAACGTGGTCGAATGGACCCCGGAGCGCGAACGCACTTTCGCGGAAGTAAAAAACGCCTTAGCTAACGCCACAATGTTAGTCCACCCAGATCCCTCAGCCCGCATTGCTCTGACCACAGATGCTTCAGACCTGGCTATAGGGGCAGTTGTAGAACAACTTGTCAGCGGAGTCTGGCAACCTTTGGCATTCTTTAGCAAATCGCTAAACCCAACGGAACGCAAATACAGCACTTTCGACAGAGAGCTGCTAGCGCTTCATTTGTCCATCCGCCACTTCCAGTTTTGGTTAGAAGGGCGGAGTTTCACGGTCTTTGTGGACCATAAGCCGCTCACTTTTGCTATGGCTAAAATTTCAGAACCATGGTCGGGCAGACAACAAAGACAGCTAGCTGCGATTTCAGAGTTCACCACAGACATTCGACACGTAGCAGGCAAACTTAACGTTGTAGCTGACTGTCTCTCTCGCGCTGTGACACCGCCAGAGCACGAGGAGACAGATTACGCCGCCTCAGCAGCGGAACTCTTCACTAACGCACACACATACGCAGCACCTATCCAGGATGGAATAGATTATGCAGCCATGGCGGAAGAACAAAGCAGTGATGCAGACGTGCGCGCGCTCCTGTCCGGACCAACAGGGTTAAGGCTGGAGAAAAAAGGGTTGCGCGACGGCGTGCCCCCCCCTAATATGCGACGTTTCAACCGGCCGACCTCGCCCGTTAGTACCAGCTGCTTGGCGCCGCCGTATTTTCAACGCAATTCACTCCCTTGCGCACCCAGGTGTGCGCGCCTCAGTCAAAATGGTTGCTGAAAAGTTTGTGTGGCCAGGCCTGCGCAAAAACGTAAAAGAATGGGCAAAAACTTGCATTCCTTGTCAACGCGCCAAAATACACAGACACACAAAAGCCCCTCTGGAGCCTTTTCCAATTCCTGCTAGAAGATTCGACCACATTCACGTCGACCTCGTGGGGCCGCTACCTTCCTCCCAAGGTTTCACACACCTGTTAACAATGATAGACCACACCACGCGCTGGCCAGAGGCAGTCCCTCTAGCGTCAACCACAGCGGAGGAAGTTGCTCGCGTTTTTCTAGCAAACTGGGTGGCACGTTTCGGCGTTCCATCAGACATCACGTCAGACAGAGGGCCTCAATTTATCTCAGAGCTCTGGTCAGCCACGTCTAACAGTTTAGGGGCAACAATTCATCGCACCACCGCTTATCACCCTCAGGCTAATGGGTTATGCGAGCGTTTTCACAGGTCCTTAAAGGCTGCCCTCAGGGCCTCACTAACGGACACAAATTGGGTAAATAAACTTCCCTGGGTTTTATTGGGGTTGCGTGCAGCACCTAAAGAGGATTTAGACGCTTCTCCTGCAGAATTAGTTTTTGCCCAGCCTATCAGACTCCCAGGAGAATTTTTACCAGAGAACCCAGAACCAGGACACCTTCCAGTCCCAAGGTTTTTATGTAGCAGTGGGCCGGATTCCCTCCACGGTCCAGCTCATCACTCTTTTCCACGAGTTTTTGTTCCTCAAACTTTAAAAAACACTGAGTTCGTTTTTGTTAAGCATGAAGCCATTAAACCAACGTTACGCCCAGTTTACGATGGCCCGTTCAGAGTGCTGGAAAATGGTGACAAACACTTTGTGCTTGATTATGGGGACAGAAAGGAAGTGGTCAGTGTTGACAGACTCAAACCTGCCTTCTTGCTGAGAGACGAACCTGCACAGTTGGCACGAGCACCTCGGCGTGGTAGACCCCCCAGAGGAAAAGTCTCAGCCCCCAGGCAGGGAACAAATAATCTCTTTCCTTCCCACAATGCAGATTCACCACGAGAAGGTCCCAGCGGGACACCTAAGCCAACCTACAGCAGTTTTGGGAGAAGAATAAAGCCCAGACAGCACAGGGACTGATACCAACCACCCCGCAATTATTCACTAATTGTGCTACAACAGTTTAAGGCTACTTATGATTTCACTATGCTGTTATGTTTACCACTGAACTTTCTTAGGAGCATGGCTGCTAGAAAACTTCTCCTGTGGCAACAGTTGTAACACGTAGTATTTCATAGTTATTATCTTAGACTGTGATTCTTTCTGTGTCCTTTCCTAGTGTTTGGGGGGCCTGTGGTATATATGACTCTTATATCCCATATCTACATATGTTAGAACAAGTGGAAATGTTTTGTGACAGCATATGTAAGGAACTTCACACCTAGAAAGGACAAAGGATCTCCCCCGCCGGGTTAAAGACAATGGACCTCCCAAGACGCGGCGGCAGTGGAGACAGACTTGACACCTTTACCCCCTAAGGCGAGAGGAGGAGTTCCCATCACCTCCCAAGACAAGGAGAGGAGATAGCAGAACAATAGGGGTTAAGATAACGGGGGGATGTCAGCTTTTTCAATGTGTGGCTCTGATGTCAGCTTTTTCAATGTGTGGCTCTATGTGTGCTTGTATTTAACCAGCGAGCGGAGCAGAGATCATTCTCTTGCCTTCTGCCAAGCTCTACACCTGATGAGACTCGATAGAAGAGCTATTCATTAAAAACCCTGTTTTTAATACAAAAATCGCCTCGTCATTTCAGCTCCTCTACACTGCTGAGCAAAAAGAACATAAAGGCTCGTCTCAGATTTGCCAGAAAACATCTTGATGATCCCCAAGATTTTGGGAAAAATACTCTGTGGACTGACGAGACAAAAGTTGAACTTTTTGGAAGGTGTGTGTCCCATTACATCCGGCTTAAAAGTAACACAGCATTTCAGAAAAGGAACATCATACCAACAGTAAAATATGGTGGTGGTAGTGTGATGGTCTAGGGCTGTTTTGCTGCTTCAACACCTGGAAGACTTGCTGTGGTAAATGGAACGATGAATTCTGCTGTCTACCAAAAAATCCTGAAGGAGAATGTCTGGCCGTCTGTTCGTGATCTCAAGCTGAAGCGCACTTGGGTTCTGCAGCAGGATAATGATCCAAAACATACCAGCAAGTCCACCTCTGAATAGCTTAAGAAAAACAAAATGAAGACTTTGGAGTGGCCTAGTCAAAGTCTTGATCTGAATCCGACTGAGATGCTGTGGCATGATGTTAAAAAGGCGGTTCACGCTCGAAAACCCTCCAATGTGGCTGAATTACAACAACTCTGCAAAGATGAGTGGGCCAAAATTCCTCCACAGCGCAGTAAAAGACTCATTGCCAGTTATTACAAATGCTTGAATGCAGTTGTTGCTGCTAAGGGTGGCCCAACCAGTTATTACCTCCGCCAAGGAGGTTATGTGATCATCGGCGTTGGTTTGTCTGTCTGTTTGTTTGTCTGTTTGTTTGTTTGTTAGCAAGATAACTCAAAAAGTTACGGATGGATTTTCATGAAATTTTCACAGATTGTCAGAAATGGGGTATCCTACAGATGATTAGATTTTGGTGGTGATCCGGATCACCGTCCACAAGAAAACCGCCATTATGCAAAATGCCATTTTCGTGAATAACTACTAAACCACTAATCCTATCATTGTCAATTCAATTGCTTGTCATATGTTTTCATGGTCAAGGAATCTGAAAATGTACACACAAACACTGTATGGGGGGAACTGTTGCGCTAAACCGCCATTATGGAAAATGCCATTTTCGTCAATAACTACTGAACCACTAATCCTGTCATTGTGAATCCAATTGCTAGTCATATGTTTTCATGGTCAAGGAATCTGAAAACGTACACACAAACACTGTATGGGGGGAACTGTGGCGCTTGGCGGAGGTCTGCGCTCTCCGAGTGCTTTTCTAGTTAGGTTTATGGGGCAATCACTTTTTCACACAGGGCCATGTAGGTTTGGTTTTTTTTCCCTTAATAATAAACACCTTCATTTAAAAACTGCATTTTGTGTTTACTTGTGTTATCTTTGTCTAATATTTAAATTAGTTTGATGATCTGAAACATTTAAGTGTGACAAACATACAAAAAAATGAAAACTCAGGAAGGGGGCAAAGATAGATAGATAGATAGATAGATGTCACCAGCCTCCTTGTGCGCTTTTACACAGTGCATCAAGGAGGGGAAGGAAGAACGGATTTAAGCGCAGGTTACACCACAAACACATTTATTAACACAAAGGGCAAACAGTTCCAAAAATAAAGACATACAAAAAGGCAATGGGGTGCACTAAAGGGCTTCACATGAAGAACGTACAGCGGGCAGACCACAGTGCACAGTGGCCACGACAAACAGTACAAAATAATATAATGGCTCAGGTTAACTTAGAATTCCCCAGGACGTTCAACAGATTAGGGAGAATT
The DNA here is from genome assembly GCA_020510985.1 of Pholidichthys leucotaenia. NCBI lineage: Eukaryota > Metazoa > Chordata > Actinopteri > Cichliformes > Pholidichthyidae > Pholidichthys > Pholidichthys leucotaenia. The sequence goes on along the minus strand of CM035840.1, from coordinate 279,772,174 downwards.
AAACTGGGCAACAGTGCCAAAGCGAAGCAGGAATATTGCATGGGGAAACGCAAACAATTTTTACTCACAGAACTGGAGCAGTCCGAGTCGTCCAAGATATTCCAACGAGCACACACAACCAGTAACTACACTGAGGGAAGTAGCGACAGTGTAGCTCCCAACTCCCACATAGGACAATACATCCATACAGTATGACAATACAATGGTCCAGCAATGCTTGACTGGCAAAAGCTGCTTAAGTACAAGCATTGCTGGCATAACTGATTGGGTGTACCTGGGCGAGGTGCGGGAAAATCAGTTACTGGAGTGGAACTAGCTGGCTGTCAAGAGAGAGGGGGCGTGGTCAGACTGGCAAGTGTTAGACAACGCCCACACGAATGTAGGTCAAAGAGGCTGCCTAACAGCTGCCGGCCAGAACAGTGGCTACAGGTGCAGAAAACAGAACAAAAGACATAGAAACAACAATAACTCAAAAGATAACACAACACACAAACATACCAATAACCTGAGCCACAGAGAATGTCAGAACCAAGCCTAAAGGACAACCCTGGCTCGGTTCGTGACAGATAGATACTTTTATTAATGCCCATGGGGAAATTCTGATATCTCATGGCTCCCAATACATATAACAAAACATCATTAAAAATATATCACCAAAAATATCTCAATAAATAAGATAAAATAATGCGTAACAGCATATATTACATTTAGTCCATTCCAGACAACCTGGCAGGCATTCTATATGCACGCACATAAAAGCAAGTGTATCCACATGCATGTGTGTACATGCTGATGGTGGAGGAGAAATGATGGCCTCCAACAATGGAGACGTCGAGAGCGCTATGCATCAGCCACTGTTGTCACCAGACGAGCCTTTGGTGGTGGTGGTGTTATAGTCTGGGCAGGTGTGTCTAGTCAATACAGAACTGCCCTACACCTTGTGAATGATACAGTGACAAGCCATTACTACCTGAATAACATCATTAATCCAGTCATTGTGCCCCTGCATGAACAACATAGGCCTCATTTCATCTTCATGGACGTCAATGCTCCAGCTCTGTTGAATATTTAATAGTTCAGAATGGTTCATACACATAAGTTGATAGTTATTACATATTGAAATACATATAGGACAAATAGATATTATAAACATTTTATAGTTAATCAGAAAAGCTATTTATAGTAGTAATTTAATTAGAATCCCAAAGGTGTTTTCCTTCAATGCAGTCGCTAGACATTGTCCACTAGACGGCGCTGGTGCTGTACCTTTGGCCATGAAATGTTATTGTTCAAGCTGCAGACCGAAGAAGAAGAAGTCAGTGCTAAGCGATGCAGTGCTATCAGAGAGACGGACGCATGTTAGTCAGCGGGAACAACAAATGTGTTGTAAACTGAGATGCAGCATTCTCCAGTAAAGCCAAATGAAGGTAAAGTTGGGTGTTTGGACATTCTTTCCTTATAACAACTGATGTTACAGCTAAATCCACAACATATTTTTTGGTGCCGAAACCCGAGAACCGGAAGCTGGGAAGCGGGAAAAGTGAAGAGAGAACGTTGTTGGGATTAAACCGATAGCTGTAACAACACGGAGACGAAAGGAAAAAATGTCGGAGCGACTTCAAAGGCTAAAACAGAAACGGACCGTGCTGCGGACGTCCGTTACAAAGCTGCTGCAGACTATACAAGATGAAACAAGTAAGACTGATATAAACAGTGACCGTTTGCGGGAGCTGTTAGCCATGTTGTCACAGAAAGAGAAAGGCCTGCAAGACATTGAACCAGATATAGAGCAGGAGATTCCTTTGGACGAGTTAGATGCGGACATGGTGCGGACACTTGAGTATCAGGACAACACAAATTTATGGAGGACGCGGGCAGAGAGAGCGATTGAACGGGCTGCCTTACAGCAACAAGAACAGGCAAGAGACGCCACCGTATCAGCGAATCCACATCGGCTGAGTGACGTGAGTACACGGTCAAATACAAGCAGACCCTCGGTAAAGCTACCCAAGCTCTCAATAAACAAATACAACGGAGAAGTGTGCATGTGGCAGGAGTTTTGGGACCAATTCGAAAATGCAATTCACCAAAACCCAGATTTGAGCAAAACTGAAAAGTTCACTTACTTGAAGTCATATCTCATCGGGCCAGCTGCACGCGCCGTTGCAGGGCTGAAAGTAACTGACATGAACTATGATGCTGCAGTAGACATGCTTAAGCAAAGATTTGGAAGGAAAGAGCTCATTGTAAGTGCACACATGTCTAAGTTACTAAATCTAAGCCCAGTTAAAAGGTCCTCAGACATTGTTGCCTTGAGACAACTTTTTGATGACGTTGAAGTACAAATCAGAAGCCTAGAAGCTTTAGGAGTCATGTCAGACAGTTATGGAGGTTTACTGTGCCCCATACTGTTCAAAATGATTCCTGCTGATCTTGCCCTTGAGTACACCCGCAAGACAGATATAGGGCAAAAGTGGGATGTTGATGGCCTTGTAAAGTTTTTGCAACAAGAAGTTGAAAGCAGGGAGCGTGCTGCACATTTGACACAAATAAGAGAGAATCATAAAGAGGCACATGCAAATCAGAAACAGCACTGCAAACCAGATTCAAGCAGAGAAAAGTGGAAAGGACCTAATGTGCCCTCAGCTGCAGCCCTCCACACAGGCAGTTCGAATACACCATTTGTGCACAGTTGCATATTCTGTAACAGTACCAGCCACAAGTCAGAACAGTGCACTGAAGACACAGTCACAAGCAGGAAAGAAAAGCTAAAGAAAATGGGAAGGTGCTTCATATGCCTAAAGCCCAGACATCTTGCTTGAGACTGTAGATCCAAAAATGTGACATGCACTGATTGTGGAAGGAGACATCATGCTGTTGTGTGTGACAAAAGTGAGCAACCAATAGAAAGGACAGATGCTGCTGAAAACACGAGTGATGCAGTGGTCTCCTCAGTATTTCCATATGCAGCCAAACCAACCCCAGAAAAATGTGAAACAGTACTGTTGCAAACTGTGAGAGCAAGGATTGAAGGACCTGGAGGAAAGAAGATTGTGCGTTGCTTAATTGATGGAGGAAGCCAACGGAGTTTTGTCCATGAGAAGCAAGTGAAGGATTTAAAACTGCCAATACTAAAACAAGAGACATTAAACCTTCACACGTTTGGCTCAAAAAACCCAGTGACCACAAAATGCAATGTCATAAAACTAGTCCTGGAGAATGTGAGAAACAAAGATCAGAAAATTGAGATTGAAGCTGTTCAAACCCCACAGGTTTGTACTGCAGTCATGAAAGTCCCCAGTGAACACATCCAACGGCAGCTGGAGAAAAAAGGGCTACCAGTAGCAGATGTGTCAGCGGGAGACAAAGATGGTTTGGAGCTATCAGTACTGATTGGAGCAGATTACTACTGGAGAGTAGTCACAGGTAAAACTGAGAGACTGTCAGATGCTTTGGTTGCCGTAGAAACCAGATTCGGCTGGGCAGTGCAAGGACCAGTTGTCATGTCCAGTATGAATGAAGCAACATGTATGCACATTGGACTCAGTGAAGACTCAGTGGAGATCTCAAACCAGCTAAGAGCATTTTGGGAGATCGAGTCGCTGGGCATCACTACTAAAGGTGAGGAAACACCTGATGACAAGAAAGCCAAGGAGAGCTTTGACAGGTCAGTCAGATTCATTAACGAGAGATATGAAGTGGCGTTGCCATGGCGCCAAGACACACCCGAACTCTCAGACAACAAGAAGGTTGCACAAAGGAGGTTTGAAACCCTGAAAAGAAAGCTGAAATCTGACATGACACTGTTTAAAAGATACAACGATGTAATAAAGGATTACACAGAACAAGGAATATGTGAAGATGTGCCAGAGAGCAGTCATTCAGCAGAGACAGAGGATGTAACCTACTACTTATCTCATCATGCTGTAATCAGAGAGGACAAAGTAACTACCAAGTTAAGGGTAGTGTTTGATGCTTCGTCACATGAAGAAGGTTGTTCCTCTTTAAATGACTGTTTATTACCTGGCCCAAACCTGAATGCTGACCTCATGAGCATTTTGATCAGATTCAGACAAAATCCTGTAGCTTTCACAGCAGACATTACTAAAGCTTTCCTTCAGATATCTATAACTGAAAGTGACAGAGATGCTGTGAGATTTTTGTGGCTTACAGGACCCCCAGATGTTGAAGGCACTAACACACGTATAATGAGAATGGCACGTGTTGTGTTTGGAGTAACTTCAAGTCCATTTTTACTTGCAGCCACTATCAGACATCATCTGGAGAAATATGAAGCTGACCAACCAGACACAGTAAAACTAATGAGAGACTCACTTTATGTAGATGATCTGATCGCTAGCTCAAGTAACTCAGACGAGGCATACAGACTTACTACAGGAGCAAGAAAAATACTGGCTGCTGCCAACATGAACCTCTGTAAGTGGACAACAAACTCCCTTGAACTGAAAACCAAGTGGTCAAACAGCAAGCTTGATTTCACACAAGAAACAGAAACACATGGAAGTGTGTTGAAAGTACTTGGTTTGGTGTGGAGACCGGACACAGATGACTTTGCCTTTGACCTCAAACATTTGATGAACATTCTAAAAGGAAAAGAAAACACAAAGAGGAGTGTTCTGAGATCATCCGCCAGACTCTTTGATCCTATAGGGTTCCTAACGCCATTTACCATTCGAGTTAAATGTCTGTTTCAGGAAATGGGGCGACGGGGCCTGAACTGGGACGACGAGCTGCCTCCAGACCTTTCACAGGCATGGCAGCAGTGGTGCATGGAGCTTCCTCAGATCCACCAAATAGTCATTCCGCGGTGGTATGGAACAGAAAAACTGTCAGATAAATCACAAGTTCTCCATGTCTTCACAGATGCAAGCGAAAAGGCGTATGGCGCAGTTGCGTATCTACAAGGACAAACAACAGAAGGAGAGACTGTTACTGCGCTTGTTGCATCCAAGTCAAGAGTGGCACCAATCAAAACAATCACACTGCCACGCTTGGAACTGATGGGAGCTGTGATTGGATCAAGGTTGGCAAATAACCTTTTGAAGGCACTGAATATGCAGATCACTCAACTCAGAATGTGGTCAGACTCCATGATAGTGATTCACTGGATTCGCAGTTCATCAAAGAAATGGAAACAGTTTGTTGCCAACAGAGTGATGGAGATACAAACTTTGACACCACCAGAACTATGGACACATTGTAATGGAAAGGTGAACCCAGCTGATCTCACCACAAGAGGTCAGTCCGCATCAAGGTTGAAAGAGGAAAATCTCTGGTGGTCAGGCCCATCATTTTTGAAAGAAAAGGAGCTTCAAACTACACTGCCAGAAACAGCACAAGAAATACTATCAGAAGAAGAGGTTAAAGCTGAGCTAAAGGCAAGTCAAGTCGCAGTACATCTCAGTAACAGTGAAAGAGTGCAATCTGAACCATTGCTACAGCTGGACAAATACAGCAAACTACAGACCATACCAAGAGTAACTGCATGGATTCAAAGATTTCTCCACAACTGTCATTCAAAGCAAAGACAAAGGGGAGAACCAACAGCAGAGGAAATGGCAAAATCTGAAAAGGTATGGATACGTGAAGCGCAACTTAACAGTTTTGAAAGAGAAATAACAGAGTTGAAAACTGGAGAAAATGTGCATAAAGACTCAAAAATCAGAGACTTTAAACCCTTTCTAGACGAGCAAGGCTTAATATGTGTAGGAGGAAGGCTGCATCAGTCAAACATGAGTTTCAATGAGCAGCACCCATGGTTGTTACCCTCAAATCACAGATTTGCACAACTTCTGATAAAATACAGTCACGAAAATGTCATGCATTCAGGCATGAGAGACACTCTAGTTCATCTACGAGAGAAGTATTGGATTCCACGCGCGAGACAGTTAATCAAAAAATGCATTTCAGACTGTACTATCTGTAAAAGATTCAAAGTAAAAGCAGCACAGCAAACAGCTGCACCTATACCCAAAGACAGAGTTACTGAAGCACCGCCGTTTGAAGTCACAGGTGTTGACCTTGCAGGCCCACTGTTTGTAAAGTCCAAGAATTCTGCAGAGAAAGCGTACATAGCACTTTTCACCTGTGCAGTTACACGTGCAGTGCACCTTGAACTAGTATCGAGTCTATCAACAGAAAGTTTCCTTTTGGCATTCAAGAGATTTATTTCACGGAGAGGACTTTGTAGAGTAATCTACTCGGACAATGCAAAAATGTTCAAGAGAGCAGATCAAGATCTAAAGGAACTGTGGAAGGCTATAAAAGAGCCAGAGCTGCTGGAATATTTTTCTGAAAAGGGAATCAAGTGGAAATTTATTGCAGAAAGAGCGGCTTTGTGGGGTGGTTTTTGGGAAAGGTTAGTGCGCTCTGTAAAGGGATGCCTCAAAAGAGTAATGGGCAGAGCATCTCTAAGCTTTGAAGAGTTAACTTCTCTGTTGACAGAAATAGAAGCCACTATTAACTCAAGACCACTCACATTTGTGTACAACGATTTACAAGAACCAGAACCTCTGACGCCAGCTCATTTCCTCATAGGGAAAAGACTTACCTCTTTACCACCAAAGCTATTTTCCACAACAGGTCAGATAGCAAATGCAAATAAAGAAAGGCTGACCCGAAGATGGAAATATCGCCATAGACTTGTCAAGGAATTTTGGAACAGATGGAGGAGGGAGTATTTGCTGGACCTCAGATCGGCTCACACTCGTCATACCCCAAATCCAACACAACTCAAACCAGGAGATTTGGTCCTCATGGGAGATGACAAGATACCACGTCAAACATGGAAAACAGGACTAATCATAGAGGTGTTCCCAGGGAGAGATGGACTAGTCAGATCCTGCGCTATGCGCACTCCAACTGGGACAACGTTAAGAAGACCAGTTCAGCTACTATATCCTTTTGAAGTTAACATTTGAACTGTCTTCTTGGGGGGGAGGGTGTTGAATATTTAATAGTTCAGAATGGTTCATACACATAAGTTGATAGTTATTACATATTGAAATACATATAGGACAAATAGATATTATAAACATTTTATAGTTAATCAGAAAAGCTATTTATAGTAGTAATTTAATTAGAATCCCAAAGGTGTTTTCCTTCAATGCAGTCGCTAGACATTGTCCACTAGACGGTGCTGGTGCTGTACCTTTGGCCATGAAATGTTATTGTTCAAGCTGCAGACCGAAGAAGAAGAAGTCAGTGCTAAGCGATGCAGTGCTATCAGAGAGACGGACGCATGTTAGTCAGCGGGAACAACAAATGTGTTGTAAACTGAGATGCAGCATTCTCCAGTAAAGCCAAATGAAGGTAAAATTGGGTGTTTGGACATTCTTTCCTTATAACAACTGATGTTACAGCTAAATCCACAACAAGCTCATCAAGGTTGCATCATTAGGGAATGGCTGCTGGAAGCTGGGGTACCTTAAATGGAGTCACCTGCATTTTCTCCAGACCTGAATTCCATCGAAAACCTATGGGATCAGCTGAGTCGCCGTGTAGAGGCTCATAACCCTGCACCCCACAACCTCGATGACCTGAGGGCCACCCTTCAAGAAGAGTGGAATGCCATGCCTCAGCAAACAATAACTCGACTTGTGAACAGCATGACACATTGTTATCAAGCTGTGATTGATGCTCAAGGGCACATGAGAAGTTATTGAAACACTGACACTTTTTGTTGTGGTATACCCACCACTGTTGTTGGCTTTTTTCAATAAATTGTTTGAAATGAGGAAATCACCATTGCATGCTTCTACTTAAATGCCCTACTTTGATGATATAATATCACTGTAGTGTGAACTTTTTACATTTTCCATAAATTTCACCTGAAAGCCAAATATCCCCAATTTTTTGTGAGTAGTGTATATCGATACAGTGAATTGACTATAAACACAGTCAGCATTGAATAATGGAATTTTATAAACTCTAATTAAAGGAAAATACATATGCATTCTGCATAAGCAACAGCAAATTTATAGTAAACACAGTCAACATAAAAACTTTGAAGAAATAAATTTTTTAAACTCTGATGAAAAGAAAAGACATGAGCATCCTGCATAAGTAATGCCACTAAACACGATTACAGTTTAGTGATGTGGGATAATGGGAGTTGTTGTCTGGTCGTTGTTTAAACAAAACTAAATATTACTCTGTTATTATACGACAGCCAACAACTTTAAATTAAAACTAAATTATCAGAGAATGTTCTGCCAGTCTGTAATAAGACCAAATATAAGATAAGATAAGATAAGATAAGCCTTTATTAGACCCACAATGGGGAAATTCCAGGATTGCAACAGCACAGGGACAGCAACACTCAGAGCAACAATCAGAAGGCAAGAAAAAACAAGAACAGCTAGTATACATATGTACATATTATTATAAATATATATATCCATCCATCCATCCATCTTCTACCGCTTTTCCGGAGGTCCGGGTTGCGGAGGCAGCAGTTCAAGCAGAGAAGCCCACACTTCCCTCTCCCCAGCCACCTGCTCCAGCTCTTCAGAGGGGATACCAAGGCGTTCCCAGACCAGCTGGGAGACATAGTCTCTCCACCGAGTCCTGGGTCTGCCCCGGGGTCTCCTCCCAGTGGGACGTGCCTGAAACACCTCAAGTGGGAGGCGTCCAGGAGGCATCCTAATCAGATGCCCATACCACCTCAACTGACTACTTTCAATGTGGAGGAGCAGCGGTTCTACTCTGAGCCTCTCCCGGATGACTGAGCTCCTCACCCTATCTCTGAGGGTGAGTCCAGCAATCCTACGGAGAAAGCTCATTTCAGCCGCTTGTATCCGCGATCTCGTTCTTTCGGTCATTACCCAAAGCTCGTGACCATAGGTGAGAGTAGGAACGTAGATTGACTGGTAAATCGACAGCTTTGCCTTAGAACTAAGCTCCCTCTTCACCACAACAGACCGGTACAACGTCCGCATCACTGCAGATGCTGCTCCAATCCGTCTGTCGATCTCTCGCTCCATTTTCCCCTCACTCGTGAACAAGACTCCAAGATACTTAAACTCCTCCACTTGGGGCAGGAGCCTGTCCCCAACCCGGAGAGGACAATCCACCTTTTTCCGGCTGAGGACCATGGACTCGGACTTGGAGGTGCTGGTTCTCATCCCAGCCGCTTCACACTCAGCGGCAAACCGTCCCAGCAAGAGCTGTAGGTCATTGCTGGATGAAGCCAACAGGACAACATCATCTGCAAACAACAGAGATGAGATCCTGTGGTCACCAAGCATGACACCCTCCATTCCCTGGCTGCGCCTAGAAATCCTGTCCATAAAAATTATGAACAGGACCGGTGACAAAGGGCAGCCCTGGCGGAGTCCAACTCTCACTGGGAATGACTCCGACCGAGTGTTGGCAATACGAACTAAACTCTCACAACGGTCGTACAGAGACCGAATAGCTCGTAACAACAAGCCCGATACCCCATACTCCCGAAGAACCCCCCACAAAAATCCACGAGGGACGCGGTCAAATGCCTTCTCCAAGTCCACAAAACACATGTAAACTGGTTGGGCAAACTCCCACGAACCCTCAAGAATTCTCGAGAGGGTAAAGAGCTGGTCCGATGTGCCACGGCCAGGACGAAAACCACATTGCTCCTCCTGAATCCGGGGTTCGACCAACGGCCGGACTCTCCTCTCCAGTACCTTGGCATAAACCTTCCCAGGGAGGCTGAGGAGTGTGATCCCTCTAAAGTTGGAGCACACCCTCCGGGTGTGCTCCAACACCCGGAGGTGTTGGATATACACACCCGGAGGTGTGTATATATATATATATATATATATATATATATATGTAGAGAGAGAGAGAGAGAGAGAGAGAGAGAGAGAGAGAGAGAGAGAGAGAGAGAGACACACAGTGCCTAGCATTGTGGTTGGTGAATGTGTAGCAGAAAGTCTAAGCTCTCTCTCCGCGGATGCGGCGGGCCAGCTGGATGTCTTTGGGCATGATGGTGACCCTCTTAGCGTGGATGGCGCACAGGTTGGTGTCCACGAAGAGAAGAGACCCACCAGGTAGGCCTCGCTGGCCTCCTGCAGAGCCATGACGGCAGAGCTCTGGAAGCACAGGTCGGTCTTGAAGTCCTGAGCAATCTCCCTCACCAGGCGCTGGAAGGGCAGCTTACTTAAATATCTTGGACATATCATCACTGACCAAATGAGTGATGATGAAGATATCTGCAGACAGTGTCGTTTGTTGTATGCACAGGCTAACATTCTGTGTCAGAGGTCTGGTGCATGCTCACATGAGGTTAAGTTGTCTCTTTTCAGAGCATACTGTACATCCATGTACTGTATACTTCACATTTATTGGCCAATTAAAAGGCAGGGAGTTTGAGGAGACTTCACGTTACCTATAATGATGCCCTTAGACTGTTACTGAAGAGCCCTAGATGGTCTAGTGCAAGTGGGCTCTTCGTGGCTGCAGGAATTAGAACTTTTGGAGCCATTTTAAGGAACCTTATGTTTAAATTTATTTGTAGGCTTAATGCTACCAACTCACTCTCATATGTACAACTACACAGCTGCCCTGAGATTTCAGACCGCCCAATATATAGTGGCGTGGTGACGTCAGCCGCAGGCCGCGTACCACTCCCTCCCCAATTTAATAAACCAAATTCCCCTTAGCAATCACTTATATTATCACACATTTTGCAAGCATTTGCATATACTAAACAGTAAATATTCTTATTCAGCAGTATCAATTACATTAATATGCAGGTAAGTATACTAACAGTTATTTATTATGTTTCAAAGAACTCTTTTCCTATATACAGTGGTGTGAAAAAGTGTTTGACCCCTTCCTGATTTCTCATTTTTTTGTATGTTTGTCACACTTAAATGTTTCAGATCATCAAACAAATTTAAATATTAGGCAAAGATAACACAAGTAAACACAAAATGCAGTTTTTAAATCAAAGTGTTTATTATTAAGAGAAACAAAAATCCAAACTTATGTGGCCCTGTGTGAAAAAAGTGATTGCCCCCTAAATCTAATAACTGATTGGGCCACCCTTAGCAGCAACAACTGCCATGTTTGCCCTCTTCAGGGCATAAATGAGGCACCAAATGCCGACAGAGAGTTTGCTTGTTTATTAACAGAAAACACAAAATAATGAGCCACATGGGGCAAAACACATGCGCTAAATGTGAAACACAAATAAAGAGCACAAACACGTACATAAGAGAGTAGCGAGGGCGAAACCTAACGCTATAGAATAAACACTTACATATGAGTGTAGCGAGGGCAAAACCTGATGCTGTAGCGAGACTGGAGCCGGACGTAGGGACTCCAGTCTAAGGTTGACGAGATCACAGCCCCGACTACGTCTAGGTGGCTATCTTAAATAGGCAACAGAACTCAAACTACAAACTGTCACCATGGGGTGATACGCCGGCTCGGCGCTCAGCCCATGCTCCTTTTATCCCTGCCTCTCATTGGGCAGTGCCTCAGCTGGTTCCCAGCTGTCAGTGTCACGGGACGGCTGGGGCCAATTAATCCTCATCAGCTGGGGCGCTGTTAATGAGTATAAAGAGGAGCAGCTTCGATCATTCGGGGCTGCGACATAAGCACTGCTAGGCTGAAGCCCCTTCGTCTGGTGTCAGCCTCAACTCCCCTTGCAGCATTCCGGTGTTTGTATCCCGCTGTGAGTATGCACGTCTTGTTACCCCCATGTCCGGTACGAGCTACCTACCCCTGCGCTGTGCAGCCTGAGAATGTACGTCTGTATGAGTGTCTGTGCTCTCCTCATCCCTTATCCCTTACCCAGAATAAAACATCTCGACTCACTGGCTTGTCCCTGGCTCTGATTGCCCGGCTCCCTAGAGCCGGATACGACACAAACAGGTGTGGAGTAAACGTAATTACAAAGTGCTGACAGCTGAGACAGGTCATGAACAGATCTGACAGCAGTGCTGTCCAGATCCACGGTGTCAGATCCACGGTGCTGTCAAAATAAAAGCACAGACATAATAACGAAAACAGAATTAAATGCACACATGGAAGAAAGGAAAAATAAACAGGAGACCCGAGCTTGGTGCGGCACTGAACTCGGGATCACCACAGTACCCCTCCCTCAAGGGGTGGTGCCCCAGACACTCATGATAACATAAAAAAGAGAAGAGAATACCCCCCCCCCCCACAAATGGCAACAACTACAAAAACTGACCCTGGGGGGGGGGCGGTGGGGGAATCCAGGCCCGGAGGGAGAGACACAAAATAACATAAAAACCCAATAACCAACATCAAAGACAAAATGAAGGAAACTGGGTCATAAATAACAAATAAAGAAATTGTTCCGGTGGCCTCCCAGTGTCCTGGTTCCATCCGACTGACCAGTGAAAAAGGCTGGGTGGCCAACCAACACCCCAGAGACCCCGACTACCAAAAAAGAGTTTGGGGGGCCAATCGAAATCCAAGACATGCCGAACAGTCTGATGAAATGAGTTGGGTGGTCTGCCTGAGAATCGGGACCACCCGACCTGGCAGCTCAGTCTTTCAGGTGGCCGGCCAACGTTCTTCAGCCACCAGGACCGGAGGAGGAAACCGGGAGGCGGCTTACCCATCGGGAGGCTCACTGACAGGAAGCCAGGCCAGGGGCGAGGAATCCCAATGGAGTCTGGTGGTGGAGAGAGGAGGGGGACCACGACAGTGTCAGGCCGGGGCCTAGCAGCACCCGCGGTGGAGCCTGGTTGGGCCAATGTATCATCCACAGTGGCTCCAGGCTGGAGCTCAGAAGCACCCGTGGCGGACTCCGACCGGGCCAACACTGTACCCACGAGGGACCCCGACCGGACCAACGCTGCACCCACGATGGACCCCAACTGGGCCAACGCCGAACCCACAATGGACCCACCCCAGGCCAATGTTGCACCCATGGTGGACCCAACCCGAGGAGGGACCCAAACAACGGCCTCGGGCAGGGAAGAAGCAGCGCCCTGAACGACCTCCAGAGACAAACCCGGACCCTCGGGGACGTCTGACGAAGCTGGAACATCTGCAGTGACTCTGGAAGAGGACTCGAGTACAGTAGAGAAACAAAAGGGGTCAGGGTCACCGGCAGCGGCAGAGCCCAGCGAGGCGAGCTCGAATGCAGCGGGTGGCTGCACCCGGCTCCCCTCCCCAAGAGACAGGCAAGATTGCTCCAATATAGAAAAGAGAAAGACAAAATAGAGCACTTGCCTGATCTCAAGCTCAGCTGCCGTCCAGGACCCCGGCGATCCAGGCAATGAAGTAGACACAGGCTCGGTCATCAGGAGGTCGATAGCAGGTTCCCACTCGGCTGCAGGGACCACTGCAGCCGGCAGGATGGTCTCGACAGTCCTGGAACCCCCAGGCACAGTAGTCCACACCGATGGTTCTGTCGGTGCAGCGGCAGGAGGTCCGTCGCTCACTAGGGCTGGCTTCTGCTCACTGGAAACCCGGGGACGCTTTGCCATCGGCACAGGCTCCAAATGGCTGGCAGCCCTCCTCCTCTGTCCATGGCGGGGGTGCTGGGCTGGGACCTGGGTCACCAGGGCTGCAGGCTCCTCCCTCGTCCGGCGGTTTAACCCAGGCACCGGTGGACACTCAGGGGGTAAAGAAGGAGACACAGAGGTAGCGAGGACAATTTTAGTGACTGCAGCAGGTGGTGGGGACTCAGGAGACTGCAAAACCTGAGCCCCCCCCCCCCCCCCCCCCAGGAATCAGACAAGGTAATTCATCAGATTGTGGAAAAGAATGAAAAAACACCCCTGTTTTCCTGGGGTTTGATGGGACCTGCTGCAGCAGGCTCAGTTCTTCCCTCTCCAACAGAAATGGTGATGGCGGACCCCTCAGAAAGACAAGGAGGAGCTGCCCCAACAGGATCGGTGATGGGCGGAGCCAGACAAGGGACCACCGGACTTGCAGCAGCTGAAGAAGGTGCCGAGGAGGAGAAAGGAGCAGCTGAGGCAGTCCAGGGTAGGGGAGCTGGCGAAACAGCAGAAAAAAATGACCCGGAGGCTGAGGCTGCTGTCTTCACTCTCTGCTGCGGCAAAGTAGAAACAGCTGGCTGGGAGACGAGAGAGTTCTTCTGGCGGCCCATAGCAGGATCTAGGTGAGAATCCCATGGAGGATTGACCTGGTCAGGAAATTCCCTCCCCTTTGGAACAATCATGTCCCAGGGAGGAGATGGATCATGAGCAGGGCGGCGACATCTTCTAGCTGGAGGCGAGGTTAAATTTATATTAGGAAAGTGCCGCTGCTGCTCTGAAACTGAAGCCAGCAGCTCGGCGAACTCAGGAAAATTGTGAAGCTCAGGATTAGCCTCCACTAGTCTGACAGCAGCCACCACGCTCTTAAGAATCTCGCTGGGATGGAGGGCAGAGCGTACTTCAGCCACACGGCCCCTGATGAGTTCAGCCGCTCACTGAACCTCTTCACTGGGACCCTTGGCTGCCCTCCTTCTCTGCTGAGTGGGAAGACGATCTGCCGGTGGCGCAGAAACTGGGGCTGGAACTGAGGTAGAACCCTTATAGAGAGCCGAAGAACAAGAGTGCTTTCCCGTTGGCCCCCTCTTGGGCTTCCTGGAGGATTTCTTGTCCAACTCCCGGTTCTTCTGGAGAAGCACCGAAACTTCAGCCATCCTCTTCCTGTCCTCAGCATGATCAGCAAGGCGAGGATGGTGTTTGACAGTCGCCTCCGTGAGGTTCAGGTACCACAAAGTGCTTTGGGGGGGCGTTGGCGAGCGATGGATAGTAGGTCATCAATCTCCATTAGAGCCCGGACAAGCTCAAAGCCCAGGCTTATAGGATACCATGTTCTAAATGACGCCATAACATCTTCCCGAAAAAAACAAACAAACATAGGCACCCGGTAAAGGAAAAAAAAACAGAACCAAAAACAAAACTCACTGTGGCTGGCACCTCGCTTGGCTGCAATCTACTGTTCTGTTTGCCCTTTTCAAGGCATAAATGAGGCACCAAATGCCGACAGTGAGTTTTCTTGTTTATTAACAGGAAACACAAAATAATGAGCCACGTGGGGCAAAACACATGCGCTAAATGTGAAACACAAATAAAGAGCACAAACACCTACATAAGAGAGTAGCGAGGGCGAAACCTGACGCTATAGAATAAACACTTACATATGAGTGTAGCGAGGGCAAAACCTGACGCTGTAGCGAGACTGGAGCCGGACGTAGGGACTCCAGTCGAGATCGCAGCCCTGACTATGTCTAGCTGACGATCTTAAATAGGCAACAGAACTCAAACTACAAACAGGTGTGGAGTAAACATAATTACAAAGTGCTGACAGCTGTGACAGGTCATGAACAGATCTGACAGCAGGAAGTCCTGCCACGGTGCTGTCAAAATAAAAGCACAGACATAATAACGAAAACGGAATTAAATGCACACATGAAAGAAAGGAAAAGTAAACAGGAGATCTGAGCCCGGTGCGGAACCGAACTTGGGATAACCACAACTGCAATCAAGCATTTGCAATAACTAGCAATGAGTCTTTTACCCAGGGATCTGCAGGTCTTACCCACCATACCCCACCCTGCCATCTATGTGGGGGACTTTAACAGCCATCACCCTGACTGGGGGTACCCAGCAGTGGACAGTGATGGGGAGGCACTTTCAGATTGGGCATCCAGAAATGACCTCGCTTTGATATACGACCCCAAACAAAGAGGAACCTTCCACTCTGCTAGGTGGAAGAAGGACTATTCTCCTGACCTGTGTTGGGCCAGCTCTTTGAATGGGGAGCCATATCCTACACAGATCCTCATTCTTGATGATTTTCTACACAGCCAACACCGGCCCCTGCTTGTACACATTGGCCTACAACTTCCAGTCATATACAGCCCAAGGAAGATGCGCTGGAACTTCCGCAAAGCCAACTGGAAGAAATTCAGTGAAACTCTGGACCGGAGCGTTGTTACCATCCCACTCCACACCATCACTGTAGATGAAGCATACAACTGCTTCTGCAGCGCAATCTTCAAGGCTGCCCATACTGCAATCCCACGAGGCTACCGACCCCTCTATGTCCCATGTTTGGACGGAGAAAGTGCTGCCCTCCTACAATCCTATCAAACATCAGGGGACCCAGAGATAGCAGACCATCTCATTGAATCACTAAATACAGCCCGGCGAAAGAAATGGGAGGAGACAGTTGCTGACCAGAGCTTTACCCACTCTAGCAGGAAATGTTGGAGCCTCATCCGTTGCCTAGGAGCTGCACAGAAGCCCCCTAGCCAAAGCCGAGCATCCGTCACACCCAACCAAGTTGCATCCCACCTACTGACTATCGCCAAAGCACCCCAAGACAAAGACACCAGAAGAGCAGTTACAACTGAGCTAAAAAAAACACCAAAAAATGCCTGTAGAGGAAACGAACCCTGAACCCTTCGAGGCTGCTGAACTGGAGAAAGTCCTACAGGGCCTGAAATGTGGAAAGGCAGCAGGATACGATAACATCTTCCCAGAATTCATGAAAAATCTTGGCCCCCGAGCCCTAACCTGGTTGACACAATTCTACACAAGGATCACACAAACAAACTCGATCCCAAAGAAATGGCGGACAGCAAAGGTCATTGCCATCCCAAAACCTGGCAAAGACCACAAACTACCAGCAAGCTACCGCCCAATCTCCCTACTCAGCGTTCCTTACAAAATCATGGAGCGCCTAATACTGCAACGCATTTCCCCAGAAATAGAGGATATTCTAAGTGTGGACCAAGCAGGTTTCCGCAAGGACCGCAGTACAGGAGAACAAGTACTGGCCCTAACCACCTTCATCGAAAATGGCTTCGAGAGCAGACTGAAGACAGGGGCTGTGTTTCTCGATCTTACAGCCGCCTATGATACGGTCTGGCACAAAGGCCTCCTCCTGAAACTTATAAAGGCGATCCCTGCTTGGGCAACAGCAATTATAAAAACCCTGCTGACCAACCGAAGGTTCAGAGTCCACCTCAGTCAGAACACAAATGCATGGAGAATGCAGAAAAACGGACTCCCACAAGGCTCGGTTCTAGCTCCAACTCTGTGCAACCTCTACATAAACGACCTGCCTACTACAAAATCCCGCAAATTCATCTATGCAGACGACATCTGTTTGGCATTCCAAGCACCAGACTTTGAACCACTGGAACGGGTGCTCACGGAAGATCTTGCCAAACTGGACCAGTTCTGCAAAATCTGGCACCTAAAACCAAGCCCAGCAAAAACCGTCTCCAGTGTATTCCATCTCCACAATGCAAAAGCTGCCAGAGAACTAAACATTCACCTGAGAGGACTCAAGCTTAAGCATGCCCCAAATCCAACTTATCTTGGAGTGACCCTTGATAGGACCTTATCCTTCAAGGAACATCTAAAGGGGATGGCTGCTAAGGTGAAGGTACGAAACAACCTGCTCTGCAAGCTCGCTGGTGCAAAATGGGGGGCGGCAGTCTCCACCAGGCGCACCTCAGCACTGGCCCTTTCATACTCTGTAGCAGAATATTGTGCCCCTGTCTGGTCCAGGTCATCTTACACACACCATGTAGACACCCAGCTCAACTCAGCCATGAGAACTATAACTGGAACAATCCGCTCAACACCACTCCCCTGGCTCTCTGTACTGTCAAACATAGCCCCTCCACACATCCAGCGAGCAGCATTAACTCAAAGGATGCTCCAAAAAGTTAAAGATTCTCCTCACTTACCAATCCATGCAGATATCTACACCCCACCCACTGCCCGACTTTCATCCAGACGGCCGATTTGGAAAAACCCTCCCCCAGCTGACTTTACCATCCAGACAGCTTGGCAAGAGGAATGGGAGACCAAGGAGGTCCCAAACAAACAGCTGGTGATAAACCCCAACCAACAGGTCCCGGGCACCAACCTCCCAAGGAGACAGTGGTCTACACTCAATCACTTCAGGACTGGACATGGCCCCTGCTTGGCCAGCCTTCACAGATGGGGCAGTAGCCCTAGCCCACTGTGCGCATGTGGAGAGGAGCAAACAATGGAACACATCATAGAGGCTTGCCCGCTCCAAAGACTGGAAGGAGGATTACACACCCTCCATACAGCAAACCAGGAGGCAACTGCTTGGCTTAAGGACTTTGCATTCGCTAAATAAATAAATAGTCTTTTACAGCGCTGTGGAGGGATTTTGGCTCACTCATCTTTGCAGAATTGCCACATTAGAAGGTTTTTAAGCATGAACTGCCTTTTTAATGTCATGCCACAGCATCTCAATTGGATTCAGGTCAGGACTTTGACCAGGCCACTCCAAAATCCATCCATCCATCTTCTTACGCTTAATCCTTTTCGGGTCGCCGGGGGCTGGAGCCTATCCCAGCATCTTTGGGCAAGAGGCAGGGTACACCCTGGACAGATTGCCAGTCCATCGCAGGGCCAACACAGAGAGACAGACAACCATTCACTCTCACAGTCATACCTAAGGACAATTTTGAATCCCCAGTTTGATGCCTATTAACCTAACTTTCATGTTTCTGGCATGTGGGAGGAAACCGGAGAAATCCCGGAGTAAACCCACGCAGACATGGGAAGAACATGCAAACTCCACACAGATCACTGTTGGTCGGGGGCTGGGATCAAACTCAGGATACCCCAGCCAAGGGTGAGTTGCTGTGCTGCCGCAGTGCTAACCACTCTGCCACAGTGCTGCCTTCACTCCAAAGTCTTCATTTTGTTTTTCTTAAGCTATTCAGAGGTGGACTTGCTATTGTGGTTTGGATCATTGTCCTGCTGCAGAACCCAAGTGCACTTCAGCTTGAGGTCACGAACAGATGACCGGACATTCTCCTTCAGGATTTTTTGGTAGACAGCAGAATTCATGGTTCCTTTTACCACAACAAGTCTTCCAGGTCATGAAGCAGCAAAACAGCCCCACACCATCACACTACCACCACCATATTTTACTGTTGGTATGATGTTTCTTTTCTGAAATGCTGTGTTACTTTTACACCGGATGTAATGGGACACACACCTTCCAAAAAGTTCAGCTTTTGTCTCGTCAGTCCTCAGAGTATTTCCCCAACAGTTTTGGAGATCATCAAGATGTTTTCTGGCAAAATTGAGATGAGCCTTTATGTTCTTTTTGCTCAGCAGTGGTTTTCATCTTGGAACTCTTGCCATGCAGGCCATTTTTGCCCAGTCTCTTTCTTATGATGGAGTCATGAACACTGACCTTAACTGAGACAAGTGAGGCCTGCAGTTCTGTGGATATTGTTGTGGGTTGTTTTGTGACCTCTTGGATGAGTCATCGCTGCGCTCTTGGGGTAATTTTGGTCAGCTGGCCACCCCTGGGAAGGTTCACCATTTGTGGATAATGGCTCTCACTGTGGTTCGCTGGAGTCCCAAAGCTTTAGAAATGGCTTTATAACCTTTTCCACACTGATAGATCTCAATTACTTTGTTTCTTATTTGTTCCTGAATTTCTTTGGATCGCAGCATGATGTCTAGCTTTTGAGGATCTTTTGGTCTCCTTCACTTTGTCAAGCAGGTCCTATTTAAGTGATTTCTTGATTGAGAACAGGTATGGCGGTAATCAGGTCTGGGTGTGGCTAGAGAAATTGAACTCAGCTTTCCAAAGATGGGCTTGTTGTGTGTGTATGTGTGGGTATGAGAGGCAGGGCCCGCCCCCTGTGGTGGCGTGAGGTTGGCATGGCCCCCTTGTATATAAACCCCAGTTATGTTAATAAAGTTGAGACTTGTTCGATGCATGAAGGCTTGCTTCCGTCTCCCTCATTTCAAGACATAGCATTTGGCGACGAGGTAAATTGGAAATATTTTAAAGTATGGAAGCGTGCTGGTTGCCTCCACCTCTGGTGCCATTCTTGGACACTGCGGGAGAGCCGTTGGTCTGGTTGGCCAGACTGGAGGACCAAATTTGAAAACTACATCGCAGCGCTGGGACTCCATGGACTCGATGGGAGACGATGGTGGAAAGTCCTCCTCGACTCGCTGGGCACAGAGAAGTGCTATGAAGATGCCATTGTGCGAAAGGACATGCACTTCGTCGAACAGATGAGGGCAAGGAGGCTGCGGGCGTTGGAGCTGTGGGCACTGGAATTGACTGGGCTAGTTAGCTTTGGTGGGCTAACAGCCCATTCTTCGTCTATGGACTGGCTAGCTGTTGGGCTAACTGCACGCCAAAACTGGACTGTGGGCGCCAAGCTGGATGTCGTGGTAGAACCAGGACCACGGGTGGAACAGTCCCCGGTCACTGAAGATAGCGAGCCAGCCATGGTGTACAGCACAGTGTAGGACCATAGCGCTGATGAGGCAGATGGCGCCATATGCGAAGATGACGAAGAGGAGGTGCAGCAGGAGTCGGCCTCGCTGCTGGAAGCTACTCGGCACGAGTGCGAGACCATGCAGGCTGAGGGCCCTGGGGAAGAGCAGCAGCCACAGGATGCAGAGACAGTGCAGCGGGACACCTGGAGGGATAGTACCAGGTGTATGGATGAGGCATCCGGGTTGGAGTGTATGGCCGACAAGAACAGTGCTGAGAGCCCAGAGGGAGAACAGCCACGAACGGACAGCAAATTGACGCAGCGAGGCACCTGGGACAAGGGTGCCGAGAATGGTGACAAGGTGCCTGGGTTGGACAGTGGAGCTGACGGGGGATGACGCTGAGGGCCCCGAGGGACAACAGCCGCAGCCGGACACGGTGACAGCGCAACGGTGCACTGGGATTGAGAGTGCTGGATACAGCGGCGGGGTGCCTGGGCTGGAGAACTAGACCAAGGGGGGTGATGTCATGAGCCCCGGAGGTGAGCAGCAGCAGCGGTATGCCTTGAAGGAGGGTGCTGGGTGTTATGAAAAGGTGCCCAAGGCAGTGGACGACACCGAGGAGCAAGCTTCGGGTCTACCCGAAGTGCGGCCACTGGGGGACGAAGTGTCTGGAGCCATGGTGGCGGTGAGAAAGATGGTAAGACTGAAAGACAGACAGTTCGGCGGGCGCAAAGAGATGGCGCACCGGAGAACGGCACGGCGAGCCAAGAGAGAAGAGGCTCCTTATGGCGGGTGAGGACATTTTCACCAGAGAGCGGGGCTTCGACCCTGGGGGTGGACGGCGGCCGGGTGTACAGATGCCATGGGGCTGTCCTGGGCCTCCGGTTAGAGACATCTTTGCCAGGGAGGGGGGCTTCGACCCTGGAGGTAGACAACGGCCAGGGGCACATATGCCATGGGGCTGCCCAGGTCCTCCGTGGCAGTGTAAAAAATGGTGGCTGCCCAGAGACATTGGGGTCACTTAAAATATTATGTGTAAATATGTAAGTATATCAATATATATACAGTATATATATATATATATATATATATATGTGTGTGTGTGTGTGTGTGTGTGTGTATTTTGTATAAATTGTTTGCTGGTGTGCATGTGAGGGAGTGAATGTATGTATAATATGGGGTTGTGATCGTGAAGAGGGCTGACCTCAAGGACGTGCTCATCACAAGAGCTATGTGAGGGGCAGACTGCTGGACCGACCACCGCATAATTCTGTCAAAGGTCAGATTGCATGTTTGGCCCCTAGCTTGCCACGGTGGCCCAAAGTGGAAAACACTCCACTGTGCCAGACTCTCCAGCAGCAACATCTGTGACAACTTCCGTCGCTCTCTAGCTGAGAGGCTGGCAGGTATTGAACAACTGATCATCTCAGAGTCTGGGATGGATGAGAAGTGGGCCGCTCTATCTACCATTCTCTTTGACACTGCAGCCCAAGCCATCGGTTTCAAAACCAAGAAACATCAGGACTGGTTTGACCAGAATACTGGAGAGATCTCCACCCTCCTGGACAGAATGCACAGGGCACACAGAGCCACCTTGAACAACCCACAATCCCAATTCCATAAGAAGCAATGGCAAGCCCTTCGTTCTGAGGTCCAAACAACTCTCAGGAAACTGCAAGATGAGTGGTGGATCTCAAAGGCCAACGAAACCCAGACTCATGCTGATAGAAATGATATGCACAGTTTCTATGACGCAGTCAAAACCATCTACGGCCCCAGAAACTGCTCCCTGGCACCTGTGAGATCTGTTGTTGGTTCTTCTTTAATCAAGGATCAGGCCATGATAGTGGAGCAGTGGGCTGAGCATTTTAACACCGTGCTTAACCAGCCCACCTCAGTGGACCCAACTGTCCTTGCAGAGCTCCCTGAACATCTTACCTTGCCGGATCTCAACCTCCCCCCAACCTTCAAAGAAATCCAGCATGCAGTAAAAACCCTGAAAAACAATAAATCCCCTGGACCTGATGGCATCCCAGCTGAACTTCTCAAGGAAGGAGGCTACCTCTGTACTCGGACACTGTATCTCTATATCTCAGAGGTGTGGAGACAAGAGTGTGTCCCACAACAGTGGAAAGACGGCAACATTGTGACCATCTACAAGAACAAAGGAGACAAAGCCATCTGCTCCAATAGTAGGGGTATCTCTCTGTTGGCTACTGCTGGAAAGGTCCTTGCCAAGGTCATGCTCCGCAGACTCATCTCTGCAATATCAGAGCGGGTCACCCCAGAGTCACAGTGTGGTTTTCGGAAGGACAGGGGGACAGTTGACATGATCTTTGTGACGCGTCACCTCCAAGAGAAATGTCAGGAGCAGTATAAGGACCTTTTCATTGCCTTTGTCGACCTGTCAAAGGCATTTGTCACAGTGAACAGGGAACTACTGTGGCAAGTCCTAAAGAGATTTGGGTGTCCACCCAAGTTTCTCACCATCCTTGCGCAGTTCCATTCTGGGATGATGGCCCGAGTGGTAGTGGGAAGGCACAGCTCAGAACCTTTTGGAGTGCAAACCGGAGTGAGGCAAGGCTGTGTGCTGGCCCCAGTTCTCTTCAACATCTTCCTTGTCTGTGTAACAACTCTGCTACGTAGGAGGGTGGAGAAACAAGCTGGAGTTACCATTGACTTCAGGCTTGACGGTAACCTGTTCAACATCAGGAGGCTACAGGCAACTTCCAAGCTGACATCAGAGACCATCATTGAGCTACAGTATGCCGATGACTGTGCCCTGGTTGCTCATACACCAGACGCTCTACAAAACATCCTCTCGGCAGCTGTAACTGCATACACCAGAATGGGACTGACAATCAACACCCAGAAGACAGAGGTACTCTGTCAGTCCAGTACCGACCCCCGACAAAACCCAATAACCCTCACAGCAGCAGGGCAACAGCTGCTCACAGTGCCCACATTCAAATACCTGGGGAGCATAATGTCTGACACCTGCTCAATGGATGACGAGATCCAGAACCGCCTCAAGCAAGCATCAGCATCTTTTGGTCGTCTAAGGAGAAGGGTTCTTCAGAACAGCAATCTCAAACTCCACACCAAAGTGCTGGTCTACAGAGCTGTATGTATCACCACCTTACTATATGGATGTGAGGCATGGACTATTTACAGCCGCCATCTGAGAAGCTTGGAGACCTTCCATGTAAGATGTCTCCAGAAGATCCTTGGCATCACTTGGAAGGACAGAGTGCCGCACACAGAAGTGCTGGAGAGAGCTGGCAGCTGCAGCGTGGAGTCCATCATGGCCCAGCATCAACTCAGGTGGTTGGGGCATGTCATCCGGATGCCCAGCCACAGACTCCCACGCAGAATCCTGTATGGTCAGTTACACCGTGGCCAACGCAGCGCTGGTGGGCAGAAGAAGCGCTTCAAAGACCAAATGAAGTCCATCCTGAAGAGATGTCAGATCAACCCCTCTTCACTGGAGGAACTCGCTTCCTGCCGAGACATCTGGCGCTTCCACTTCTCACAGGGAGGGGATTATATGGAGGAACAGCGCACACAACACCGGACAGCAAAGCGTGCAAAGAGGCATGCTCGCCAAGTCCCCCCTGCTCCCCCCAGCACCTCCTTCACATGCCCGGTCTGTAACCGAATCTGCAGATCCAGGATCGGACTATTCAAACACCAGCAGACTCACAAATAAAGAAGATGGTCATCATCGAATCGATGGACTACCAGAGAGAATATGGGGTTATTTTATACATTTTATAGAAACATGGTCCATTTAGTTGTTCTTTGTGTGAATGTGTGTGGTTGTTTTATTGCAGTTTATTGTTCCCCAGGTTCTTAGAGCGTGATTCGGGTTCTAAATTTGGAAGGTTTCCAATGGTGTGTGTGATTTCCCATTTTCTAAGGGGGGAGGGAATGTTGTGTGTGTATGTGTGGGTATGAGGGGCAGTGCCCGCCCCTTAGGGTGGCGTGAGGTTGGCACGGCCCCCTTGTTATGTTAATAAAGTTAAGACTCATTCAATGCATGAAGGCTCACCTCTGACTCCCTCATTTCAAGACATAACAGTGATAAACCACAGTTAATTTATGCTTTAACAACGGGGGGGGGGGGGGTCATTTTTTCCACACAGGGCCATGTAGGTTTGGATTTTTTTTACCTGTAATTTATAAATGCCTTCATTTAAAAACTGCATTTTGTGTTTACTTGTGTTATCTTTGTCTAATATTTAAATTTATTTGATCTGTAACATTCAAATGTGATAAACATACAAAAAATTGAGAAATCAGGAAGGGGGCAAACACTTTTTCACACCACTGTATAGCTATTTGCATGTAGTTGCATATTTAAATGGAGGCGTGTGAAGGGAGGAGTCCGGTATTTCCTCACGTGCCTTCAATTTCAAGTAGATTGGGCTGTACAAAGGAAATGTGCTTGGATTCCTGCATACGGATTGTTTCATACATCGGGATTTTTTTGTTTGCTCATGGCATTTTCTTGATTTAAACGTACATTGTGGGCAACATATGTTGGTTACATATGCTCCACAAATATATTGCTGTGTGTTGATTGTATTGTGTGCTGCACGTCTCAAGGAACAAAAGGACTGAGCCTCCGAGAGAGCCTCCGGGAAGTAACGGGAGAGTGCGAGGTTTGACTTTTGTTTCAGGGAGGTGACCTGGAGAGATTTCCAGACCACCGGAGACTAAGGGACAATGGTGTGAAGATCAGAAGAGTTACATTGTGACTGAGATTAAGTATCATGTAACTGTATGTTTGATTAAACACCATGTGACTTCAGTTTTGATGTCCGGGGTATAAAGGACAGATGTGAGATAATTCATCCACTTTTTCTGCTTTGAAATTGTTGGAGTATGTGTTTGTGAATAAAGCTGAACCTGAGGAATAACTCAGTCTCATCCTTCCGCACATCCTCCACAACATCGTCTTTCAGTAGGAAATCCAAGCAAGTCTTTGTACATGAGGCCCCAGCTCCTTACTTTTATCCGCTTTTCTGTTATACAGCACTTTGTGTAGGGAGTGTTGCTTTTTAAAGTACTTTATAAATAAAGTTGATTGATGGTCATGTTTATTCAACTCGTGGGGATATACCTAGTCATTTAGAAGTGGCGGATAGGCATTTTATTTTTGGGGGGGGGTCTCGACAGTCATGCAAGTTACATCCACTATTTTACCTACTTAAGTAACTGTGTATTTTAATAATGTAAAAGTTATAGCACTGTACTGTTTTACTGAAGTGCAGGGATAAGAGCTGGAGGGGTTTATACATGAGCTAAGTGGGGGGTGTTGTAACCCGTCTCATCCATGTCAGAGGGTAGCCTACTGTGTGAAGTGTACAGGTTGCAGTTGTCACGGTGGCCCTTGCGAGCCACCATAAGACGCCAGCAGTCACCGGTGAGTTGCAGTGATGTTTTATTGGGGAATGAAGGAATAGAGGAAAATACACACGACAATGAGGGTAGGATAATCACAGGGTAACTTACAAGACTGACGATGAATGAACAGCGTCTGAGCCAGGGACGCCCGAAGCATCAGACGATGAGACGTTCTGTCAACGGAAGTATAACAGACGGTAGTATAACAGAGACTGCTGCATCGGGGTGCATTCAGCGTCCGCTTTCAACATCGGTCACTAATGACCCCGAATGCAGCACAGCTGTTGACTTTGACAGCAGGGAGCTCCACAGGGCGATGTCACAATAAGAGCCCGGGGAGCTAGAAGGAAACCACTGCTGTCAAAGCCTGGAAAAGATAATGTGTGACCCGAGCGCGGACGAGACCGGCACTCGGGTGGTGACAGTAGTGTGCATTCTTAGTTTACCGTGAATGTTCAGAGTAATGTTCTTACATCTCTTACAGTGTGTATAAGCATGCGAGTTTTGCATCTTTTTGGTGGTGTGCACATGTGTCCCAAACACTGTGCTCTGTTGGTTTTAGCTCCCTGCTGGTGTTGCTCTGCTCTCTCCTACCAGAGTTTTAGTTCCCCGTTTTAGTTTTGGACTATTCATTGAAATAAAGATTTGTCATTTCCACTGTTACTCCCTGGCTGAATGTTGTTCTTGGGCATTTGACAGTTCTTTCCACACTTACCCACATTTACTACCCACTGCAGCATTTGATACTATTGATCAATGTATTTTGTTACAAAGGCTAAAAGATTGGGTAGGGATTTCTGGAAAAGCTCTGGATTGGTTTTTCTCCTAGCTTTCTGGTAGAAGTTTTTCCGTGGCTGTTGGCTCTTATTCATCTGACTCTGCTCCTTTAACCTGTGGGGTGCCTCAGGGTTCTATTCAAGGTCCACTTTTATTTACCCTGTATATGCTGCCACTTGGTTCTATCATCAGCAAATTTAAAGGTGTGTCTTATCACTGCTATGCTGATGATTTACAATTGTTTTTTTTTTCTTTTAAACCTGACCATGTTGACAATTTAAAAATTATTCATGATTGTCCGCAATTAAGGGACTGGATGTCTAGTATCTTAATGCTGACAAAACTGAAGTCCTTATTGTAGCACATGATAATCTAATTCCTAAGATGGTTAATAGCATTGGTTCATTAAGCTCTAATATACGGTCTAATCTAAAAAATCTTGGTGTCATTTTTGACCAGTCGATGAGTTTTGATCAGCATGTCAAATCTCTGACCCGGAGTTGTTTTTGCCACCTTAGGAATATATCCAAAATTAGGTCTTTGGTTTTCTACAGTCAGTTAGAAATTATTATTCATGCCTTTGTTTCTTCACGTTTGGACTACCATAATGCTCTTTTCACATGTCTTAGTAAATCCTCTTTACACCGTCTACAGTTAGTCCAGAACTCTGCTGCTAGATTACTAACTAGGTCCAGTAGATTCTGTCATATCACTCCCGTTTTGGCCTCCTTGCATTGGCTTCCTGTAAATTATAGAATTGATTTTAAAGTTCTTGTTCTTGCTTACAAAGCCATTCATGATGAGGCGCCTTTTTAAATCAGTGATCTGCTCCATCTACACCATCCCAGCAGGTCTATCAGGTCTTCTAATCAGAATCTACTGGTGGTCCCTAGCACTAGGCTCAGAACCAAAGGCGACAGAGCCTTTGCTGCTGTTGCTCCCAGACTTTGGAACTCCTTACCTTTTGAACTTAGATCTGCACATTCCATTGATGTTTTTAAGAAGCAACTTAAGACCCACCTTTTTAGCCTGGCTTTTTATTAACTATGTGTTGATTGTATTTTTAAGTGTTTTTACTGTCTATTTTGTTCTTTTGCTGCTTTATGTTCCTGTATTTTTATTTGCTTTGTTATTTACAATGTTAAACACTTTGTGACTCTGTCTGTGAAAAGTGCTCTATAAATAAACTTATTATTATTATTATTACTACTACATTATTTTACCCAATGGATCAGAGGCTGTATGTGTTAGCACTACAGTTGTTAATTATTATTGATATTGATCAATATGGTATGATGGCTTAATATTAGTCAATAATAATTCAACGCATTATGCTGCAAGACCGGGCTGACCATTCGCAGGATACTTGTGGGTCGCTGAATACTGACAGACCAGTCCCTGGGTCCTGGCTGACACCGGCAGACCACAACGTGGAAGCGGCAGACCTTAACCCAGCATAGAAAACCCATGCTGTCTATGCTGTCAGGTGAACTGGTGCATCAGACTTTGCTATACACAGGTGGACTGGTGCATCAGATTGACTGGCCATGGCCAATTAACTGGTTATGAATTCTTCTACTTTGAAGTGGCTTGTCTGTCCATTTTTTCCCACCCAGAACACCAAAATAGTAAATTATATTCATAGCAGTGTTGTTTTTCCTCAGCTGTAATTTGTTGCAGGATTGCTGCTGCAGCTGCACTTGTTCGGGGCGTGGAGAAAATAGGTGACTGTGCTGATGCCTATCCAAAATTAAGCAAAGGTAAATAAAGTTTGACAAATGCTTGTCCATCCATCCATCTTCTTCCGCTTAATCCTTTTTGGGTTGCGGGGGGGGGGGGGGGGGGCTGGAGCCTATCCCAGCATCTTTGGGCGAGAGGCAGGGTACGCCCTGGACAGATCGCCAGTCCATTGCAGGGCCAACACAGAGAGACAGACAACCATTCACTCTCACAGTCATATCTAAGGACAAATTCGAATCCCCAGTTTGATGCCAATTAACCTAACTTGCATGTTTTTGGGCATGTGGGAGGAAACCGGAGAAATCCCACGCAGACACGGGGAGAACATACAAACTCCACACAGATCACTGTTGGTCGGGGGCTGGAATCGAACCCGGGATCCCCCGGCCAAAGGTGAGTTGCTGTGCTGCGGCAGTGCTAACCACTCCACCACCGCACTGCCCACAAATGCTTGTGTTGTCATTATTTATAGTTTCTGTGACATGCACATAAATTTGTTTGGTGACAATGTAAAATTAATATTTTAGCTGTGATTTCTTTATTCTATTGATGTAAATAATCAGTTATTTTCAGTGTTGGGAGTAACATGTTACAAAGTAACACGTTCCTGTAAGGCCACTACTTCTGCAGTAATGTGCTGTGTAATGAAATTACTGTTTAAAAATTCAGTAATGTGTTAGTTCCTGAAATTTGATCAGATGCATTACTCGTTTTATTAATATGGATAGATATTTTAGTGCAAACAGACGATCATACAACTTGAAGTTGCTAGACACACTCCTCATCAGCTGCCAACTGGAGATGAATACACAGTTTTGGTGGCTATGGGCGGGACAACTGCCATCCCCAGCACCACCACCGGCCTCAAGCCACTGGAGGTTGTCATGCCAAAGGCAAAGGCAAGCAAATAAATATAAACTGACCCTACTGTAACTGACGCAGCCATCACACAGTTTCCTCCGCGGGTCCGTTTCCTGTCCTGCCCCAGTTCACATCACAACCGGATGAAGAAATGCCGTGGCGGTGGCAACTTCTCATATCGAGCCCTGATCACCTGTTGTCCTAGCGGTGAGTAGCCCCTACCTCTGGTTAAACATTAGTATTTTTTGAGCAAGAAGATAGCATTTAATGTATGCATTAAAATGCATTTAAAGTTTTCTTACGCACAGAGAAAAAGTGACTGATTTGTTGCAGTAAAGAACAGCTTCTTCTAAGCGGTGAACTTTCATTTATCTGTGCTTTCCATTTTATCTCATTCATTTACATGCTGTTGTGATCTGCAACTATTTCATGGAAGTAAATCCTCTAAATATACATTTTTAATGGGCTGGTCCAGGGGTGTCAAGCATATGGCTCGTGGGCCAACAACGGCCCACCAGGGGGTCCAAAGTTTTCTGTGAATTCACAGCTTTATTTCTAGTAAATTTCTGACTTTCTACTGATTACAATAGTTTGTGTAAATCTGAGACATTTTTTCCTCTGTAAGATGAGACTTTTTTCTCATCAATTTTCTTTTTCTTTTTCTGATGAGAACAAGGGGCCCTTGATCTTGCTGTGTGTGCAAGATGATTTAAGTATAGATAGATAGATAGATAGATGTACTTTATTGATCCCAAATTGGGAAATTACAGAGTATGCCTTTAAGTATGCATTTAAAAGTAACGTGAAAGTTGCTTTTCCAAGTAACTAGTTACTTTAATCATGCAGTAATTCAAAAGTAACTGAAAAGAAGTAACTGTAACTAGTTACTATTTTTTAGTAACTTGCCCAACACTGGTTATTTCTGAGGTAACTCAAAATGTGGTCAGTGAAGGCTGAGGCAGTACCTTCTCCTGTACTGTAGGGGGCGACATGGGACTGCTGTTCAAAACTGAAACGCTGATTTGAAGAATCCCACAGACAGCAGTCAAGTCTCCTCCGTCTCATTTTTATCCTGGTTTTCAGAAATCTGTTACTCGGTAGCAACCATGCTACCTGTAACATTTCTCATACAGTTGTTACTTGGGGAGATTTGAGAAATTGTTTACTCCCACAACACACACACAAAAACAAACCAAAAAATGCAGATTAATGTTAAAAGTTTCTCAATTTGCTCTATATCTCTTTACGCTTGGCAAAAAGCTCCAGTTTTTGTCTCATTGGTCCAAAAGGCATTCTCCCTTAAACGCTGTGGCTTGTCAGTATGTGTTTTGGCAAATTCAAGTCTTGCTTTTCCAATAATAATAATAAAAGGGAGAATAATACACAAGCCCAGCCCCCGACCAACAGTGATCTGTGTGGAGTTTGCATGTTCTCCTCGTGTCTGCGTGGGTTTACTCCGGGACTTCTCCGGTTTCCTCCCACATGCCAAAAACATGCAAGTTAGGTTAACTGGGATTAAACTGGGGATTCTAAATTGTCCTTAGGCATGACTGATAGTGAATGGTTGTCTGTCTCTCTGTGTTGGCCCTGTGATGGACTGGCGATCTGTCCAGGGTGTACCCTGCCTCTCACCCAAAGATGCTGGGATAGGCACCCCCCCCCCGCGACCCGAAAAGGATTAAGAAGAAGATGGATGGATGGAATAATACACAATGTTACTGGCAACTGCCCCAAACCGTGGCCGGTAATAGAAATTATGTTAATGGTCAAAAGTAAAACATCTACTGACTGCGATGGTATTGATATGCTACTAGTCAAAACTGTTATCGAATGCATAGTGAAACCACTGACGTATATCTGTAACCTGTCTCTCCAATCAGGTATATTTCCCAATGCAATGAAAATAGCTAAAGTAATTCCGATTTACAAGACAGGCGACAGAGGGGAACTCTCCAACTACAGACCAATTTCACTATTACCGCAATTTTCCAAGATACTTGAAAAAATATTCTATGAGAGAATTGACAACTTCATACTGAAGAATGATTTATTGTGTGAGCAGCAATATGGGTTCAGACACAAAAGGACAACAGCATATGCCTTAATGGAATTTACAGAAAAAATATCAACAGCCATTGAAAATAAAGAGTATTCAGTTGGAGTATTCCTGGATCTTAAAAAAGCATTTGATACAGTAGATCACAATCTATTATTAAAGAAACTACAAAATTGTGGTATCAGAGGGGTAGCACTGTCCTGGTTAAGAAGTTACTTAAAGAATAGATATCAGTTTGTATGTGTTAACAACAAAAACTCAGAGCTACTGAAGGTCACCTGTGGAGTCCCACAGGGTTCAGTTTTGGGACCATTATTATTCAATATGTATATAAATGATATATGTAAAGTTTCAGAAAAAATGGACTTAATATTGTTTGCTGATGACACTAACCTGCTATGCAGTGGAAACAACTTGGAACAACTTCTGGATACACTCGGAAAGGAATTAGGAAAGCTGAAACTGTGGTTTGATTCAAACAAATTAACGCTCAATTTAAGCAAGACAAAATTTATAGTCTTTAACAACCATCACAACTACCCAGTACCCAAACTCAGTGTAAATGGTGTAGAGATTGAAAGGGTATCCGAAACTAAATTCCTTGGAGTAATAATTGATAACAAACTGTGTTGGAAGCCACATATTAATTATATAAAAGGTAAAGTATCCAAATCAATTGCAATATTACACAGAGTGAAAAATTTGCTGAATCAACCCACACTATACACCTTGTATCATTCATTAATACTCCCATACATGACATATTGTAATGAAGTATGGGGAAATACATATAAAACAAACATATATCCACTCTTTATGCTTCAAAAGAGAGCTATTAGAATAATCAACAAAGCAGCTTACAGGGAACCAACAAACCCACTTTTTCTTAAACAAAAAACTCTCAAGTTGAAAGATCTGATCGACTTTAAAACCGCAATAATAATGTTCAAAGTGAAGAATCTATCACTGCCCGCAAATATCCAAAAGTTGTTCCAAGCAAGGGAGAAACGATATCACTTCAGAGGAACATGTATATTTCAAAAGCCTACAGTGAGAACAACTACCAAGCAACACTGTATTTCAGTGCAAGGTGTCAGATTATGGAACGATTTTGGACCTGAATTAAAATCATGTACAAAGCTTGGACAATTTAAACAAAAACTAAAGGAAGAAATACTCCAAACATATTTACAAGACGACATGTAAACTCACATAAGGATTGACATTTCCAGCCTGTGTTGTGTTATAGCTTAGTTTTTCTTTTTTCTCTGTGACACTATGTCTTAGATTTGTTTTTGAATAGTAACCGCTTAACTTAGACTAGCTCAGTTTTCTTTTTCTCTCAGTCATATTTTGTCTTAGCCTTGTTTTAAATTGTAATCGCTCTTGTCTTGTTTTCTCTTTTTTCTCCTTTGAATTCTTGGATGGAATATGGGTGGGCAATATAAGCTGCGGCTTCAGCCATCACCCATTTCGGATAACTCACGTGGAATTGTATAGTAGAAGGAGTCTTTGTCTAATTTGACCTTGTTGTTATATTATACAGTTTCTTTTAACCTGTAATGTACTATCCGAAATAAATTCATTCATTCATTCATTCATTCATTCAATGGTAAAAACAAACAAACAAAAAAACAACACATGGATGCTTAATAACTAATGAAATTAAAATGTCAAGTATAACACGATCTTTTTATTAAGTCATGATGGAATCTTGAAATACTAGAAATAGTGTACAGAACAACCATTGCCTCATATTCATACCATATATTTTATACATTTCCCAGTAATCTCTAATTCAAGTTCCCATTCGGTGCCTTACAGATTAATTTTCAGTATTCTGATACTCATAAAAGAATTCTCTTTAAAGCTGGGTATATGCATTTACTCTATTTTTACAGACTTGCTATTTTTAAGATACATACAAGTTCCATTTACCCTTATTTCATGAGTAGACACACCACAAACCCTTTATTAATGCTGGCTGGACAACACAGATCCTTCAGGACGTAACGGTCAGACGGCAGAGAATAACTGTCTAACCCGTACAATGGTCCAGTACAGTGGTCCAGCGGTGTTTGTCTAGCAAAGACCTGCTTAGGGTGGTGTGGTGGCGCAGTGGTTAGCGCTGCGGCAGCACAGCAACTCACCCTTGGCCATGGGATCCCTGGTTCAATCCCAGCCCCTGACCAACAGTGATCTGTGTGGAGTTTGCATGTTCTCCCCGTATCTGCTTGGGTTTACTCCGGGATTTCTCCGGTTTCCTCCCACGGGCCAAAAACATGCAGGTTAGGTTAACTGGAGACTCTAAAGTGGCCCTAGGTGTGAATGTGTGTGTGAATGGTAAAGGGATAGTGCCGTACCATGGCTGCTTCATCCATCCAGGTGGATGCCCTCAATTTCCCCTCTGGGGATCAATAAAGTATACAAAATCAAAAAAACAAAAAAACAAAACACCGCTGGCCTCACAAATTGGACACACTTGGGCGAGGTGCGGGAAAGATAAGTACAGGGGCTGGGAACGGCTGATGGAATTCAGAGGGAGAGCGAGGGGGCGTGGCTGGACCGACAGACTGTCAGCAGCGTGGGAAAAAGTAGGTCACTGATGCTAACTAACAGCTGCCGGTCAGGCAGTGGCTATGGATATGGAAATAAGTACAAGAATACACAAAAACACACATAAACAGTAGAACCAAAACCCACAGAGAGATTGAGGCAGAGCCGGGGAAAGCCAAGCCGGCTCAGCTCGTGACACATGAATTGTCATGTAACAACCGCAATAATAATAAGCAGTGGTGACTTCTGCTAAATAAGAAATCTATTTATAAAATGGACAATGCATATTAATGAACAAATTAATGTAAATATGCAAGATTATAGACAGTTAATTTCCATCTTTAATCCTTTGATAATGCTTGAGTTGATAAACTTGTGTTTATGTAGCATAGGCATTTGATTTTTTTCCCCTTGTCCTGTCAGGCAGCTAGGTGGGCAGAACAGAAATCTGATTCCCTAACTGTGCCAAACAGATTTACTTTGCCAAAAGGAGCTTAATGTAGTGCATATATACTGTATGTACCATATGTTATTTATAAACTCTTTTTGTAAGAACTTTTAATACTTTATTTAAATTGTTTCACCCATGAAAAACCCGACGGGGGGGGATGGGGAAAGGATGGGTGGTCTCAACACAAGTCTGGTATCTGCACCTGCCAAAGGAGGGACATCTGTGTGTGCATACGTGTGCATGTGTATAAGAGCACTCAAAATAAGTGTGTGTGTGTGTGTGTGTGAGTGGTTAGTCGGGAAACATACAAAAGAGGGTGGCTGGTCACAGCAAACCCCCCCCCCCCCCCCCAGAAATCCAGAGCAAGCAGGACAATGCCACCAACCCTCACAGGGCATAAATGTCCTGAGACCAACAAGCCCCAGGACAGCCTGGCATTTGCCCCAGGAGGGATGGTCGAGGTTGGCTGGGCCACCAAGCGGCCGACACAGTCAGCCCATGCCCCCGGACCGGCCAGCCCCCACCCCCCAGTGGGGTCAACGCCTGCCCCTGGACCCCAGGCGCCGGGAGGCTGGCGCCCCCATCCCTCAGACCGGAGACCAGCCCGTGCCCCCTGCGCGAGACCCCCCCCAGACACCCCTACAGCGGGCCTGCACCCACCCCAGCGCCACTGCTGCACACCCCGAGGACCCCCACACCCAAAAAAGGTGGCAGCAAGGCACAGGGGCCCCACGGGGGGTCTCCCCCACCCCCGTCCAAGGGAGCCTACGCAGCCAAGAGGCGCTACCCCTCAATCCAGCACCTTCCGACCAGCACATACACCCATTCCCACGCACTCACACCCTCATGCTCTCATATGCACCCACTTGCATCCACACACACTCACTCACTCTCACTCGCCCGCCCTCTCCCTCACACAATCCCACACTTGCACTCCCGGACCCACCCACTCTCTCCCACTCCTGTACCCTCTCATTCTCACTCCCACTCCCACTTGCCCTCAGAGTCACCCACACTCACTCACGTTCAGCCATACACACACTCTCACTCACACTCTGACCTACTCACATCCATTTGTGCTCTCCCCCACACACTCATTCAGTCTCATTACTTAGGGCAGCTGCGATGCAGATGCAGCGAGCATGAATGCACAACAGTGCCCGGCAGCGGCCGGGGAGACTGCCAGCGCAGGCCAGCAGCCACACCCCTGCCAACCCGCCCCAGGGCAGCCACAGAAGCAGACCACCACCCCCAACACCCACCCGAGTGACTGATCAGTGGACCACCGCAAGCGCTCCGAGATGCCACCTGACATGCGAAGTGCCACACAAAACCGACCCACCATCACCATCACCACTCATCACTCCTTCACTCTCGCTTAATCTCTTGTTCAATCACTCTCTCACTCCCTTGCTTGCATCTATTCATTCGGCAGCATCCAGGGATTTTGACAACATGATGGGCCCCATGCCTTCCGTCGGGCCCCCAGGCCCCCGGCAGAAGGAGGGCAGCAGGGGTGGGGAATGCCCCCCCCCCACACCATGCACAAATCATGTTGGGTGTGTGTTAGTTGTGTGGTGTGATTGTGTGCAGGTGTGTGAACTATCAGAGTGCAGTTAAAATTGGGGGGATGTTGGTTGGAGCACTGCTAGCCACTGCTATAGGCAG
The DNA here is from genome assembly GCA_020510985.1 of Pholidichthys leucotaenia. Classification (NCBI taxonomy): domain Eukaryota; kingdom Metazoa; phylum Chordata; class Actinopteri; order Cichliformes; family Pholidichthyidae; genus Pholidichthys; species Pholidichthys leucotaenia. The sequence continues at coordinate 279,736,404 of CM035840.1, read as the reverse complement.
CGGGGCTCCCATCCCCCCAAGACAGGCATTTAATTTTAATGTTTGATTAAAGTCCACCTGCATTTTACCATAGGATATTTTAGCCTTTTTACAAAATAAAGCTGCAGCAGCTATCACAAATTAATTTAACAACCACTGCGGAGAAAAACAATGCAGCAAAACTGCTATGAATATAATTAACTATTTTGGTGTTCTGAGTGGAAAAAAAAATGGACAGATGAGCCTCTTTAAAGTAGAAGGATTCATAACCAGTTAATTGCCATGGCCAGTCAATCTGATGCACCAGTCCACCTGTGTAAAGCAGGAAATGCCAGCAGTAGTAGTAGTACTGGTCTGCCACCTTAACATAGTGGTCTGCTGCTTTCATGTAGTGGTCTGCCGGTGTCAGCCAGGACCCAGGGACTGGTCCGTCAGTATTCAGCGACCCACAAGTGTCCTGTGAATGGTCAGCAGGTCTTGCCATGTGATCAGTCTGCGTCCTGCAGCGTAATGCATTGAATTATTTTTGACTAATGTTAAGCCATCATACCATATTGATCAATATCAATAATAACATTAACAACTGTAGTGCTAACACATACAGCCTCTGATCCATTGGGTAAAATAATGTAATAAATGTGGGTAAGTGTGGAAAGAACTGTCAAATGCCCAAGAACAACATTCAGCCAGGGAGTAATAGTGGAAATGACAAATCTTTATTTCAATGAATAGTCCAAAACTAAAACGGGGAACTAAAACTCTGGCCGGAGAGAGCAGAGCACCACCAGCAGGGAGCTAAAACCAACAGAGTGCAGTGTTTGGGACACATGTGCACACCACCAAAAAAGATGCAAAACTCGCATGCTTATACACACTGTAAGAGACGTAAGAACGTCACTCTGAACATTCACGGTAAACTAAGAATGCACACTACAACCTGTACGCTTCACACAGTAGGCTACCCTCTGACATGGATGAGACGGGTTACAACACCCCCCACTTAGCTCATGTATAAACCCCTCCAGCTCTTATCCCTGCACTTCAGTAAAAGAGTACAGTGCTATAACTTTTACATTATTAAAATACACAGTTAAAATAGTGGACGTATCTTGCATGACTGTTGAGACCCCCCCCCCCCCAAAAAAAATGCCTATCCGCCATCTCTAAATGACTAGGTACTGTTTATCCCCACAAGTTGAATAAACATGAGCATCTGTTGTATCTACAGACATGCTTGAAGTTGCCTCATTGTCAAACATTTCAAAAGCAGGTCATGAAACAACGCAACTTACCACGATGACTTGGGGAAAGTTTATCTAGTGTCACAAGCCTGGCTCGCTGGCTCGGACAAAGAGGGAGACCACACGGAGGTGCCAATTCAAACACAAGTTTATTTATTAAAAGAAAGCAATTAAAGAAGATGTCTGTAATCATCAGCGGTGTGTGCGTGTGTTGGATGCGTGAAGCAAACACAGTCACTAGCCAACGCAGTGACCATACGCCTCTGTCAGGGGCTGCAACTATGCCCAGTGGCAAGCCCAAAACCAGAAAGCCCCACAGGCTGCAGACACACAGGGCCGCCAGCACAGCCCCTTGTCTACTGTTATGCTGCTGTTACACTGTAATTTCCCAGTTTGAGATAAATAGTCTGTCTATCTATCTATCTGTCCTGTGTAAACTATCCTTACAGACTTTATGAGATTTCATTTTCTAAAGGATTTACTTACATAAATGGAGGTTTAATATTTTCTTTATTGAAAGAAGCCTTTTTTCAGATTTTTGCAATGATCTATGTGTTTTCAACAGATTTATTTTTCAGTGGAAGCTGCCTATTCGTTTTTGTTATTGACCCTTTGTCCTGTAAATATATAAGTAACTAGAAAAGCACTCGGAGAGCGCAGACCTCCGCCAAGCGCCACAATTCCCCCCATACAGTGTTTGTGTGTACGTTTTCAGATTCCTTGAGCATGTAAATATATGAGTAGCAATTGGATTCACAATGATTATTTGTTTATTTGACAGGGACAGTGCAATAAACACACAATTAATCAATGACAATCAATCTGATAGTGATAGGATTAGTGGTTCAGTAGTAAAAGCATTGCCTCCTTGGCGGAGGTAATAAACTGAAGTGTTGCTGTTGTGTCCATCTCCTCCACTGACGGATGCAAATTGGGTAGACAGGTTGCCGTGGGTTTTATATTATATTATTTTGGGGTTGCGCTCCGCGGCAAACAAGAATTTAGAAGCTTCGCCGGCAGAGAGCTCGTTTTTGCGCAGCGCCTATGGCTGGCCGGTGAATTTCTGCCAAATGCGCAGCTCCTATGGCTGGCCGGGGAATTTCTGCCAAAGAACCCGTCGGCGGACAGCTGCCCGTGTGAGGTTTTGCAGTTGCGCGCAAACACAGGCACGCTGGCGGGCCCAGGCCAGCAGTGTTTTCCGCGTGCTTTTGTGCCTAAAACGTTGAAGAACGCGGAGTTTGTGTTGCAGACACGACGACCAGCGCCCTCGATTGCGCCTGCGCACATGTTGAAAATGGCCCTATGTCACAGTGTTGAAAAATGATTTAAAAAATTCCTGTATCCAGACGGTGAACCGGATCACCCCCAAAATTTAATCAGTTCTTCCTTGTACCATTTCCAACAACGCCTGAAAGTTTCATGGAAATCCGTCCAAGACTTTTTGAGTTATCTTGCTAACCAACAGACAGACAGACAGACAGACAAACAAACACACAGACAAACCCCGGCAAAAACATAACCTCCTCCTGGCCTTTTCGGCCTGGCGGAGGTAATGATGAAGACCATATTTTTTGTTAAAATCTGTTGGGTATTAAATATACACCCCCCCCCCCCCCCCCACACACACACACACACTTCACAGCCGCGAAGCTACAACAGCCACACTTCTGAAAGCTTGCAACGCCGCTGCCCAACAGCAACATACATCACACCTACACGGCCAGATGTACCAAGTTTACATCTTACAGAGGTCATCTGCACATCATTAGCAAGATATCAGTTGGACAGATGCAGATGTTTTGCCACTGTGCAAAGGGTCTCCATAAAATGTATTCCCGACGTAAACCTGACGACGTTCGCGTGCTGTTGAGGTTTTGACATGTTGAAATAATAATCAAGCTGCAGATGCAGAAAGAAATCACATTTGTCTGAAAAACATGAAAAATGAACAGTTCAAGATGCATTATACAGAAAAAAAAATATGCAAATTAATCGGGATTATTCACAATTTATCAGCAATTTTGGAGATTAATCACTGTCATTCTTTGGCAACTTTCACCACTAGTAAACATGTATGTTCGTATTGATGTACACATACATGTATTTATAATGAAGGCCTGCACATGCATGTATGTTCAGACTGTTTTAAGTTTGACAGCTGCTGGTGCTCGTTATTTTGGGATCATGAATTAGAAGCTCCAGCTCCACAATCATCTCCCCATCTTCTCACCGGTGATTTATGCTGAAACCGACCGGAAGGAGTCGGTGATCGTTAACGGGGGATCACCTGGTTGTTACCGACCACCGTCCCTTCACGGTTCTCCCGGGTTTGGGAACCGTGAACCGCTGTTAGGGTGGATGCGTGTGTCGCGGTGAGGAGGAGCAGAAGCAGAATCTTTATCGCCTCCATCACCATCATCTGTTGCCTGGTGAATCCATGTTAGCGTCAGGCTAGCTGCTACACGGTCATCATAACAGCGGATTTCGGTGGAATTTGAGGATGTCAGCTCCTGTGTGCGGTGGTGGGGGACTCGGGATGGATGTAGACCGGACTGCGGATCTGTTTCTAGGCTGACTTTTCACTGACGGTGCTCACTAACGGTGCTAACTAACGGGGCTAGCGTCCATCTGAATGGGAACAACCGTTAGCTCTGCAGAGCTAGCCTCTCTGCGAGCCAACATGGACGCTTTTCTCCATTTAAAGCCTTCACTGTTGTAGAGGAATAAAATGATTTTATCGAGCAGCTAGAAGGCCGACGGGACCATGGAGTCTTTCCTTCAGATAGCCCCCCATTCTCTGGCCATAGTCCTGTCCCGGGTCGGGACCGGGGACTCGGCGGTGGGGGGACCGGGGGCCAGGGTGGCGGAGAGCACCGAGCTACCGAGACACCACACCGGCTACGAGATCTTCGCGGACTTTAAGGCGGAGAACAGCCAGCAGCAGGTGTGGAACCAGAGGATCTCTGAGGCCGTCTCAGAGACCTTCTTCCTAGGTTGGATCGATGAGAGCGTTCTCCTGATCCAGGGGAAGGAGGACAGCCTGGAGGTCCTGAGGGAGGGATGGATGAGAAGGAGTTTAAACCCCCCCAGAGGATTTACCATCAAATACTTGGGTAAGATTGTTGTTGTTATAGTTGGTGTACTCCTGATCCAGGGGTAGGAAGATGGTCTGGAGCTTCTGAGCAAGGGATGGTTGGGGACAAGTCCTCTGAGGGTTCTCCATCACATCCCTGGGGATTATATTAAGCAGTGGCTATGGATACAGAACCGAACCCTTAGAATTCTTGCTACAGATACCGCTCAAATCTGATTGGACAGTGTGTTCTATTAATGCGTATCTTAAAGGCAGCAGGCTACAGGTACGGGAATCAGAAGCATTAATTTGTTAAAAAAAAACAAAAAAACCCCCCCAACAACTTTTACCATTCCAGTGTCCGGCTCGTGGGATGTTTTACACTGGCTGGAATGGGAAAGGGAATATCTATTGACGATCTTTTTAACCTTACCCACTCCCAAATCTGAAGGTTAACCTCTTAATCTGAATTCTGAATTCCATTTCATATCAAGTACAAGAGCACTTCGAGGCGAGTGCAGTATCTCCCACCTCCGTTTTCTGTGAAGATCCCAATACTTACTGACGTAAAGCAGTTTTCAACTTTTCAGTATAATTACTGTAGCAAAACCAAATTATGATAAACCTATCATTCTTGAATACACAACAAAGTATACAACCCATAGCTGGAGGGCAGGATCCTGAGATGAACTTGTGTAGCAAGTTTGGAGACCCCAGAGGGCATAGGGAGTGCCATCCTTGACCTTTGACCTTTTGAGCCCAGACCTGTAGTCAGAAGTCATGGTCTCAGAGTGAACCTGTGTACCAGGTTTGGTGACCCTAGCTACAGTAATGGGGCATAGGGAATGGTAACCTGTCTTCAGGATGGTTTGTTTGTTTGTTAGCAGGATTACGCAAAAACTGCTGTACAGATTTTCACCAGAGGTAACTCTTGGGCCAAGGATGAACCTTTTAAATTTTGGTGATGATCTGAGAGTGCATACCTCCACCAAGGTCCTTGTTTGTATTTGTGCAGCAGGATTACACAAAAACTACTGGATGGATTTGGATGTTTTCACCAGAGGTGGTCCTTGGGCTAGAGAGAAACCCATTACATTTTGGTGATGATCCGAGAATGCATACCTCCACCAAGGCCCTTATCTTCACACACTGTGTTAGCAAGAATCCTCCAAAACTGCTGGATAGACTTTGATGCAGTTTTCACCTGAACTGGCTCGTGGCCTACACACAAACCCATTACATTTTGGAGGTGATCCATGAGGGACAGAATGACCCTTGGTGGAGGTATGCACTCTGACTGCTTTTCTAGTTATTATGATGATGAAGTGTGTGCAGTGACGTGTGAGGAGAGCAGGTGTAGTCGTTAACCTGGACTGATGGTTGGCTTCACTGAGCAAAACTGTATTTTACTGTGTGAATTAATCAATATTTGTGTGTACATTAATAATGCGACACATCTTTGACCGCTGTGGATTGAATGTAAAGGTTGAATTCTAACAGACTCAGTGTTTTGTCAGTTGGGTTAGGGTTGTTGGTAAAATTCCTGACATCATCCACTATGATACCGTTCCCCTAACAACTTAATGACCATAGGCCTCTCACATCACTGGTGCAAGGTGCAGTGTTGTTGACTGTCAAAATCAGGTCCTAAGAGTTAACACCACCGTGATTGTGGAGAGGAATGACCAGATCAATTGTATATCACATGCATGCACCTATGCACCGGGGCAGGACAGCACACAGTGCAGAGGCAAGGCTGGTAGCCGGAGAGTGGACACACTTAAAGTCTCTGTTCCAGGCTGGTGGAGGTGAGGAGGAACTTTTTTTTTTATCTTGATCACATTCTGTATCTAGACATCTTCAGAGGCCCCAGACCCACACCAGGTTTATATTTAATTTATATTTGATTTTTCATCAGCATTCAGTACACTGCAGCCTCATTTTTTAACTGGAAAAAATAATCACTGATTTCAATATTTCTCATCAGTTTTTATTGTGGATTGCAGAATTTTTTAATGCATAGACACCAGAGGGTTCAGATAAATGGTGAGCTGTTGAATTCCATTGACACTCATGGGGGGTCACCCCAGGGATGTGTCCTGTCATTACTGTTATCTGGTTTACTGACAGCTGCAGATGTAGCAGGGAAGGAAGAGATCCTGTTGAATTTCTGACCACACAGTTATTTAAAGGGGTCATTGACTGCACTTTTTCCACATTTTAACAGCTCACACGTCTTAATGAAGTGTTTGTGACATATTTTGTTCATATTTTCTTTAATTTGTTAAATTGTTGAAGCAAATTTCTTTTTTAAATTTTTCCTGGCTTTCTTGAAATGCTCTGATTTAAAGCCTTTCACTTTAAGAAACATCCTTCAACTGTTCAACTCTGCTCTCCCTCTTACATCAGTTAGCCATTAGCTGAGTAGCTTCTAGCCTCCTCCTAGCTTGGATGAGCAGTGTTGGTTCACTGATCCACAGCTGATTGTGTATCTCGTGTCACTGCAGCCCCTCTCCCAACAACAACCTTGCTTGGATGCCACAACAAATCACCAGCGCGTACCGATTGCCACAACCCAAGGCTGCCAGCTGAGCTGAGCTGCCAAGCCATGGGATCTCAAAGTGCAGTGTCTCGCTCCGCTGGACTCCACTTTTGTCCCACAGCCATCTGGGAGATGCGTCGTCACAAAGTGGCTCCCCTATGGTGCCTGTGACAGTAGAGCAGAGTTGCACGGAGCCCTGGAGGAGGATGGTGGGGGAGCAACCTCGAGTCGCGGCCTGCCTATGCCGCCAATCTGCAAGCCAGCTGCAGAATCACGGTGAAACCACTAGGAGATGGGCTGTAGCGACGCAAGGTATATTGTGAACCTTGGACTGGTGAACCAGGTGGTAACAGGGATGGTCATTAGAGTGACTACCATCTGAAGAAAATAGCAATATAAGCCGTGCTTGGTTCGAGCTTCCTGGTACCAATGTTAGCTTGGGGCTAATAGCGCAGAGGCTAATAGGCAACCTTTAGCACCAAGTCCACAGATACAGGAACATCACCTCTGAGACTGCCCAAGTCCAACCCAAGGGGTCAACATTGCAGGCGTGGCGCTGCAGCGCACGACCCCCTCAGCCAGACAGACCAGGGCAATCACAGGCCAGCACCCTGCAGCCAGAAAAAAGGCTCAGCCTCCACGGGAGGGCCCCCCATGAGGAAATGCCGGAGCTTGGACATGGTGATTAAAAAAAATCACTGATAAATAAGATACAGTAGTTTGTTGATAAAGACTAGGCAGTTAAGATGAGTAGAAAAATATAACACCTAAGAATGGAGGACAAGCTGCAGCAGAGTGACGTCAGTGGTGTCTGGAGAAGCCTCAAAACCATCTCGGGGCACCAGAATACCTCCTCTCAGGCCATGGGGGTAGGGAATGGGTGAACAACCTGAACCTGTTTTTAGTAGGTTTGACCAATCGCCCTTTTCTCTGCCTGCCCACCAATCACTGCTGCCTCCACCTTCATCTAGTCCCACTGTCCACAGCCCTTTCTCCCCCCCCTCCCAACACACAGCCCCCCTGCCCCAACCTGACTCTCACTAAGACTCAGGTGAGAGCTGAGCTGAAGAAGATCAAGGCAAGGAAGGCCGCAGGTCCGGAAGGCATCAGCTCGAGGTGCCTCAAGTCCTGCACAGACCAGCTGTGTGGGATCATGGAGCACATCTTCAGTCTGAGCCTGAAGCTGGGGAGGGTACCACAGCTGTGGAAAACATCCTGTGTGGTACCCATACCGAAGACCCCGCACCCCAAGGACCTGAACTGCTACAGACCAGTGGCCCTCACATCACACCTAATGAAGACCCTGGAGTGGCTGCTCCTTGCCCACCTCCGCCCCCTAGTGGGACCAGCGATGGATCCACTTCAGTTTGCCTACCAGCATGGCATTGGGATGGAGGATGCAGTGATCTTCCTCCTACATCATTCCCTGTCCCACCTGGAGAAGCCTGGGAGCACTGTGAGGATCATGTTCTTTGATTTCTCCAGGGCTTTCAACACCATCCAACCAGTGATCCTGAGGGACAAGCTGCTGTGTACGGGGTGGATCAGCACCTGTCATTATGGATCCTGGACTACCTCACAAACCGACCACAGTTTGTGAGAACCCAAGACTGTGTGTCGAATACCATCATCTGCAGCACGGGGGCCCCCCAGGGAACAGTTCTGGCTCCCTTCCTGTTCACCCTCTACACTGCTGACTTTTCACACAACACAGCACACTGCCATCCACAGAAGTTCTCTGACGACTCTGCAATCATTGGCCTCATCTCTGATGGGAATGATGTGGAGTGCCAAGGACTTATTCAAAGATTCAAAGATTTTATTTGTCAATACTACTATATGTACAGGACATACAGGAGAATTGAAATGGCGTTTCTCTGTCTCATCAGTGGTGTGCACAATATAAAAACAGAAAAAGGAATAACAGGGATGTGATTTTTCCGCTAATTCGCAGAATTCTGCCTTTTTTTTTTTTTTTTTGTATCTTCCTGGAAGATAAAAAAAAAAGCGGAAGTACGTTAAGTACGTTAGCGGCTTGTGGTCCACGAACGCAGTGAAGGTGCGCCCTTTCAGCCAGAACTGGAAGTGGCGTATGGCCAGGTGGAGAGCCAGTAACTCTCTGTCGAACACACTGTATTTACGCTCACTGTCGTGCAAAGACCTGCTAAAAAAGGTGAGCGGCTGCCAAGAACTGGCAACGCATTGCGTCGGTAGTGAGCGCTATCCGAGCCACCGGGTCTGGGTGCGCCAGTAGTGCAGCGTTCGCCAGAGCTGTTTTAACCTCAGAGAACGCCTGCTCCCGCTCAGGAGTCCAGTCGACTCTGTCCGCCGGTTTCCGTTTCTTGAGTGCGGCGTACAACGGCTGTAATGAGCTGGGCTGCGCGGGGGAGGAAACGGTTATAAAAGTTAACCATCCCCCAAATCTCCCGCAGCGCCCTGACATTGATGTTGAGGAGAAAAAAATAGCAAAACAATTTAGTTAATTACTTTTATGATTCCAAACAGTTTGAAATTGACAGTGCACAGTGGACATTGACTCATAACTTTTGAATATTTCTAAGACTTGGCTACATCAGTGATTGTGCAAAGTGAACTGCTCAAGACTCAATGGAGATTGAAACTGGTGATCTGAAATGAATGCTGAAATTATAAAAAGTAATGGTATGTTGGAATTTTATTTCTATTATGGAATAGATAAAATTAACTGATTTTGATTTGATCAGAATCAGAATCAGCTTTATTGGCCAAGTATGCACAACACATACAAGGAATTTGACTTTGGCTAAAAACTTGCTCTCGTTGTTCAGGTGGAGGATTTAAATAAGGATTCAATGACAACAGAGTATGTACAGTAAATTACAGTCTGTCCACGTTTCTATAAAAAGATGCAAATATATACAGGAATATATGCAGTTATTTACTCAGACTAACCACACTTTGCAGAAATATATAAAAAATATACAGTCACACAGTATTCCAGTGTGAACTCAGATTTAGTGATATAATGTGAATGAAGTAAAAAGCAGTGTGAGAGTTATGTGCAATGTAATAATGGATGAAAAGTCATGAGTACAGCAACAGGTAGGACTAGGTGAATGTTAGGAGTTCATCAGAGTGATGGCTTGAGGAAAGAAACTGTTCCTGTGACGGGTGGTTTTGACCTTCAGTGATCTGTAACGACGACCAGAAGACAGAAGTTCAAACAGTTTGTTGCCGGGGTGTGATGGGTCAGCACAGATGTTTCCCGCCCGTTTCCTGGTTATGGACCGATATAAGTTCTCAATGGAGGGTAGGTCGGTACCAATGATCCTCTCCGCAGACTTAATGATCCACTGCAGTCTGGTCTTGTCCTGTTTAGTGGCAGATCCAAACCAGACAGTGATGGAAAAGCAGAGGACAGATTGGATGATGGCGGTGTAGAAGACAACCAGCAGCTCCTGAGGCAAATCAAACTTCTTGAGCTGACACAGAAAAAACAACCTCTGCTGGGCCTTTTTCCGGATAGTGTCTATATGGGAGGACCACTTCAGGTTCCGGGAGATTGTGGTACCCAGAAACTTGAAGGAGTCCACAGTGGACACTGTGCTGTTGAGGATGGTGAGTGGGGGGGAATGAAGGGGGGTGTCGCCTGAAATCCACAGTCATGTCCACCGTTTTGGCTGGGTTAAGTTCAAGATGGTTCTGGCTGCACCAGAGGATCAGCTGCTCCACCTCCCGCCTGTATGCAGACTCATCATCATCCCGGATCAAACCGATGACTGTGGTGTCGTCCGCAAACTTCAGGAGCTTCACCGAAGGGTCCTCTGAGGTGCAGTCGTTGGAGTAGAGGGAGAAGAGCAGTGGGGAAAGGACACATCCTTGGGGGGCGCCAGTACTAATTTTTCGGGAGCTGGATGTAAATCTCCCTAGCTTCACCTGTTGCCACCTGTCAGTCAGAAAGCTGGAGATTCACTGGCAGGTGGAGGGGGGCACCTTGAGCTGGAGGAGTTTCTGATGAAGAATGCCTGGGATGATGGTGTTGAATGCTGAGCTGAAGTCGACAAACAGAATCCTGGCGTACGTCCCTGGGGAGTCGAGGTGTTGCAGGATGTAGTGTAGTCCCATATTCACTGCATCATCCACTGACCTGTTTGACTGGTAGGCAAACTGCAGTGGGTCCATCAGGGGGCCTGTGATGACCTTCAGGTGGATCAAGTGTTAAAGCATGTGATGGATAATGCTTGTTGGAATATTTTAGGAATGCTATCTTCTTGGAACATAAGTCAATATTGTACAGTAATAAGTGGCATTCAGCTGTTTGTTTTATGTCATTTAAGCACAGTTCTGGTACTTAAAAATCATAAAAACCAGGAGCTCTTAGGTTTTTTCAGATAATTTTCAGATAATTTCGCCGACCCCAAATCACATCCCATTCGGCTGGAAAAGCAGCAACAGCAGTCTTTGTACAGCAATGCAACCCATAGTGCAAATGGCAACAAAAGATAGACCTAGACCTCCCATAGTGCAAATAAAGATAAACGATTAACAGTGATGAAACCCATCAATCCTATATACAGAAAAGTAGAGATGTAATACCCGTAATTGCAAGTTCAGTGCAGTAGTATAGGTGTAGACAGTGACAGATAGGACTGCACATGATCAGTATTGCAGTGACAGACAGATAGCAGCAGGTATGGCATTTGTGCAAGTGGTTGCAGTAAAGTGCAGAGACATACAGCAGCAAATGTATTACTGTTGGTGTGTCAGTCTTTCTGTGCCAACAGCTGAGGTAGTTATTGTGTGGGTGAGTGCATTATGGACTGGTGTCTATGGAACTGCCTCCAGATCAATAGGAGGAAAACTAAGGAACTGGTGGTGGACTGCCGCAGGCGAGGACAATTCCCCGCAGCACCGATAAACATCCATGGAACAGACGTTGAGATGGTGACATCTTACAAGTAGCTGGGTGTTCACCTGAACAATAAACTGGTCTGGTCACACAACACCAACACGCTGTACAAGAAGGGGCAGCGCAGGCTGTTTCTCCTGAGGAGACTCAGGTCTTGTGGAGTGTGAGGGGCACTACTGAAGACCTTCTAGGATTCGGTGGTGGCATCAGCCATCACATTTGGAGTGGGCTGCTGGGGCGCTGGCATCACGGCAGCCGACAGGAAGAGACTGAACAGGCTGATCAAAAAAGCTAGCTCTGTTCTGCAGGGATGGCAACAGGAAATTCTGATTTCAGCTGAAATCTAATTTGGTCGATTGACTTATGGGGGGTTGGGGGAGGGGGGGGCGCAGCCCCCCTGAAGCTGGGAGGTTTTCAGTAAAACACAAGTAATTTAGACTGAAAAAAATGATTAAAAAAAAAATGAAATACTAGACTTAGATAAATCATTAAATTTAATGAAAAGTTAACTTACTTTTTCTTCAATGTTGTCTCACTGTCTTTAGTCCAACATATTTAACAGTTCTATAAGAGTTTATTACAGTTTTTACACTGGTCACCAAGTCACTTCTAATGTGAAACTTTCTTCCTTTTGGCAGCAAGCTGTGTCAGTCTCTGAACTTTGAACTTCATCTCCTTTTCTGGTTTCTTCAGAAATTGCCCGAGTGTTTCTGTTACCTCATCAAACTTTGAGCCAATTTTCACCTTTACTGTCACTTTTCTCTCAAGCCAATTCCATCGGAACTTTTTTTTTGACACTTTTGTCTATTTCTAGCACTGATGACTCCTGATCCTTCGATAAAAATCTCATAATTCCGCTGAAAACAATACCGAAAGCTCAGAATTCCAACACGAACCAGTGATGTGATTTGGGGTTGGGGAAATTATCTGAAAATTTAGCAGGGGGTCTGGGGGACGCAGTCCCCTAGTGGGGTCTGGGGCAGAGCCCCGGCGGGGGGGCAAGGGGGGCAAAGCCCCCCGAAGCTCCTGGGTTTTTATGATTTTTAAGTACCAGAACTGTGCTGAAATTTTTTTTTTTTTTGTTACTTATTTGTACCCGTAGGTAGATTTGGTTTGCAGTCTGGTGACAAGCCACCGGCTGCTGGTCGCTGTGTGCGCGAGCGCCCTAAACCTACATGTTTTTGGTATGCGGGAGGAAACCGGAGAAATCCCGGAGTAAACCCGCGCAACACGGGGAGAACATGCAAACTCCACACAGCTCACTGTTGGTCGGGGGCTGGGATCAAACCCACGATCTCATGATCCCCGCGATCCCCCGGCCGAGGGTAAACTGTGCTGCCACAGTGCTAAACCACTGCGCCACCGTGCAGCCAATGACATAAAACGACATAAATGACATAAATGACATAAAACAAACAGCTGAATGCCACTTATAACTGTATAATATTGACTTATGTTCCAAGAAGATAGCATTCCTAAAATATTCCAACAAGCATTATCCATCACATGCTTTAACACTTGATCAAATCAAAATCAGTTAATTTTATCTATGCCAAAGTCCCCCAGTGTGTGACATCTTTGACTGCTGTATCTACTGTGGAAGATTGTTTCAAAAACACTGATCCCAAAGAATAGTTGCTCCGCCGAATGGCAAGGTAGTGGGCATGGTTTTTCACTTTTGATGCGTGGTCTGACAGCGCCACACATCCACGCGATCCATAGTTAATCAGCTCTTTACAATACACACAAAAAGCTTTTCCTGCCACGTCTGGTTTCTTCAAAAATTGTCCGAGTGTTTCTGTTACCTCGTCAAACTTTGAGCCAATTTTCACTTTTACCGTCACTTTTCTCTCAAGCCAATTCCATCGGAACTTTTTGACACTTCTATTTCTGCCACTGATGACTCCTGATCCTTCGATAAAAATTTCATAATTCCGCTGAAAATATTACCGAAAGCTCAAAATTCCAACGCCAACACACCGATGACAAAGCATACAACGAGCCATTTCATTGGTCCAAATTTGCAACTATCCAATCGCAGGGCTGTTTACACATAACATCCGGGTTTATCGCGGGAAACTCACCCGGGAAAACGCCGAGCGCTAATGTATTGTGTTGATTTTCGCTAAAATCGGTGACAATAAGGTACCTTACCATCCATCTTCCATCTTCTACCGCTTTTCCGGAGGTCCGGGTCGCGGAGGCAGCAGTTCAAGCAGAGAAGCCCAGACTTCCCTCTCCCCAGCCACCTGCTCCAGCAGCCATGACTTTTTTTGACAAAGCAACAACGAGCCATTTGATTGGTCCAATCATTTCCAACTATCCAATCGCAGGGCCGTTTACAGCAGTAGCATGAGTACATAACATCCGGGTTATCGCGGGAGACTGTCACTCAAGGAAGCGCCGAGCGCTTTTGTAATCATATTAATTTTTGCTAAAATCATAAATCGGCGGAAATCCGCGGATCGGCGGAAAATTGCCATCCCTGGTTCTGGGGCGACACCTCGACTCAGTGGAGGTGATAGGCGAGAGGACTATGGTGGCTAAGCTGTCATCTCTGCTGGAGTCCGAGTTCCACCCCATGCAGGACACACTAAATGCACTGAAGAGCTTATTTAGCGGTAGGCTGTGCCATCCTAGGTGCACAACGGAGACGTTTCGCAGGTCCTTCCTACCTACAGCTGTCAGACTTTATAACCTAACCAGGGCTGCTCATAGAGGTCGTATTAAATGTATTAAACATAACAACTTTGCACAATAGAGGTCGTCCCCTCCAATACACAACTAGGACAATAACAATCATTACTGAGGGTGGCAACAACACTGTTGATTCAAATGCGAAATATACTGTCTGGGTACATATTCATATTCTGCAGGGTAACTTAACAAACCGTAATGCTGTTTATTCCATCTAGCTGCAATGCTCTTGCACTGTGTACTGTATATATCTGTGTACATACTGTATGTATATGCATTTACTGCTTTGGCTAACCAGTTCTTGTTACCTTATTTACGATTGCTCTGAGTGCTGCTATCCCTTTGCTGCTGTAATCCTGGAATTTCCCCGTTGTGGGACTAATAAAGGCTTATCTACAGTCAAACAGACATATATTCATAAATATTAATAATTCACAGTACGATAAGTGATTGTGACATAAAATAGATTTAAAATCAGAAATTAAGAGAATTAAAATAGGAAACTAAGCAAAAGCAAGGTTAAAGTAGTAGGTCTTGAACCTGCTTTTAAAAACATGGACATTTTTGGCAGCCCTGATGTTCTCCAGCAGGCTGTTCCACAGACATGGGCCATAGTAACTAAAAGCCGCCTCACCGTGGGTGCGTGTTCTGACAGTAGGAATAATTAAAAGGCCAGTGCCAGAGGACCTCAGGGACTGCGGTGGTTCATATGCCAAAAGGAATTTTGATAACTAAGAAGGCTCAAGACCATGCAGACATTTATAAACCAATAAAAGAACCTTAAAATCGATCCTGGAGGACACGGGGAGCCAATTTTAAAACCAGCGTGATGTGAGCCTGCCATCTGGTCCTTGTCAGAACACGTGCAGCTGAATTCTGTAATAACTGCAAATTTGAAATTGTCTTTTTGGGAAGATCAGAGAGCAGGGCATTACAGTAATCAATACGACTGGGGATAAAAGTATGCATCAGTATCTCCGTGTTTGCTCAAGAGAGAAGTGGGTGGACTCTGGCTATATTCTTCCTCGATTGTCGTTGAGGAAGGAGACGATGGAAGCAGGAGAACTGGTGAACATACCACCTACCAGACAACAATGCTAGCTGGAGGCACCCACTTGAACCTAGGGAGCTTCGGCTTCACAGCCAGATGCCTGCTATCAGGCTGCGACACCAGCTGGTGGTCTCCATTAGCCACCGGGAGAGCTTTGGCTTCACCGCCAGATACCCGCTACCAGGCTACGACCCAAGCTAATGGTCTCCATTAGCCACCAGGAGAGCTTTGGATTCACCGCCAGATAGGATGACACTAGCTAGAGACCTCCACTAGCTACCGAGGGAGCCTTGGCTTCCTCGGCTTCACCGGCAGATCCAGCTACCAGATGACGATGCCAGTTAGCGGCCTTCACTAGCCATCGGGAGAGCTTCGGCCTCACCGCCAGATAACAGCTATAATTAGATGACAAGGCTAGCTGACGGCCTCCATTAGCCATCGGGTGTACTTCGGCTCCTGTACTAGCCAACAGGTGAGCCTCTCCTTTGATCCCAATCAGACTAGTCATTATGCCTCCGAAAAAGAATCAGACAAATGGAGAGGAGTTGGAGGAGAACAAACTCTCACTAAATTTTATCTTTGAAGAAATATCTAAGATAACAAAACAACCAACTGTGCTTATTGGCATTATGGAACAAGTGCATGAATTAAAGGCTGAAATTATGGAAAAAGACAAGAAAATTAATTTCTTAGAAAGACGTGTAGATGAATTAGAACAATATACAAGAATGGATGATGTCATTGTGGTGTCTGGTGTCTTTAACACCAGACACCGCTCCTATGCACGTGTGACAGCTGGAGTTGATAACCATGATGGGGAGGAAGAGATATTGGGAGAATCACACACTATTGAGCAGCAGGTATTAAATTTTTTCAACTCTAAAAACATTAAAGGAAAACCAGCGATTATCATCTGATTTGTCAACACAAAAGCAAAAACTGATCTTCTGCAACAAGAAAGAAAACTGAGAGGAACGGCTGTCTATGTAAACAAACATTTAACAAAAAAGAACTCTGAAATAGCTAGATGCCAGGGCTCTCAGAAAACGGAAAAATATAATCGACATGGACAACGAGCTGTAAGGTGTGGATAAAACTCCTTGGCACTCCAGAAGAAGCTAA
This sequence comes from Pholidichthys leucotaenia, assembly GCA_020510985.1. NCBI lineage: Eukaryota > Metazoa > Chordata > Actinopteri > Cichliformes > Pholidichthyidae > Pholidichthys > Pholidichthys leucotaenia. Next base: position 279,719,811 of record CM035840.1, on the reverse strand, counting down.
AGTAATAATGATTAGAGATATGGAGGAATTAGACAAATTTAAACCATAGCTTTTATGCACGAATAACAGCGCAGTAAGATTGAGTGGAAATTTTTGTGGGGTTTTTTGCTCTTGTTTTTTTTTCTTCCCTCTTTTTTTTTTTTTTTAGTGTACATTGTTGACACATCTTATGATCAGCACTTTAACCAATCATCCTTCCTCATTTAATAATGGAAGTGTATTGGGTCAAATTGAAGCTGAAACCTTTGTAAATGCTGAACAGCAACCACAAGATATTTTAGGCGATATTGACCCAGATAACAACTACTTTAATCATATTAACAATAAGTGTACTTATTATGATGTACTTATTATGATGAACAACATGACAACACAGACCTTCAAGACATCAAGGCCAGGTGGAAGGAACATTTTAGTAGCCTGCTAAACCAAGAAGGATCTGTACACCCAGATGCATGTCAGCAGCTGAAGAGGAGACCCACACGGAATGAGTTGTGTGGGGAAATTAGCATGGAGGAACTCAAGAAAGCTCTGAAGTCAACGGCAAATGGCAAAGCACCGGGACTGGATGGCATTTCCTCAGATATCCTGAAAAATGGTGGCAACAAGTTGTGCGAAGCTCTGCTAGACCTTCTCAACAGATGTCTACTCTCTGGTACTGTGCCCCAAGACTTTCAAGATGCTTTAATTGTCACTATCTACAAGAGAAAAGGCAGCTGTGCAGAGTGTGGGAACCATCGGGGAATATCACTACTGGCCATAGCTGGCAAAGTCCTTGCCAAAATTGTCTTGAATGGACTGAAAATCATTTTGGAAGAAGTTCTCCCAGAATGTCGGTGTGGATTTTGGGGTGGCCGTTCCACTGTTGACATGATATTCACTCTACAGCAGCTCCAAGAGAAGGCAGCAGAGCAGCACCAGCCATTGTATGTTGTCTTTGTTGACTTCATAAAGGCATTTGACACTGTGGACCGCACAACCCTCTGGAAGGTCCTCAAAACTTATGGATGCACTGACAAGCTTGTTAACATCATCAAGCAGTTCTGCTATGGAATGAAGGCACAAGTCTCAGTCGGCGGTGAACCCAGTGATGCCTTTGTGGTCAACCACGGTGTGAAGCAGGGGTGTGTGCTGGCACCAACTCTTTTCTCCCTCTACCGCATAGCTGTGCTGGACACTATGAACAAAGGGCTCAACAAGTGCGTGTTTCTCCGCTCAAGGACAGATGGCAAATTGTTCAACCTTGCCTGGCTTCGTGCCCATACAAAAACACAGGAGATGTGCTTCAGAGAACTGCTTTACACTGATGACTCCGCCCTTGTGGCCAGTAACGCAGCTGATATGCAGCAGATTGTGGATCGTTTCTCCTTTGCGGCTGATATGTTTGGCCTAAAGATCAACATATCTAAGCCCAAGCTGCTCTACCAGCCTCCTCCAATGTCCACTGAACTGCCAGAAATGATTACGGTCCACGATGAACCACTGAAGACAACCGAGTCGTTCACTTACTTGGGCAGTACCGTCACAAACACCAACTCTGTAGATTTGGAGGTGGAGAGAAGGATCCAGTCCGCCACAAAGGCTTATGGTGCGCTATACAAGAGACTTTGGAGTTGTTATGACATCAGTACGAAAACCAAAGTGAAGGTTTATGCAGCTGCAGTTCTTTCTTGCCTGCTCTATTCCATTGAGTGTGCCACTCTTTACCGCAGACACATCAGGGCTCTGACAAGACTCCAGCTACGCCACCTACGCTCCATCCTCAACATCAAGTGGCAAGACTGTATCCCAGACGTTGAGGTACTGCGTCATGCACACACAGTCAGTGTTGAGGCCCTAATAACAGTGTCACAGCTTTGCTGGGCAGGGCATGTACGTTGGATGGCCAACAGTAGACTGCCAAAAGCTGTGTTCTACTTGGAACTGAGCCAAGGAAAAAGGAGCCATGGAGGACAAAAATTGCATTTCGAAGATGTCCTAAAGCGGCATATGAAGAGAACTGGCATCCCCTATGATACCTGGGAGGAAGAGGCACTCCGGTAAGCCAGTTGGCGAGGACTGTTGAGGAAAGCAACGTCAGCCGTAGAAGAGCAACGCCAGCAAGAATATCAGCGTGCACATGACCGACGACATTCAGGAACTACTTCAAGTGTTTTCCGGTGCAACAACTGTCAGTGTTTCTGCAGATGCCGAGTGGGTCTGATTGCCCACACAAGAGCCTGCTTGAGATAGACCTCAACTCAAACACAAGACAGTCATCTTTGGCAATGAAGGACAGCCATAGGCATGATGAACAACAGTTAAATGGAATTATGAACTCGGATCAGACATTGACAATAATATATATTTTTTGTAGGAGTCTCTGTGCCAACTTTGATAGTATTGAGTTTTTAAATCAATTTAACACCCCATTTAAGATTATAGCAATAACTGAAACATGGATTAATGAAGAAGAAGATGTAAATTTTGAATTACATGGATATGAGATGTATACACAAAATAGGAAATGTAAAAATGGGGGGGGGCAGCACTGTATGTTGATAGAAATTTAAAAAGTAAAAAAGTGGACAGCATGACATCAACAGTGAATGAAATTATGGAATATTTAACAATTGAAATTATGATGGAAAATAGAAAAAAACACGATAGTCTGTCCATCCACCCATCTTCTTCCGCTTAATCCTTTTCGGGTTGCGGGGGGCTGGAGCCTATCCCAGCATCTTTGGGCGAGAGGCAGGGTACACCCTGGACAAATCGGCAGTCCATCGCAGGGCCAACGCAGAGAGACAGACAACCATTCACTGTCACATTCATACCTAAGGACAATTTAGAATCCCCAGTTTGATGCCAATTAACCTAACTTGCATGTTTTTGGCATGTGGGAGGAAACAGGAGAAATCCTGGAGTAAACCCACGCAGACATGGGGAGAACATGCAAACTTCACACAGATCACTGTTGGTCGGGGGCTGTGATCGAACCCAGGATCCCCTGGCCAAGGGTGAGTTGCTGTGCTGCCGCAGTGCTAACCACTCCCTCACCGCGCTGCCCAGCAAAAAACCCCCAAACATAATAGTAAGTTGTATATATAGAGCACCGAGATCTGATATGGAAAAATTTAGAAATGGTATGGAAAAGATGTATATAAAAATAAGACAAAAAGATATCTTTATTTGTGGTGACTTTAATATAGATTTAAAACAAAACAACATAAACCAACTGAAGATTTCTTAGATACAATGTATAGCTTAACCTTATTTCCAGAGATTACAAAACCTTTGAGAATAACGACAGACTGTGCTACCTTGATAGACAACATTTTTACCAACGTTATTGAATATAATATGGTGAGTGGTGTACTAATAAATTACATTAGTAATGTAATTTATTAGTAACTTGCCTGTATTTGTTTCTTTAGATGTTAATTATGGGGTTAATGAGAGTAGTAACAATAATAATAATAATAATAATAATAATAATAAACCATGTAAAAAGGTTATTTATAAAAGAATAATGCTCTGCACTGTGTGTCTGTGTGTGTGTATATATATATTTTATAGTAATATGTACATTAGCTGCTCTTGCTTGCTTGTTTTTTTTTTTTTCTTGCCTCTGATTGTTGCTCTGAGTGTTGCTATCCCTGTGCTGTTGCAATCCTGGAATTTCCCCGTTGTGGGACTAATAAAGGCTTATCTTATCTCATCTTATCTTAATACTGACATGATTTGAGGCTTAAACCCAGGAGCAGACAACAGACTCGGTTAGAATTACAATGATCTTTATTGAACGTGAGTGTGTGTGTGTGCCTGTGTGAATGCACAGCAGGAGGAGTCTGGCAGCCCTGCAAGGAAGAGAGAGGAGATATGAGTACCTTGTAACACACGGAGGAATTACTGGTGTAAATGATAATCTTACGGAGCAAGGAAAGGTTGGAGTGAAGCTACTTGCAGCCTTGTTCTTCTCCAGGTTTCCGTAGTCCCACGATGGTGAGGGAGTGCCAGTGCAGATGTGTACAGTGATCTGTGCAGAGGAATCTTCAGCTGAGGAGGGAAGGGGAAAGTTCAGTCTTGGTACTGAGGCACTTACGAGATGCAGATGAGGATTATGAGCCTCCAGCTCATAGAGTGAGTCCTGGTCCGCCACCCGGAGTGGAGTTGGTCCACCAGGAGGATGGTCCACCTGTGCACAGGTAAAAGGACAAAGAGAGGATGATGCAGGTAGATGAGAGCAAGTAAACAGGCTGCTTACAATTTGTAGAAAGGGAGGCGAAACTCCCAGCCAACAAGGAGTATAGTAGAAGTAGTAGAAAGGGAGGTGAATCTCCCAGCTTGATGAGAAGAGTTGAGAAGTGTCGTGAAGCTCTTTCCCAGAGTTGGAGCGTTGACATCTCTGTGCAGGAGTGGAGGGCCCCACTCCTTATAAAGGCAGTCTGATTAGGAGACGCAGGTGTGAGTGAGACCGTGCTGTGGAAGATAATTAGAGAGGGAAAAAAACACACAGCTCCGATCACCACAAATATGAACAGAAGATACAATCAGTGCTTTAAAAGATGACTTAATGTTACAGAATTGGGATGTGGTCTATAAAGAGAAAGAAGTGGACATGGCATATGATAAATTTATTGATATATTTAAATTATTATATGATCAAAACTGTCCAATTAAAGAAATTAATAAAAAGTATAAATACAAAAATTGCCCGTGGTTAACCAGGGGGCTACAAAATGCTTGTGAAAAGAAAAATTATCTCTATAAAATTTTTTATTAAATTAAGAACTAAAGAATCTGAAAAAAAGATATAAAACATATAAAAATAAATTGACTGAAATAATACGAACTAGTAAAAAATTATACTATAGGAAAATGTTAAATGAAAATAAGAATGATATAAAAGGAGTCTGGGACATATTAAATAAATTAAGTAAAAATGGAAGTAAGAAAACTATATATCCAGAGTATTTTACTGATAATTGTGGTGATAATTATGATAAGAACATGGTAGTAAATAGAATGAATATTTTTTTTTTTGTAAATGTTGGACCAGAGTTGGCAGCAAAAATTCCAAACCAAGGAAGAGACACCGTGAGTGAAACATTGATTGGAAATAACCCTCAGCCAATCTTTCTCTCAGCGGTGGATGAACTAGAGGTAAAATCTGTTGTTGAAAAGTGTAAAAATAAATTATCTACTGATTGTGATGGTATCAATATGGCACTAGTAAAAAGAACTGTTGATGGCATATTAAAACCATTTACATCTATCATTTCAAACTGGCTCATTCCCGCAGAAAATGAAAATAGCAAAAGTGATACCATTATTCAAGTAAGGAATCAGAATCAGATTTATTGCCATTGTTCATGTAGTACACAAACTAGGAATTTGTCTCGGTGCAATGCTGCAACATTAAACTTGATAAAATAAAAGAAATAAACTATACATGCAATAAAGTGTAGAATAAGAGTGAGTAATACTGGTCAGCAGTTAAAATATATTAGCGAGCAGCAGATAATGTGGAGAACCATATAGTGCAGTCGGTAATGCAGGAAGAAAACAGTGATGATTGACATGAGTCTGGTTGAGCTGCTGTACATAGTGCACGAGAGTCAATAAGTCACTTAGTGTTCAGCAGTCTGATGGCAGAGGGGAAGAAGCTGTTCATGTGACGGGAGGTTTTAGTCTGGATGGACCGAAGTCTTCTACCTGAGGGGAGGGGGGCAAACAGTACGTGACCAGGGTGTGAGGGATCGGCTATGATCCGGCCAGCACGCCTCCGGGTCCTGGAGATGTACAGATCCTGGAGAGATGGGAGCTTGCAGCCGATCACCTTCTCAGCAGTGCGCACGACGCGCTGCAGCCTTAGTCTGTCCCTGGCAGTGGCTCCTGCGTACCACACGGTTATGGAGGTGGTGAGGATGGACTCGATGATGGCTGTGTAGAACTGCACTAACATCTTGGTGGGTAGCTTCAGCTTCCTCAGCTGCCGTAGGAAGAACATCCTCTACTGGGCCTTTTTGATGAGGGAGCTGATGGTCAGCTCCCACTTGAGGTCCCTGGTGATGGTGGTGCCTAGGAAGCGGAAGGAATCAGCAGTGGTGATGGGAGAGCCTGTGAGGGTGAGGGGGGGGGCAGAGGGGTTGTGACTTTCCTGAAGTCCACAATCATCTCCACTGTCTTCAGAGCATTCAGCTGCAGGTTGTTGTTGTTGCACCAGGACGCCAGCAGGGCCACCTCTCTCCTGTAGGCGGACTCGTCACCGTTGGAGATGAGCCCGGTGAGGGTGGTGTCGTCTGCAAACTTGATCAACTTGACAGACTGGTGGCTGGAGGTGCAGGAGTTGGTATAAAGGGAGAAGAGTAGGGGGGAAAGTACACAGCCCTGGGGTGATCCGGTGCTGATGCTAGCAGAGTCTGAGACAGTCTTTCCCAGCCGCACATGCTGCCTCCGGTCCGTCAGGAAGTCGGTGATCCACCTGCAGAGGGAGTCAGGCACGTTGAGCAGGGACAGCTTGTCCCGGAGCAGAGCGGGGCGGATGGTGTTGAATGCGGAGCTGAAGTCCACAAACAGGATCCTGGCGTAGGTTCCCGGGGAGTCCAGGTGCTGCAGGATGGAGTGGAGGGCCAGGTTGACTGCGTCGTCTACAGACCTGTTGGCTCGGTAGGCAAACTGCAGCGGGTCCAGGAGAGGGGTGGTGATGGACTTGAGGTGGGGCAGGACCAGGCGCTCAAAGGACTTCATGACTACAGAGGTGAGCGCTACAGGTCTGTAGTCATTAAGTCCAGTGATCCGTGGCTTCTTGGGGACAGGGATGATGGTGGAGGATTTGAGGCAGGACGGCACGTGGCATAGCTTAAGGGAGGTGTTAAAAATGTCTGTGAAGACAGGAGCCAGCTCTTTCGCACAGTGTCTCAGGGTGGAGGGAGACACACCGTCCGGACCGGGGGCCTTGCGCGGGTTCAGTCTGGAGAACTGTTTGAGCACGTCCTGCTCACTGATGACAAGGGCAGGGGGGGAGGAGGGGGGGCGCCTTTGATGAAGTAGGGATCATGGAGGCTGTGGAGCTGGAGAGAGGGGGGGAGTTGGACACAGATGACGAGGTGTCAAAACGGGCATAGTGTTGGGACAGTCTTTGACAAAGGGTTTTGTCATCCTGACCTTTAGGAGCCTGAGGCCGATAGTTGGTGATTTGCCTCAGTCCTTTCCACACAGAAGCCGAGTCATTAGCAGTGAACTGCTGCTGGAGTCTCTCAGAATACACAGATTTAGCTCTCTTCAGCTCTCTGTTAAACCGATATTTAACCTCCCTGTAGCAGCCCCTGTCTCCACTTTTCAGCACTGCTTCCTTCTCCTTCCTGAGCTGTCTGAGCTTAGCAGTGAACCAGGGCTTGTCATTAGAGTACCTCACCCTGGTGCGCGATGGAAGAATGCTCTCCTCACAAAAGTGGATATAAGAGTTCACAGTGTCCGTGTATTCATCCAGATCATGCGTGGCTCCTTTAAACATGCCCCAGTCAGTTATTTCCATGCACGTTTCCAGCTTCTCCTCAGCTTCACTGGTCCATTTCTTCGTAGTGCTCACAACAGGTTTAGTGAGCTTCAATCTCTGTCTGTATGTGGGAATGAGGTGGACCATCACGTGATCAGATAATCCGAGCGCAGCGCGGGGAACAGTGCGATATGCGTCTTTCACTGTGGTGTAACAGTGATCCAGGAAATAAACACCACTACACAAACTACAGACCAGTATCACTCCTCCCACAATTTTCAAAGATTCTGGAAAAACTTTTCAACAACAGATTAGAAAACTTTTAAATAAACATGATCTGCTTAATCAGAATCAATATGGATTTAGAGCAAAGAGTACAACATCATTAGCAATAATGGAAGCAACAGAGGAAATATTAAATGCATTAGATCAAGGAAAATATGCAATTGGTGTATTTATAGATTTTAGAAAAGCATTTGATACACTAAAATCATTCAATACTTATTGATAAACTGCAAATGTATGGTATTAGGGGAGTTGCACTGAACTGGGTTACAAGTTATTTATCTGAGAGACAACAGTTTGTGAATATGGGAGAATATCTGTCTGGATGTATGGGAACTGCCTGTGGGATCCCCCAGGGGTCAGTATTGGGCCCCAAATTCATTCATTCATTCATCTTCTTCCACTTAATCCCGTTTGGGTCACGGGGAGGCTGGAGCTTATCCCAGCATCTCGGGGCGAGAGGCAAGGTACACCCTGGACAGATCGCCAGTCCATCGCAGGGCCAACACAGAGAGACAGACAACCATTCACTCTCACAGTCATACCTAAGGACAATTTAGAATCCCCAGTTTTGGTGCCAGTTAACCTAACTTGCATGTTTTTGGCATGTGGGAGGAAACCGGAGAAATCCCGGAGTAAACCCACGCCGACACGGGGAGAACATGCAAACTCCACACAGATCACTGTTGGTCGGGGGCTGTGATCGAACCCAGGATCCCTCGGCCAAGGGTGAGTTGCTGTGCTGCCGCAGTGCTAACCACTCCGCCACTGCGCTGCCCGGGTCCCAAATTACTTAACATACTGTATATATAAATGGTATATTCCAAGTTTCTAAATTATTAAAAATAATATTATTTGCTATGATACTAATATATTTTATTCTGGAAATAATTACAGTATAAGGAACTAATCCATACTCTAAATAGTAAATTAAATAAACTAAAAAAATGGATAGTAATAAATTGTCAGTAAATATAGATAAAACTAAGGTAATGATATCTGGTAATTATAAAAATAAAGACGATATAGTATATATTCATATAGATAATGTAATTATTGAAAATGTTAAGGAGATCAAATTTTTGGGTGTAATACTAGATGATAAAATTAGTTGGAAACCACATGTCAGATACATACAAAACAAAGTCACAAAAAATATTGCAATTATAAATAAAATCAAGCAAGTCCTAGATTACAAATTGCTTCATATCTTGTATTGCTCATTAGTACTTCCATACTTGACCTATTGTATAGAGGTCTAAGGTAACAGTTATGAAAGTACACTTAATTCATTGCTAATATTACAAAAAAGGGCAGTACGTGTTATACACAAAGTGGGGTATCTTGAACATACTAATGTATTGTTTTTACATTCAAAGTTATTGAAATTACAGGATCTGGTTGATTATTATACAGCACAGTTAATGTTTAAAGTCAGTAAAAACTTTTTGCCACACAATATACAAAATCTTTTTAGTCAGAGAGAAGGGAAATACAATTTACAGGGGAATACAAAATTTAAAATGCATCTAGTAAGATCTACTAGGAAAAGTTTTTGTGTGTCTGTGTGTGGGGTAAAATTGGGCTGCACGGTGGTGTAGTGGTTTAGCACTGCGGCAGCACAGTTTACCCTTGGCCGGGGGATCGCGGGGATCATGAGATCGTGGGTTCGATCCCAGCCCCCGACCAACAGTGAGCTGTGTGGAGTTTGCATGTTCTCCCCGTGTTGCGTGGGTTTACTCCGGGATTTCTCCGGTTTCCTCCCGCATACCAAAAACATGTAGGTTTAGGGCGCTCGCGCACGCAGCGACCGGCAGCCGGTGGCTTGTCACCAGACTGCAAACCAAATCTACCTACGGGTACAAATAAGTAACAAAAAAAAAAAATAAAAAAAATTGTAACTACTATATGGCTACCAATTATTATGGTTATTATTATATGGTTACTGATTGTGCCTAGGTATTGTAAGCCATGTGGAGGCATATGGTGGTATATATGGTGATTATGATGATGATAATATTGTCTACAATTATATTCAACATACCAGAAATATTTACTTATTACCTCCGCCAAGGAGGTTATGCTTTCATCGGCGTTGGTTTGTCTGTCTGTTTGTTAGCAAGATAACTCAAAAAGTTATGGACAGATTTTCATGAAATTTTCACAGATTGTCAGAAATGGGGTATCCTACAGATGATTACATTTTGGTGGTGATCCGGAAAACCGCCATTATGCGAAATGCCATTTTCCTGAATAACTACTGAACCACTAATCCTATCCATGTGAATCCAATTGCTACTCATATGTTTTCATGGTCAAGGAATCTGAAAATGTACACACAATAAATAAGGATTAATATTTATGATGTATGGGGGGAACTGTGGTGCTTGGTGGAGGTCTGCGCTCTCCGAGTGCTTTTCTAGTTATTATTACAATTATTATTAGATGTTGCTATTATTGTCTTTATAAACTATCGTTGTATTATTTCTATTGCATTTTTTTGTTATGTTTATTTTGTTGGTTTTGATTCTTTGTTTTTAATTTTTTTGTCTTGATGTTCAAATAAATCAATCAATAAATAGATGGTTCAATCCTGTTCATGCTATAGTATCTCACAAAAGTGAGTACACCCCTCACATTTTTGTAAATATTTTATTATATCTTTTCATGGGACAACACTGAAGATATGACACTTTGATACAATGTAAAGTAGTCAGCGTACAGCTTGTATAACAGTTTAAATTTGCTTTCCCCTCAAAATGACTCAACACACAGCCATTAATGTCTAAACCGCTGGCAACAAACATGAGTACACCCCCAAGTGAAAATGTCCAAGTGTCAATATTTTGTGTTTCCACCATTATTTTCCAGCACTGCCTTAACTCTCTTGGGCATGGAGTTCACTAGAGCTTCACAGGTTGCCACTGGAATCCTTTTCTACTCCTCCATGACGACATCATGGAGCTGGTAGATGTTAGTGACCTTGCGCAAATCCACCTTCCATTTGAGGATGCCCCACAGATGCTCAGTAGGGTTTAGGTCTGGAGACATGCTTGGCCAGTCCATCACCTTTACCCTCAGTTTCTTTAGCAAGGCAGTGGTCATCTTGGAGGTGTGTTTGGGGTGGTTATCATGTTGAAATACTGCCCTGCGGCCCAGTTTCTGAAGAGAGGAGATCATGCTCTGCTTCAGTATGCCACAGTACATGTTGGCATTCATGGTTCTGTCACTGAACTGTAGCTTCCCAGTGCTGGCAGCACTCATGCAGCCACAAACCATGACACTCCCACCACCATGTTTGACTGTAGGCAAGACACACTTGTCTTTGTACTCCTCACCTGGTTGGTGCCACACAGGCTTGACACCATCTGAACCAAATACGTTTATCTTGGTCCCACCAGACCACAGGACATGGTTCCAGTAATCCATGTCCTTAGTCTGCTTGTCTTCAGCAAACTGTGGGCTTTCTTGGGAATCATCTTTAAAAGAGGCTTCCTTGTGGGATGACAGCCATGCAGACCAATTTGATGCAGTGTGCGGCGTATGGTCTGAGCACTGACCCCCTCACTCCTTCAACCTCTGCAGCAATGCTAGCAGCACTCATACGTCTATTTTCAAAAGACAAGCTCTGGATATGACGCTGAGCATGTGCACTCAACTTCTTTGGTCGACCATGGTGAGGCCTGTTCTTAGTGGAACCTGTCCTGTTAAACCGCTGTATGGTCTTGGCCACTGTGCTGCAGCTCAGTTTTAGGGTGTTGGCAATCTTCTTATAGCCTAGGCCATCTTTATGTAGAGGAACAATTCTTTTTTTCAGATCCTCAGAGAGTTCTTTGCCATGAGGTGCCACGTTGAACTTCCAGTGACCAGTATGAGAGAGTGTGAGAGCGATGACACCAAATTTAACATAACTGCTCCCCATTCACACCTGAGACCTTGTAACACCAACGAGTCACATGACACCGGGAAGGGAAAATGGCTGATTGGGCACAATTTGGACATATTCACTTAGGGGTGTACTCACTTTTGTTGCCAGCAGTTTAGACATTAATGGCTGTGTGTTGAGTTATTTTGAGGGGACAGGAAATTTACACAGTTACACAAGCTGTACACTGACTACTGTACATTGTATCAAAGTGTCATATCTTCAGTGTTGTCCCATGAAAAGATATAATTAAATATTTACAAAAATGTGAGGGGTGTACTCACTTTTGTGAGATACTGTATAGTTTTAATGTGTGTAGTAAAACCAAGCTCAGAGTCTAAAATGACACCTAAATTCTTAAAATGTTGGGATGGGGTAAAGAATAGACTATGTAATTTTGGTAAAATTTTCTCTCTCTGAGCTTCAGGACCAGTGACTAAAACTTCAGTTTTGTCCTGGTTGAGCTGAAGAAGGTTTGCTGCCATCCATGACTTAATGTCTAAAATACAGTTTAAAAGGGTGTTAACTGGTTCCATGTCATCAGAAGACACAGCGATATACAGTTGTGTGTCATCAGCATAACTATGATTATAAATGCCATGTCTCGTGATTACATCCCCCAGGGGCAGCACGTACAGATTAAAAAGTACTGGACCTAAAATTGAACCTTGGGGCACACCACAATTTATTTTGTAGACTCTGGAAAAACATGTATCCATACTTACCAAAAAGTTCCTGTATGTGAGGTCGGATTTGAACCAATTAAGAACGGTACCAGAGAGGCCAACCAGGTCCTTTAGTCTGGTTAAAAGAATATGGTGGTCTACTGTATCAAAGGCAGCACTTGATATCAATCAATGTAAACTTGCCAGATTGTAGCCAATGGGTAATTTCCATCTGTTGTCCGTGTGTTACAATTTTTCCTTCCCCCATTCTATTTTACTGAGCATCAAGCTAGAGGGTGGGAAGTACCATTTTTACATGGTCTTTGGTATGACCCGGCCGGGGCTTGAACCCATGACCTCCCAGCTGAGGGGTCGGTGCTCTAATGAAATAAGCAAGTAATGAAAGTGAAAAAGTGACCCAGAATCCTCTAATGGGTTCATCTGCAGAGGTTGCACTACACTTTTTTTTTATCTATCATTTTGACAGAATTGTAAAAATTCTGTCATTATCTGTCATTTTAATTGACTTTAATTAGCTCACTCTCAGTGTAATCTGTCATATGATAGACGGCTTTCAGAATTTTCAGTCATTACTGAAACAAATCTTTCAATGAAGGAGAATTTTCACTTAACACAACCTCTGTTCATCTGTAGCCCAAGGGCACCTCTGGAAATGTGATCAAAATTTGTCCAATCAAAATCTGCCAACAATCAGACAGACTTTGGGGGAGGTACCCTCTGAGTGCCCATCCATCCACAGAGAGACAGTTAGGGATGGGAATTGAGAACCGGTTCCTGTTGGGAACCGGTTCCAAATTTTTCAAGCCCCCGGAATTGTACGTCGCTGATGTTGTCAATTCCTTCTATTGATGCTGTGGGTTTAAACACTTCCGTGTTTTTTTTAAAAAAAACAGCATGTGTCATAATGTCACATGCATTCATTAACCTGGAGCACACATACAGTATTGATTACCTCTGTAGTAGACTACAACAGCGGCTGCATTTCTTGCGTAGATTAAGAATACATGGCATTGATAAAAGGATTATGTTAATACTTTTACCAGGCTGTGTTGGAGAGCTGTATTAGATACAGCATTACAGCTTGGTTTGGCAACCTCTCTGTGAAACTAAAGAACAGAGTGTTGCGTTTAATTCATACAGCATGGAAAATTATTGGAGTTAAAGAGTATTTACCCATGCAGATCTTACACGACCAGGCAGCCTGTAGACAAGCTCAAAAAATAATCAGTGACATGAGCCATGTAGTAAACAATGAATATGTGCGGCTGCCCTCAGGGAGGAGATACAGAGTCCCCAAGTGCAGGTTCAATAGATACAAGAACTCATTTATCCCAATGTCAGTAAAACTTTTAAACTCAGATAAATAGGTCAGGGACACTTATAACTTCTGTTCTTAATGACTGCTGTTATATATTTATGTATGTATGTACTTGTATTATTTATTGGGTTTTATTTCATTTATTATGTACTACATCCATTGTGTATGTGTGGATTGTGTGGTTGCAGCACGGGTGACAAGCCCAAGACAAGTTTCCCCTTGAGGGACAATAAAGTTTATCTTATCTTATCTTATCTTATCTTATCTTATCCTGCTGTTACCAAGCAATACCATGATGTTATTGCTACTGTGGGATAATAACAGAAGCATATGGTAAACATGAGCGACATGGCATATGATAAACATGAGTTGAAACATCACTTGACGTGGCAGCATGGGATAAAATAAAAGACTGCAGTGTGTTCAGCAGTCTACGAAGTGCACCTGCTCCTGATTCCCAAATAGCAGTACCTCCGTTAGTGACCGTAATTTTAGCTTATTAGAATACTAGTGCAATGCTAGCAGCCTTGCAGGCTAAGTTTAATCTGTTTTTTTAGCTCACAAAACCCAGCTAAAAATGTCTGATATTTAAATATGAGCTCATTCTTTTTAGACGATGACAGCAACAGGTAGCTCTGAGGTTTTACCAACCTCCTCGTCCTCCCCTGCTTGCCAGGATAACACACTGATGCTAGCTGCACACGGAGCTGTAATAAAGTTTGTAGTGCAAGGCTTGCATCCATTTGTGACTGTAGAGCAGCTGCGGTTTGGGTAGGTGTTACGTGTGATGTAGGTTACAGATTAATTCTGAATTGGACGCTTTCCCAGAATGGGTAATGTCTTTGAGGTTTTATCAGTATGTTAATATACAGTTATTTTATGCATGTGTGGGTGTATACACTGTGCCTATATACTGTATATATTTTTAAAAAAAAATGCAAAAATTACACCCAAGTACAGCATGTACATTTTTGTTTGCTAAAATAACATAATTGTACAGTTGTTTCTAATCACTTCAGTATTCCATATTTATTTTGCTTTTCATCATTTAAACACAAAAAAATGTCACAAGGCATACATGCCCATTTTTACATGTTTACAGTCTTTTATATTTGATTTTATGATATGTTTTTAAGAGAAGAAGCATTGTTTAAAGTCAGAAAAATAACAAAACTCCTGCATTGATGCTGAAATCCCAGTGTTTCCTCTGGGTTAAAGACCTTGGCACAGTGGCAACATATTTTTCGGGGGGTGGGGGTGGGGGAGGCAGAGAACACATGACACTATTGTATCCGGAATATGTTAATTTTATACAGTTTCTTTCTTTCTTTTTTTTTTTTAAATTTTACACAGTAACTTTGCATATGGACCTTACATCTGAAGTATTGTACAACCAAGGCTTGAATGTTGGAATATTGGGCCATTTGGGATCCCACCCAGACGTCCTGTGTTTGGACTTTTTACTGGTGTCATCCTTCTCTCCTTCTGCTCTCACCTCTCCTGGACCCTCTACCTGAACACTTTCCTCTCCTTGGCTCATCTTGTCTGTCTTACTTTACTCTCTCTGAGCCCTGTCTAATTCAGGTCCTTTCTCTGTCTATGGTGGTATACAAACAGGTTAGAAAATATCAAGTGTCATGTTTTGTCTTGCAGGATTTTTTTGTCATGGTTTACATAAATGACAAAATTATGTGTATTTTGTTTTTTGTATTTTTATTCTAGTATTTCTTTTTGTCCATTGAGAAAGAGTGGGGAAGAGAAGGGGAAAACCCCCCCATTCCTAATAGTAATTTACTCATGCATACTTAAATTATATGATCAGAGGTGGGTATAGTAGCCAGAAATTCTACTCATGTAAAAGCAGTGCTTTGAACTTAATAATTAAAAGTAGACAACTAAAAATTTCTAGTTGAGTTGAGGGTACAAAGAGCACCCACTTAAAAACTTAACGACTTCAGTCTTGAAGGTTTTTTTTTTTTTTAGGTTTGAGGTTTTTAGGTTTTTAGGTTTGAAGTTTGAGGTTTTTCTCCAAAATTTATAACAATTTTCTTCAAGTTTTCTACTTTTCTCTGTAAATTTATCTAAATTTGCAACCCTTTTCCTCATTTGTAATTTCCTCTTGTAAAATTATGACTTTTCTTGTATAGTTGAGACTTTATTATAAACTTGTGGATTATTTTATAGATAATTTTTTTCTATTTTTTTTTTTAAATTGCCAGTTTTTTTTTTTAATATAAATTTGAAACAGATTGTGGTAAAATTTTGACTTTTTTTTCTTATACAGTTTACACTTTTGACCATAATTTTGCAGAGCCAGAACAGAACAATAATTTAACTCTGATTTCAAAGAAAAAAATATTAATAAAATTCTATTTAATGAAATAAATGAAGTTAAATTACCAAAGAATCCGTTATTTCTGTTATAATATTTCTTTATATTTCTATAAAGTTATTTTTAGAAATCTCACCAACCAGGCAGCAGGAAAAACCTCCCTTATTTTGAAATCCAAATGTTGGCTCGTTTAGTTTGTCTGAAGGATGCTGACGGATTAAAGTCATTGATCATCTTAACTTGCCAGGTACATAATAATGAACATAAATTAGTTAATTATTGTAGTGGGTGGTGAAGTAAATCCTCAGCAATACAGTCACTCTTGCCTTTCCCTGCATATGAAGCCTGCATATGAATCCTAACCACACCTGTTTGCTAAGCAACTCTTCATTATTGTTCCCGTTACCAGCGGGTTAAAACCATCATAAATGCCTCTGCTGCTTACATACCTCTTCTGCTTTTTTTAAAAGTACTTTAATAAGCTCATGCTTCTCTTGGACAGCAACAGTAGAGAGACACTCTGCCTGCCGAGTGACGGTCATGCGGGTGGCGCGCTTCCAAACTCTGATGCGTGGATTTCTGTCACGTGCGTTGTTCGTGTGGGCACTCGCGGAGCATCATTCTTTAATTTATTTTACTTAAATTTATATTTCCTCTTAGCGTGGCAGCATAACTTAAAGGATGGTGGCCCGCCACACCACGTTACCAGAGGAAACCCTGAATCCTGTGAAGGCCTGCTTTTTCCCCACAGAAAACTGAATTGATAAGAGAATCGGTAAAGTATTGGATCGATAAGCAAAACTGACAATGCTGTGAAGAAACAAGCTGGACGACACAGAAACTTTAATCTTTCTCCAACATTCAGTACAGTAAAAAGAGCTCCCAAGTCTCTGTGCATTCCTCTTTTATATCTTTAATACCATGCGTTGAGACCTGGAACTTCTCACCATAATAAATTGTTATTTAGAGCAAAGACCTGTGTGGCACATTAATATCATAATGCCGGCACTGCTCTCACACTCTTCTCTCTTCCAGCGACTCCAGCAGTTCCTCTTCTCCCCGGGGGGTGCATAGTCCATACTGTCCCGTTTGAGACCCCCCGGTGGCACTTCCTTCTCCGGTCCATTGTTCCCCCTTATCCCAGCTGTCTTCTCTGAGTGGAGAATCCCCACACCATGCCCCCACACAGCTCCCCCTGAATACCCAGAAAGCGCACAACCCCCCCCCCATCCTTTGGGCTTGAGCCGGCTCCCATAGTGGCTGTAGCAGGGGGGCCAGTCAAACTGCCCTGCTGGCGAGGTGTACAGGAGGTGTCCAGGAGGGCACGTCAGTCTGTGGAGGGAAAAAGGGAGGGGGGGAACACATAAGCTTCACGAGTGCAGGTCCCTGCCAAGGGATCACCAACTTGCGGAGCCACCAATGGTGGGTGTCCACGCCGGGGAGCTTGGGCCAACACCACCTGCTCGTCTGCCAACACAAAAGTGGGCTTCAGCCTGTTGATGCAGACAGTCTCCCAACACGCCCCCCCCCCCAGTCCAACACAAAATGCTTTGCCCCAGGTTCCAACACCCTGAACGGTCCGTCGTATAGTGGGCATAGCGGGGTCCGGTGCGCATCGTGCCTGACAAAAACAAAACTGGCATTCTGCAAGCTTTTTGGGATGAAGGTGCAGGGGAAACAATGGTGGGCCGGGCCCGGTATGTTAAAAGCCTCCGTACTGTGCAAAAATTGCATGGGCAGATCAGCCTCGGGCGCGGGGCTTTCCGGTAAAAGCTCTCCTGGGATCTGCAGCGGCTGAGAAAAAACGAGTTCTGCCAGGGAGGCTACCAAATCCTCCTTAGGCATGGAGCGCAACCCTAAAAGAACCCAGGGCAGACAGTCGACCCAATTTGTGTCCATGAGCAAGGCTCTGAGTGCTGCTTTAAGCGACCTGTGAAAACACTTGCATAACCCGTTAGCCTGGGGGTTGTATGCGGTAGTATGGTGAATTTTGATCCCCAGGCTCTGGGCCGTCGCGGACCAGAGTTCTGAAATGAATTGTGGACCCCTGTCAGAAGTGATGTCCAATGGGGATCCGAAACGTGCAACCCAAGCTGACAAAAAAGCGCGAGCCACTTCCGTGGATGTGGTAGAAGCGAGCGGGACCACTTCAGGCCAGCGCGTGGTGTGGTCCACAACTGTCAAAAAGTGCGTGAAACCTTGCGACGGCAGGAGGGGTCCCACCAACTCCACATGGACATGGTCAAACCTCCTAGCCGGGATTTGGAACGGTTCGAGGGGGGCTCTGGTGTGCTTGTGCACTTTGGCCCGCTGACACACGACGCAAGCTGCAGCCCACTCTGTCACGTCCTTGCGCAAACGCGGCCAGACGAATTTTGCCCCCACTACTTTCACCGAAGCGTACACGCCCATGTTCAAAAGGGAGTGGACTGACTCAAAAATGTGGCGGCGCCAAGAGCTCCGAACCACCAGGCGCGGGCGGCCGGTGGAGACGTCACAGAGCAAGGGGGGGCACCCTTCTTGCACCACCGTGCTCTCCAGCCTTAACCCAGTTGGCGCCAGCTGGAGCGTGCAAATGTCCGCGTCCAGGGAGAGTAACGCGCGTGTCAGGCAATCGGCCATGACATTGAGCTTACCGGTAACTATGTTGAACGTCGGTCATGAACTCCGAAATCACGGCCAAATGCTGTTGCTGCCGGGGCGACCATGGTTCCGAGACCTTGGACATCATGTACATCAGTGGCTTATGGTCCACGAACGCGCTGAACTCGCGGCCCTCTAGCCAAAACTGGAAGTGGCGCATCGCCAGGTGGAGAGCCAGCAATTCTCTATCGAACGTGCTGTATTTGTGTTCATTGTTGCGCAAAGTTTGACTGATAAATGCTAGTAGCTGCCATGAACCTGAGACATACTGCTCCACCACTGCCCCTATGGCAACATCCGACGCGTCCGTAATGAGCGCTATCCATGCAGATAGATCCGGGTGGGCTAGCAACACGGCATCCACCAGCGCTTTTTTGGCGTTTGTGACAGCCTCGACTGGCTTGGGAGTCCAGTCGATGGTTTCTGCGGACTTCTTTTTTTTAAGTGTGGCATACAATGACTGCATCAGCTGGGCTGCCCGGGGAAGGAAACGGTTATAAAAATTAAGCTTTCCCAAAAACTTCTGTAGTGCTCTCACGGTTTGTGGACGCGGAAAGTCCGACACAGCGCGCACCTTATCCAGTAACGGAATCGTGCCCTCCAGCGAAATGCAGTGGCCCAAAAAAAAACAATCACTGGCACACCAAACTGGCACTTCGCCGGGTTAACTATCAGTTCATGCACTTCCAACCTCTGGAAAACTGTCTTGAGATGGGCGATGTGCTCTTCCTCGGACGCGCTAGCCACCAGAATGTCGTCTAAGTAGACGAAAATGAAGGACAAGTCACGAAGCATTGTATCCATTATCCTCTGGAAAGTCTGTGCCGCGCCTTTTAATCTGAACGGCATGCGTAAAAACTCGAAAAGGCTGAAAGGAGTTATTACTGTTGTTTTCGGAACATCTTCTGCGCGCACTGGGACCTGATGGTATCGGCGGACCAGATCCACTTTTGAAAAAACACGTACCCCAGCCAGGTGCATGGAAAAATCCTGGATGTGCGGAATAGGATAGCGATCATGTTCCGTGGCGATGTTCAAGCGCTGGAAATCGCTGCACGGTCGCCACGACCCATCAGCTGTAGGCACCATGTGTAGCGGGGATGCCCATGGGCTGTTGGAGCGTCTGATGATGCCCAACTGCACTAAGTTGGCGAACTCCTCGCACGCGCTGGCCAGTTTAGCTGCGTCCAGGTGCTGAGGTCACGCGAACACCGGCGGGCCTTTTGTAGTTATGAAATGTTCGACCCCGTGTTTTGTTATAATAGCTGACAAAGTCGGGACTGTGAATGCTGGGAATTGTGCGAATAACTATTGGTACTTACCCCCTGGAGCTATAACGTTAGCCAGTGTTGTCGACCCAGCTCCCCGAGCAGTACAGGGCAGTGAGGCTTAGAGACAGCATCTACTAATCGCCTATGAGCAACATCAACTAACATCCCATAAGCACATAAAAAATCTGCACCTAAAATGGGGTGGAACATGCAGCTACCATAAAGTCCCACTGAAAGTTGCATCTGTGTAAGCATATTGTCAGTGTCTGCTCGCCAAATGTCCTGATGGTGGATGCGTTGGCGGCCGTGAGCTCAGGACTGCTGCCTCCTGCTACCCTGTCTGCGTTGACCGGCAGGATGAGGCTCTTCTGGGAGCCGGAGTCTACCATAAACCGTCTCTCAGAACGTGTGTCCGTGACATAAAGCAGTTTGTTCCTGTCACCAGCGGTTGCAGCTGCAACTGAATGCTGAATGTGCCGTCTTCCCGGCTTCTTGAATTGGCATGGTGACAGGCACTGTTGGGCATTCGAGCCGAAACAGCAATGATAAAAACAGATCGCCCCATTCCTTCATCTCCTGGTGTCCGTCCCGGCCGCCACCAACGACTCCTCGACCTCGCTGGAGTCCCTCGTGGATGTCGGTGCCACTGCCTGCACGCTGGGAGTTCTGGTCACCAAAATGATGCTGTTCGCTTCCTGCGCCAGGGCGCAGTAGTCCTTAGCAACCAGCTGCGGCGAGTTGGCCAGGATCACCCTCGCCGTAGCCGGTAGGTTCCTAAGGAACAAGTGGGCAAACAGGAAAGATTCATCGTCCTTCCCCCTCAGCGCCAACATGCTTTCCATGAACTCCGCTGCTTATCTGTCACCTAACTCTGAATGCATTAGGAGTCTCTCTGCCCTCTCACCGACAGAAAGGGTATAGCACTAGAGTAGCATCCTATTGAGCACTTCATATTTTCCTCAGGCCGGCGGCTTCTGGAGCAGGCTCGTCGCCTGTTGCGTGGCGCGTGCATCCAGCGCAGCGACCATGTAGTAATACTTGGTATCGCCTGCTGTTATCCCACGGAATGCGAACTGGGCTTCTATGTGCAAAAACCACGCGGTCGGGTTGTGAAGCCAGAAGTCTGGGAACTTGACTGAGACAGTGCATACGGCACTGGTGCTCTCCCTCCAGGTAGTCTCCGGGACTGTGTTCGGCTCGCTTTCCATGGCATGTCTTGGGGTCACCAATATGGAGAAAGGAAGCAGGCGAGGCAATGAGCTGGACAGCACAGAAACTTTATTCTTTCTCCAAAATACAATATAGCAAAAGAACTCCCAGGTCTCTGTGCATTCTTCTCTTATATCTTTAAAGTGCTGATGACATGTTTTTGACATTTTTTAGCATGTTGTGTAAACCCAAAAGTCATTGTTTATGATCAATATAATATTTACAACAGCGCCTGTATAAACTAGTTATCATCAAAAAACCGCAGTCACTGACTGGACCGTGGTGCTGCCCACCGAATTAAGGGTGGCACCCCAATGACGTAATCTACAGAATGGACTCCAGTGTTGTTAACTAGAATGACAGCAGCTTTGTAGCTCACGGTTTCTCTGGTTTCTTGTTTTAATTTTATGGCTATGCCTTTGCGTTGTGTCGCAGGCTTAGAAAAAGCGTGTGATGTGTGAAAGACCACATCACAGCTTCAGCTCCAACTGTCATAAGCCTGCGCTCCTCCTGCACTTTTATGCAGGAGGAGCGTGAGGAGGGGAAGGATTAATGGATTTACGCGCAGCTTTGACCTACTTTCTCTGATCGCACGCCGGTCCGGGCACGTCCCCTCTGTCATTATCAACAGCTGATTCCCCTCCAGCTGACCATGTTTTCCAGTCCTTGCCCAGGTGCTTATCATCACACCATCACCAGCAGTGCGTGTACATTTTGGCGGCCGTTTGCCATTAACACACTGCTGGTCAATAGTATTGTCATCTATGCTGTTAGTCTGCCAGTATTTTCAGCACTCTCACGACGTGTTAGTCACTCCATGTTTGCCGTGGTTCTCGTGCATCATTGAAGCGATGTCGGCTCTGGGGGGCACCTGTGGCTAACACGTCTCCTCTCCATGTTCGCTGGGCGATGTCGGCCCCGAACGCCTACTGTTGGTGTTTCTGTTTATTATTTGTAAGTCTTCACCTTTTTGGGAATTGTCTGTCGTTCTTTGTAAAATGTGCTGTGGTGAACCCTGCACGCAAATCCTCGTTATTTCATGTGCCCTCTCCCTGCCCTGCGTAAGAGCGCGTGGAGAGGGAGGGTTTACGCGTAAATAACAAGGATTTACACGAGGACTTAAGCGCAGGATTCACCACGGCACATTTAATATAGAAAGACAGACAATTCCCAAAAAGGTGAAGATTTACAAAAAATACACAGAAACACAAACAGTATGCGTTTGAGGCCGACATCGCCCAGCGAACATGGAGAGGAAACGTGTTATCCACGGTTGTGCCCAAGAGCTGACATCGCTACAAGGGGCGCAACAGAACCACGGCTGTGTGGAGTGGCTAACACATTGTGATAGTGTTGGCAATATTGGCTGGCTGACAACACGGCAGATGATGCACACAAAACATAAGCAGCTGACTGTCACTGAGTCTGACTCACTAGGCACAATGCCTGCTTGGCACAGCTCAAATCTATACGGTTTGATGCCCCCAGATTCTTCATTGTCATCCCATTCTTCGGAACTATAATCGTCTGAAGATTGGACAACACAAACCAATTCCAGACTACATGTGCTGGAACCATGGTCGATGTTTTCAACCACTTCCATCCTGTGTGTACAAAGGGCAGCGAAGCGCTGTGTTCCGTTGATGACATTACAACATGGCCAGGGGGTTTTCAAGCCACTGACGCAATGGGTGATGTGCTCATGAAAACGTCGGATGTTCGCGTGAAAAAAGCCTGTTTGACTTAGAACTGCACAGACCAACCTATTTTGTAATATTGTATTATGTGTTGAAAAATTAGAGGAAGTCAAGAACGTGTCATCAGCACTTTAATACCATGCATTGAGACCCGGAACTTCCAACCATAATACATTGTTATTTAGAACAAAGACCTGTGTGGCACATTAACATCATAATGCCGGCGCCGCTGTCGCACCCTTCTCTCTTCCAGCAGCTCCGGCGGTTCCTCCTCTCCCCGGGGGGTGCATAATCCAAACTGTCCCATTTGGAGAACCCCTGGTGGCACTTCCTCCTCCGGTCCATTGTTCCCCTTATCCCAGCTGTCTTCTCTGGGTGCAGAATCTCCACACCATGCCCCCACTATACCATTGATATTGATAAAATCTTATCAATTCCCATCCCTAGAGACGGTGACCAGTCCCTTTTTCTTTGGATCACAGCATGATGTCTAGCTTTTGAGGATCTTTTGGTCTACTTCACTTTGTCAGGCAGGTCCTATTTAAGTGATTTCTTGATTGAGATCAGGTGTGGCAGTAATCAGGCCTGGGTATGGCTAGAGAAATTGAACTCAGCTTTCCAAAGCTGTGATAAACCACAGTTAATTTATGTTTTAACAGGAAGGGGGCAATCACTTTTTCACACAGGGCCATGTAGGTTTGGATTTTTTTACCCTTAATAATAAACACCTTCATTTAAAAACTGCATTTTGTGTTTACTTGTTATCTTTGTCTTGTGGTGATGTGAAAATGACGAGACAGAGTTCTCTCTCAAAGTCAACTTTATTCACAACACCATCATCTCAAAGCAGAGAGAAAAAAGAGAATGAAACAGTAAACTCCCGTCCTTAAATATCAGGGACTTCACCTTTGTAGATCACATGTCACACAGACCACTTTGCATTATAAAGACAGTCACAATGCATTTCTCTCCATGATATCACTTCCACTGTCTCCCATGCATCCTTTCCTTAATCCTTTAATTGCACCCCCACAGTCTCAGGCCTTGCATACCAAAGCTAATATTCCTGCAGCTTCCTGCCTTTGTTCTGACCTAAAATGTGAGTCACAGAATCTCCATGAGTGTGTCCACCACACCAAGCATTTTAGACAACAGAACAACAAGAGAATACACATCAGTCCACATGCTGTATAGGCTTCAGCCTCCTGCCGTATCTGCTGAAGTTGGGGTTCAACGTCTCTGCGGCGCTGTCACGCTGGGGGTTTGCCGTCTGGGGGCGAAAACCCTTTGTCAGTCTCTGCGGGTGTTCTGGGGAAACATTCTTGTGGGAAACATTACTGTGTGAAGCCCCACGAGGTGGTCTACCTCTCCGCGGGGCCCTTGCCAACAGCACTTGCTCATCTGCCACCACAAAAGCGGGTTTAAGTCTGTTTATGCCAATTTTCTCTTTCCTACCCCCCAAATCTAGCAAAAACTGCTTGTCCCCCATTTCTAGCACTCTGAATGGTCCGTCATAAGGCGGTCGCAACGGGGTTCGATGCGCATCGTGTCTAACAAAAACAAACTCTGCGTTCTTCAAAGTTTTAGGCACAAAAACGCGCGGAAAACTGTGGTGCGCGGGGCCGGGCAGCGTGCTTGATTCTATGTTACTCCGCAACAGCTGAGACGGGGAGGCGTCTGGCGCAGGGTTATCTGGGAGAAACTCCCCAGGCAGCCGGAGTGGCTGCGCAAACACTAGCTCAGCTGGGGAGGCTTCTAGATCCTCTTTAGGCGCAGAACGCAACCCCAGTAACACCCATGATAACTTGTCAACCCAATTTGAATCCGTCAGTGCCGCTCTGAGAGCCGCTTTCAATGACCTATGAAAACGTTCGCATAACCCGTTAGCCTGCGGATTGTACGCGGTTGTGTGGTGAATTGTGACACCCAGGCTGCGGGCCATTGTCGACCAAAGCTCGGACACAAATTGAGGGCCTCTGTCGGACGTAATGTCCGACGGAACACCAAAGCGTGCCACCCAAGCTGTTAAAAACGTGCGCGCCACCTCCTCGGCCGTGGTTGATGCCAGCGGGACCACTTCAGGCCAGCGCGTGGTGCGGTCCACCATTGTCAGAAGGTGTGTGCACCCCTGTGACAGCGGGAGGGGTCCGACGAGGTCCACATGAACGTGATCGAACCTCTTAGCCGGAATGTGAAACGTTCCAAAGGAGCCCTCGTGTGCCTGTGTACTTTGGCTCGTTGACACGCTGTGCAGGCTGCTGCCCACTCTTTGACCTGTTTGCGGAGGCTCGGCCACACAAATATCTCTCCCACCATTTTGACCGACGTGCGCACTCCAGGGTGCGCTAACGAATGAACCGAGTCAAAAACGCGGCGGCGCCACGCGGCCGGTACTACTGGACGCGGCCATCCAGTAGAGACATCACAGATTAGGGGGGGCATGCCGTCTTGCAGCACCCTGTCCTCCAGCCTTTAACCCTGTTGGTCCAGACTGGAGCGCGCGCACGTCCGCGTCATTAACCTGCTCCGCGGCCATGGCTGCATAATCTACCCCTACGCTCACTGGGGCCGCCACGGCGCGCGAGAGGCAATCTGCCACTACATTGAGTTTGCCCGCCACATGCCGAATATCAGTGGTAAACTCTGATAGGGCGGCCAGCTGCCTCTGCTGCCGGCCTGACCACGGTTCAGAGACCTTGGCCATCGCGAATGTTAGCGGTTTGTGGTCAACGAACGCGGTGAAAACGCGTCCTTCCAGCCAGAACTGGAAGTGGCGGACGGCCAAATGGAGAGCGAGCAGCTCCCTGTCGAACGCGCTGTATTTACGCTCGCTATTGCGCAAGGTCCTGCTGAAAAAGGCGAGGGGCTGCCAAACCCCGGCTACATGTTGCTCCACGACCGCCCCTATGGCCACCTCTGACGTGTCAGTGGTGAGCGCTATGCGGGCCGTTGGGTCTGGATGTGCCAACAACGCAGCCTTTGCCAAGGCTGCTGTCGCCTCCGAGAACGCTTGGTCCCGCTCCGGGGACCACTCGATCTTATCCACGGGTTTTTTTTTTTTTTTGAGCGCGGCATACAACGGCTGCATGAGTTGCGCCGCGCGGGGGAGAAAACGGTTATAAAAATTCACCATTCCCAAAAACTCCTGCAACGCCCTGACCGTCTGCGGCCGGGGAAAATCTGCCACACCGCGCACTTTGTCAGGCAGTGGAACTGCTCCTTCGGGGGAGACGCGGTGTCCTAAAAAATCGATCTGCGCCACCCCGAACTGACACTTCGCTGGGTTGATTATTAACCCGTGATCTCCCAACCTTCGGAAAACTGTGGCCAGGTGTTTTTCGTGTTCGTCTTCGGACGCGCTGGCTACTAAAATATCATCCAGGTAGACGAACATGAAAGGGAGATCCCGAAGCACCGCGTCCATCATGCGCTGGAACATCTGAGCAGCCCCTTTAAGTCCGAATGGCATGCGTAAAAACTCGAATAGGCCAAACGGAGTTATTACCGCTGTTTTGGGTATGTCCTCAGTGCGGACTGGGACTTGGTGGTAACCGCGGACCAAGTCTATTTTAGAAAAAATGCGCGCCCCTGCCAAATGAACGGAAAAATCTTGGATATGTGGGATTGGGTAGCGGTCGTGCGCTGTAGCGTTGTTTAACCTGCGGAAATCCCTGCAAGGGCGCCATGATCCATCAGCTTTCGGGACCATATGCAGGGGGGAAGCCCACGGACTGTTTGAACGTCGGATAATGCCCAACCTCTCCAGTTGGCGAACTTCTTGCGCGCTATGGCTAGTTTAACTGCGTCCAAGTGCCGAGCTTTTGCAAAAACGGGTGGTCCGGTAGTGGTAATAAAATGCTCCGCCCCGTGTTTAGCGACTGTTGCCGAAAATGTGGGGACCGTGAGTGCTGGGAACTGAGTGAGCAGTGTGTGGAACTTACCGCTTGCAGCTGTGACATTGGCTTGTGCTGTAGGCGGGACCACTCGCACTGTACAGGGGATAGAGTCAAAAGAGAGTGCATTAACCAGGCGCCTGTTAGCGAGATCAACCAACAAACCATGTGAGCACAAAAAATCAGCCCCCAACATATTGAAATTTACTGCTGCTACAACAAAAGTCCACTCAAATGTACGGCCGTGTAGAGACAGAAGCAGAGTCTTCTCACCAAAGATCTTAATCTCCGAGCCGTTCGCTGCCGTCACCCGGGGACCTCCGGAACCAGCTAGTCTGTCCGCGTAGGAAGGTGTGATGAAGCTCAACTGGGAGCCTGTGTCGACGAGGAACTGCCTCCCCGAGCGTGCGTCCGACAAGTAGAGCAGCTTGTTCTCTTCCCCGAGGGCCGCGGCTGCTACCGACCCCCGGTCTTGGCGTTTCCCGAATGCCCGAACTGGCACGGCGGTACACACTTGCGTGCCCTCTCTGCGAAGCGGCGATGGTAGAAACAAAGGACGTCCGGTCCACGTTCTCTGGCCCTTGCCGCCGCCGTCGTTGGTGAGTCTGGCACCGCTGCCTCTGGCCCCCTGTCGTCTCCGGCCATCGGGCCGCGTTCCGCTGCAGCGGCCGTGGCTGCGCGCCGCTTGGTGGCGTTGACAATCCGCTGCGCCTCCCGGCCCAGCGCGCGGTAGTCCCGTAGGGCCAACAGTGGCGAACTGGCCAGGGTCGCTCTCGCTGCTGACGGTAGAGTTCTGAGGAAGAGGTGGGTGAAAATGAAGTGATCATCGTCAAAGAGTCTTTCAACCTCAACAACTTCATCCATCAGGCTCGCGGGCATGTTGTTTTCCCCCTCCGTCAGCACCAGAAGCCTCTCTGCTCGCTCCTCCGCCGAGGGGGTGAATTGCTGGATGAGTGCAGCCTTCAACGCGCCGTATTTGTCGCTCTCCGGCGGCTGGTCGATCAGGCTGTCCACATGCTGGGCCGTGTTGTTGTCCAGCTTTGCGACTACGTGGTAGAATTTCGTGGCATCTACCGATATCCCCCGGAGGTTGAACTGCGTCTCAACCCGCGTTGAACCAGGAGCACGGATTGTTCTGCCAGAAGTCCGGTAGCTGGACTGTAGCAGCATTCGTTTGGTTGGGGGATCCTGATGCGGCTGGCCCGGGAGAATTTTCTTCTTCCATGATACGTCTCTATGAAAATGACGAGACAGAGTTCTCTCTCAAAGTCAACTTTATTCACAACACCATCATCTCAAAGCAGAGAGAAAAAAGAGAATGAAACAGTGAACTCCCGTCCTTAAATATCAGGGACTTCACCTTTGTAGATCACACGTCACACAGACCACTTTGCATTATAAAGACAGTCACAATGCATTTCTCTTCATGATATCACTTCCACTGTCTCCCATGCATCCTTTCCTTAATCCTTTAATTGCACCCCCACAGTCTCAGGCCTTGCATACCAAAGCTAATATTCCTGCAGCTTCCTGCCTTTGTTCTGACCTAAAATGTGAGTCACAGAATCTCCATGAGTGTGTCCACCACAGTCTAATATTTAAAGTAGAACTGAACTGAACGGCATTGAACGGCACTGGGTGATAGTACATACAGTTATAAAGATAATTTATCATTGGCACCCCCTCCACAAATCCTGGAATCTTGGAGAAAATCGCGATTTTGAATTTCCCGCCCTGAAAAATCAGACAAATCCGCCGATTAACCGGAAGTGCAGCCGGAGTTCTGCGTGACGTCACGAGTGTGACACAGTCCTCCATGTTTACCATTGCGAGCACGTCAACACTGGTTGTTTTTGGTGCATTTTGTCGTGATAGTCGACTACAAAACACTTCCAACACCTGGGAAGATCTGTTCAGTGGCCAAGGAAAGCTGTCATGGCGACGAAAGAAAAGAAAGGGGGAGGAAAAGCGACTGGGAAGCGCTGTTTTTCTAGATATAGATATTACAGTGATCCCTCACTTATCGCGTTTAATGGGGACCAGAACCGACCGCGAAAAGTGAAAAACCGCGAAGTAGCGTCACCCCCCCCCCCACCAAGGGCGTCACAAGCACTATTTTGCACAAAAAGGCACAAGAGAACAGTGAAAAGTGCCACTAAGCAACACGAGCAGGGAGAGAAGCTGGGTAAAACGTCTCGGCCAATCAGCTTGCGAGGTAAAACGTCTCGGCCAATCAGCTTGCGAGATTCCCGAGCGGTGAAGAGGTGGGCGGAGAGGAGTGAAGCGGTGGTCAGAGAGGTGGATTTTGAGTTGTGCGGGCTCAACACGGTTTATCATCTACCTGATGTTCTACATCAGGTATCAACACGGAGAGCCCGCACAACTCAAAATCCACCTCTCTGACCACTGCTCCACTCCTCTCCGCCCACCTCTTCACCGCTCGGGAATCTCGCAAGCTGATTGGCCGAGACGTTTTACCTCGCAAGCTGATTGGCCGAGACGTTTTACCCAGCTTTTCTCCCTGAAGAGCGGCCATACCCAGCGAAGGAAGACCGCATTCATTGTTCTTTATCGCTCGTGTTGCTTAGTGGCACTTTTTGCTGTTCTCTTGTGCCTTTTTGTGCAAAATAGTGCTTGTGACGCCCTTGGGGGGGGGGGTGACGCTACTTCGCGGTTTTTCAGTTTTCGCGGTCGGTTCTGGTCCCCATTAAACGCGATAAGTAAGGGATCACTGTATTCCCTGGCGGCGGACCTCGCCTCTGCATCGCCGTCTGCCAGCTGCTGTCACAGGTGCATCAGGTCGCTGTCTCACGGGCTGGCCCTTGTGCACGCCTGCCACACTCCTGCATCCTCCTCTGTCTCGTCACCGATCCTGAATGCCTCTTCACTCTGAAAACTCTGGTTTTCTTGACTGCTGGAACTGCTGGAACGGCTATCATCTGCCATTGTTGTTTTGTTTAGGGATCACACTCGTGACGTCACGCAGCGTCGTCTGCACTACTTCCGGTTTGTTTGGCACTGCCAGCCAGAGGCAAAAGTTTATCGGCTTATAGCTTGGCCATCGCACGGCCTAAAAATTTCTTTTATGTGTTGAAAAATACAATAGGTAATAAGGAATTAATCTGCTATTCTACTTTTTGCGCCAAAAGGTGGGTTCAGTTCTACTTTAAATTTGTTTGATGATCTGAAACATTTAAGCGTGACAACCACAAAAAAATGAGAAATCAGGAAGCGGGCAAACACTTTTTCACACCACTGTATACACATGCGCGTGTACACACACACACACACACACACACACACACACACACACACACACATTAAAACTCATTCTTCATTCACACCTGAAGACTGAAAACGGCAGAAATGGGTCAGTGTAGGGTGATTACTCTGAGGACAAGACTAAACCTGGTAAGCAGGCCTGGTTTAGTCCTCTGGGGACTAGTTTGTGCTGGTTGACTGTAGTGGTGGCCTAGAGGTAGAGCATCTGCCCACAGCCGGAAGGTTGGGGTTCAGGTCCTGGCCGGGTCATGCTAAAGACCATATAAAAATGGAACTTCCTGCCGTCCAGCTTGGTGCTCAGCAAAAATGGAACAGTGGAAGGAAATGTGGGCGGCAGTGGCTCAGGAGGTAGAGCGGGTCGTCTAATAACCAGAGGGTTGGCGGTTGGAATCCTGCTCACCCCAGACATCCTGCCGTTGTGTCCCTGGGCAAGAACTTTACCCACCGTGCCTCCAGTGTCCATGACACTGGGTATGAATGTGTATAAAAGTTCAGTAGTGGTCGGAGAGGCTGTTGGTGCGGATTGGCAGCCATGTTTCCATCAGGGCAGCTGTGGCTACAGTAGTAGCTTACCACTATCAATGTCTGTCTGTGGAGTGAATGAATAATGTACATATCCATTGTAAAGTGTCTTTTAGTGTCTATGAAAAGCGTTATATAAATCTGATGCATTATTATTATTGTTACTAAAGCTCTTAAGGTGCGTTCAGACCAAACGTGAATGGGCGGCGCAAATCCATACAAAGTGAATGGAAAGAGTCGAGTACACGCGAAATTGCGCATTCGCGCATTCACGTTCGAGGTAGTATGCCAGCTTTGAGATTCTGCCTTCACAGGAGTAAAAGTATCACCATTGCAAAGTAAACTAGTTTGAAAATGAGACTCACTCACCTGGAGACAGGAGGACCGGGAGCTCTTCAGCTGAATCGGGATTTCGGAGTTATTTACCCATGGTTTCCTGCCACAGACGTGCTAGCAAGCGAGCAACAGAAACACTTATCATCTGGTAAAATTTTGGAGACAGGGACAACTTTTTCAGGTGAGCCCTCCGTCCGATAATGTAAACCTATAGCATGTTATTTTGGGGATTTCCACAGTAGGCTGAACACTGCTGCAGAAGTTATAAAGGCAACTTCGCCTGTCTGCATCTCACTCAGACGCTGAATTAATGTTTATTCGTGCATTTACATTGAGTTATAATGTAATTGCGCCACCCGAAAAATTCGGCTGTTCACGTTTGGTGTGAACACACCTTTAAAGTGCCCCCCCCCCCAAAAAAAAAACCAAGTTTTTTTCTGTTGTTAACATGTCTGTAACATGTTTTTTGTGACTTACAAGATATAGCAAGAGCAAAATCAGTCTCAAGTCTGTGTTTTTCTGCTGTGAATTTTCAGTTAAGCTGCGCTTCCCCCCTAAAAAGACCAGTTTGGACACAGTGTTTCTAGCTATGGAAGCATTCTTGCTTAGCCTGACTGGTTATAACATTAACCAATCAGGCTAAGCACTAGGCATGGCTACAGGCCTGAGTTCACTCCCTCAGGAGAAGAGGGAGGAGCCGAGGAGCAGCAGGGCTTTTCCTGTTTGGGAAAGATGGCAGATTATGTGTTCAGTTTTTGGCTGTATAAGCAAGAAATCCTCTTCTTTTAAATTAGTGGTGTGAAAAAATGTTTGCCCCCTTCCTGATTTCTCATTTTTTTGTATATCTGTCACTCTTAAATGTTTCAGATCATCAAACAAATTTAAATATTAGACAAAGATAACACAAGTAAACACAGAATGCAGTTTTCAAATGAAGGTGTTTATTATAAAGGGGGGAAAAAAATCCTACATGGCCCTGTGTGAAAAAGTGATTGCCCCCTAAACCTAATAACTGGTTGGGCCACCCTTAGCAGCAACAACTGCAATCAGGTGTTTGCAATAATTGGCAATGAGTCTTTTACGGAACTGTGGAGGAATTTTGGCCCACTCATCTTTGCTGAATTGTTGTAATTCAGCCACATTAGAGGGTTTTCAAGCATGAACCACCTTTTTAAGGCATCTCAATCGGATTCAGGTCAGGACTTTGACTAGGACACTCCAAAGCCTTCATTTTGTTTTTCTTAAGCCATTCAGAGGTGGACTTGCTGGCTGTTTTTGGATCATTGTCCTGCTGCAGAACCCAAGTGCACTTCAGCTTGAGGTCACGAACAGATGGCCAGACATTCTTCTTCAGGATTTTTTGGTAGACAGCAGAATTCATGGTTCCATTTACCACAGCAAGTCTTCCAGACCTTGAAGTGGCAAAACAGCCCCAGACACACCCCAGACACACTACCACCACCATATTTTACTGTTGGTATGATGGTTCTTTTCTGAAATGCTGTGTTACTTTTACGCCAGATGTAATGGGACACACACCTTCCAAAAAATTCAACTTTTGCCTCATCAGTCCACAGAGTATTTTCCCAAACGTCTTGGGAATCATCAAGATGTTTTCTGGCAAAATTGAGATTAACTTTTACGTATGTTCTTTTTGCTCAGCAGTGGTTTTCGTCTTGGATCTCTGCCATGCAGGCCATTTTTGCCCAGTCTCTTTCTTATGGTGGAGTCATGAACACTGACCTTAACTGAGGCATTTGAGGCCTGCATTTCTTTGGATGTTGTTGTGGGGCCTTTTGTGACCTCTTGGATGTGTCGTCGCTAAGCTCTTGGGGTAATTTTGGTCGACCGGCCACTCCTGGGAAGCTTCACCACTGTTCCATGTTTTCGCCATTTGTGAATAATGGCTCTCACTGTGGTTTGCTGGAGTCCCAAAGCTTTGGAAATGGCTTTATTACCTTTTCCAGACTGATAGATCTCAATTACTTGTTTCTCATTTGTTCCTGAATTTCTTTGGCTCGCAGCATGATGTCTAGCTTTTGAGGATCTTTTGGTCTACTTCACTTTGTCAGGCAGGTCCTATTTAAGTGATTTCTTGATTGAGAACAGGTGTTGCAGTAATCAGGCCTGGGTGTGGCTAGAGAAATTGAACTCAGCTTTCCAAAGCTGTGATAAACCACAGTTAATTTATGTTTTAATGGGGGAGGGGGGGTCACTTTTTCACACAGGGCCATGTAGCTTTGGATTTTTTTTACCCTTAGTAGTAAACCCCTTCATTTAAAAACTGCATTTTGTGTTTACTTGTGTTATCTTTGTCTAATGTTTAAATGTGTTTGATAATCTGAAACTTTTAAGTGTGACAAACATACAAAAAAATGAGAAATCAGGAAGTGGGCAAAAACTTTTTCACACCACTGTACATACAAGACATACAAGAGAATTGAAATGCCATTTCTCTCTCCCTTAGTGGCATGCGCAGTATATAAGAAAAGAAGGAATAAAGATGAAAAACAACAACAGCAGTCTATGTACAGTAATGCTACTACCCATAGTGCAAATGAAGATAAACGATAAAACCCAGCAATCCTATAAAAAAAGTGGAGCCATAATACCCGCGATTGCAAGTTCAGTGTGGTAGTGTTGGTGCAGACAGTGACAGATTGGACTGCACATGATCAGTATTGCAATACCAGACAGCAGCACGTATGGCATTTGTGCAAATGGTTGCAGTCAGGTGCAGAGACATACAGCAGCAGATGTATTACTGTTGGTGTTCCAAGTCTTTCTGTGCAAACAGCTGAGGTAGTTATTGTGTGGTGAGTGTGTTACGGTCTGGGGTGGGGGGGAGGCAGAGTTCAGGGTCCTGATGACCTGGTGAACAAAGCCGTTTAGCAGTCTTGTGGTGCGGGCCCGGAGGCTCCGGTACCTTTTCCCCAAGGCCAGGGGGCTGAAGAGGGAGTGGGAGGGGTGGGAGGTGTCACCTGCAATGTTGATGGCTCTGCGGGTGTGGTAGATGTCCGAGAGGGAGGGCAGAGGGGCACTGATGATCTTGCTGGTTGATTTCACTGTGCGTTGTCGTGTCTTCTGGCAGGAGGCGGTGCATGATACAAGTAATCTTATATCACGATAACCAGTGTTTCCTCTGGCTTAAAGACCTTAGCGTGGTGGCAACATATTTTTCTGGGGGTGGGGGGGGTGCAGAAAACACATATGTATGAATATGTTAATTTTATACTATTTATTTCTTTTTTTAAAATTTTGCACAGTAACTTTGCATATAATAATAATAATAATAATAATGTATCAGATTTATATAGTGCTTTATCATAGACACTCAGACACTTTTTACAGATACATTATTCATTCACTCCAGACAGACAATGGTAGTGGCAAGCTACTACTGTAGCCACAGCTGCCCTGGCTCAGGCTGACGGAAACGTGGCTGCCAATCTGGGCCAACGGCCTCTCCAGCCACCACCGAACATTTATACACATTCATACCCAGTGTTATGGACACTGGAGGCAAGGTGGGTAAAGTGTCTTGCCCAGGGACACAACAGCAGGATATCTGGGGAGAGTGGGATTCAAACCGCCAACCATCCGGTTATTGGATGACCTGCTCTACCTCCTGAGCCACTGCTGTGCATATGGAACTTACAATTTAAAGTATTGTACAACCAAGGCTTGAATGTTGGAATATTGGGCCATTTGGGGTCCCACCCAGACGTCCTGTGTTTGGACTTTTTACTGGTGTCATCCTTCTCTCCTTCCTCGGCTCTCACCTCTCCTGGATCCTCTGCCTGAACACTTTCTTCTCCTTGGCTCCTCTCTTCTGTCTCATCTTGCCCTCTGAGCTCTGTCTAATTCAGCTTCTCTCTCTCTGTCTATGGTGGTATACGGACAGGTTAGAAAATATCAAGTGCCATGTAAATTAAAGGAGACAACCAAAAATTTCTAGTTAAGGGTACAAAGAGCACCCACTTAAAACTTGAGTAGTGACTTCATTCTTGAAGGTTTGAGGTTTTTCTCCAAAATTTGTAACAATTTTCTTATAGTTTTCTACTTTTCTCTGTAAATTTATCTAAATTTGCAACCATTTTCCTCAAATTTGTAATTTCCTCTTGTAAAATTGACTTTTCTTGTACATTTCAAACTTTATTATAAATTTGTGGATTACTTTATGGCTTATTTTTGTCTGTTTTTAAAAAAAAATAAAATTACTGTTTTTTAAATAAATTTGAAACAGACTGTGGTATTTTTTTTTAACTTTTTCGTTCATTCATTCATTCATTCATCTTCTTCGGCTTAATCCTTTTCGGGTCGCAGGGGGCTGGAGCCTATCCCAGCATCTTTGGGCGAGAGGCAGGGTACACCCTGGACAGATCGCCAGTTCATCGCAGGGCCAACACAGAGAGACAGGCAACCATTCACTCGCACATTCATACCTAAGGACAATTTAGAATCCCCAGTTTTGATGCCAATTAACCTAACTTGCATGTTTTTGCCATGTGGGAGGAAACCGGAGAAATCCTGGAGTAAACCCACACAGACACGGGGAGAACATGCAAACTCATCACAGATCACTGTTGGTCGGGGGCTGGGATCGAACCCAGGATTCCCCAGCCAACTTTTTCCTTATGCCAATTTATATTTTTGACCATAACTTTGCAGTCAGAACAGAACAATAATTTAACTCTCATTACAAAGAAAAAAAAATTGTGTTTAATGATTTAAATTAACTTAAATGACCAAGGATGCTGTTATTTCTGTTATAATATTTCTGTTTATAGTTTTTTTTAGAAATTTCTTCACCACCAAGAAAAACCTCCCTTATTTTGAAATCCAAATGCTGGCACGTTCAGTTTGTCTGAAGGCTGCTGACAGATTAAAGTCATTGACTTAGTGAATTTTGGTCTTAACTTGCCAGGTACATAATTGGGAACATAACTTAATATTGTAGTGGCTGGTGAAATATATCCTCAGCAATTCAGTAGTTCCCCTTGCCTTTCCTTTCATATGAAGCCGGCTGCATATGAATTCTAACTACATCTCTTAGCTAAGCGACTCTTCCATTATTGCTCCCGTTCCCAGCGGGTTAAAACCATGATAAATGCCTCCAATGCTTACATACTGCTTATGATTTTTTTTCCCCCGCGTTTAAAGTACTTTAATAAACTCATGTTTCTGTCGGACAGTCAAGCTTTATTCATGCTACATTTCCCCTCTAGTCCGCCTTGGTCCGCGTATGCTGTGGACGAGCCCGGTGTGCACGTGGTGCTGTACATGCTCACTTTTTCATCTACCCATATCTATATATTTATTCCATCTAGCTACAATGCTCCGCACTGTGTTTTTATATATCTACATATTATTCCATCTAGCTACATTGCTCCGCACTGTGTGTGTTTATCTACTTACATATTTATTCCACCTAGCTGCAATGCTCTGTACTGTGGGTGTTTATATATTTACATATTTATTCCATCTAGCTACAATGCTCTGCACTGTGTGTTTATATGAATATATAATGCTCTGCACTGTGTGTCTGTGTGTGTGTGTATATATATATTTTATAGTAATATGTACATATGTATATTAGCTGCTCTTGCTTGCTTGTTTTTTTCTTGCCTTCTGATTGTTGCTCTGAGTGTTGCTATCCCTGTGCTGTTGCAATCCTGGAATTTCCCTGTTGTGGGACTAATAAAGGCTTATCTTATCTTATCTTACCCAAGCCAAGCGATTGACGCATGCACACAACCATCATTTGTAGTTTCACTTCCACCCGATAGGTAGTGCCAAGATGCTGACGTGCTAGGATTTTCACCAAAGAAGAAACGGCGGACTTCTTCACAAAGTTTCTCTTCAAATAGAGGCCATTTCTGCTGTTTGACTTCCCAGTTTTCACTACTTTTCCATGAAGATGCTGCTGCTGCTGCTAGCGAGACACTGCTTGCTGACTGACTGGAAAGCTCGCGTGGGCGGGGCGCTTCTAAACTCTGCGCGGATGACGGCCACGCACGTTGTTTATGTGCGCGCTTGCAGAAAGTCATTGCTTCATATACTGTATTTTTCTTAAATTCATATCTCCTTATTGGCGCGGCAGTAAATTTTCTGGCGCAGCAAGCCGCCACCGAGAAATGTTACCAGAGGAAACCCTGCCAATAACGACATATATCACAATATACATTTTATGTAAATTCTACAGTTTAGATAATTGCATAAAAAGAACCATCATTTATTTTTACTTTTTACATGCACCTTTTTCCCCTCATAATTTTGCATTGTTATAATTTTAAATGTGCATTTGAGAATTGATTTTCATAAATTTGAGGTTTTTCTTCTAAATCATATCATATGAATAAAAAGTAAACATTAAGTTTAACCTCTTGCACTCCGTTGTACTGCGGGTGGGCAAGTCTCTGCGTCCCAGCCTCGTGCGCTCTAGGACGCACGATGGAGCTGCATAAGCTGCATTTCCGTTCTTCCACTGCAGACACAGCCGCTAACAGATTAGATCATCTGATTGACCTCTCATTCGACTAATAAGAGCCTTGAATTGGGTTTCTGAAACCTTGAAGAACCAATGACTGAAAACCTAGCAAGAAGGACCCGCCTACCATCGCTGTGAATGCAGCGAGCCAATTGAAGCACAGAAGTTTGCAAGCTGTTTTTTGTAAGGCTGGATGAAGACAGACTGCTGCAGCAGATGAAAAAAGGACACGCAGGAAGAACCGTCACAGACCCAGCAGCACGGAGACCACCCACAAGTGCAACCTGTGTGACAGCGACTGCCATTCGCGCATCGGCATGTTTGGCCACAGGCGGTGCTTATTTTGTTTTTGTTCCAGCAGAGTAGACGTGATGATTTTCTTCCATGGTCATCATAGACTGACGGAGGCCGCCGACGAAGGCTGAGTGACACACACACGTTCGCCAGTCTTTTTTTAATAACTACTGTTATTTGTTTTGAAAAATCGTTCGCCAAAAACCGCAATCATGGAAGCTTAAAACCGCAATAATGGAATTATGTTTTGATCGGGTCGCGAGACCAGAACCACGAGTGGACCAGCGTCGCATTTGTCTGACAATGAGGAAGAGAAGTTCACCAGGACACTGCTGTGAAGAGGTAAGGTGTTATAAGCTAAATTATTCTTTATCCCTGAAAATTGTAATCAAAAATGACTTTTGACCGATCGGTAAATTACAACTGTGTGGCGCACAAAGTCTGAAGTTCGTGCACCACGGTACACGGGTCGTGTGCCGCGTCCATACCGTGAACGCCGCCCCCCCCGCTACTCTTCTGTAGCAAGGGGGGGGGGAAGCCACGGTGACTGCGCCGCTGTCGCCACATCGCCACATGAGTCTATTCCGTCATGTAGCGATGGCCGATGTTCGTCCTCTGTAGCAAGGGGGGGGGGACAACCCCCCCCCCCACACACACACGCACACACACAGCCCTGAGTGTCACCTTTCATTAGAGCCCAAGGTGAAGCTTCTATATTGAATCATTCAAAAGTTAGACGTTTATCCAAACTGTGCCACTTGGCACAATTTGGCACAGTTCAAAAACGCCTGGGAACTACCTGAGGAAAAAGCTGTGTAATATATTCATTTTTTGTGGTATTGTTACAAAATTTTGACCTCAGCTGGATAACACTTGGTTCTACATTTCTGTTGCATTTTCCAGCCCGGATCTGAAGCTGTGTGTTATTTGCAAGCATTTGTATCCAAAAAAACACCCAGGCCAAATTTATTTTCTTCAAGTTCAGTATGTTTAGATGACTGTAACTCAATGGCCGGAGCACTTAGAGAGATTATGACTATTTTGCCAAAAAATTCAAAGTGTTTTCTTTTAAATGAGACCAACCCCATGAAGATGCTGCAAAGGGTTGAAGAACAGCTTTCGATTTACTTTGGGTATGTTATTTTTTGGCATTTTTAGGGAAATTGACCGGAGTGCAAGGGGTTAATATTTCCTGAGCCAGAGGAGAATAGCCAAAAAAAAAAAAATCTGAAAATAAGAAAATTACCCATCCTTGCCATCTATACATATAACTTGTGACCAGCCATGGAAAAACCAGGAGCAAGTCTCCCGAAAAGTATTTTGAGTTATTTACAGATTCTAAAAGTGTGGAATCTAAGCTTTCCAATGATGTCTAACACATGGAAATCCAGATTGATTTGAAGATGTAGCCATTTTAATGTTGGCACCTCTCAAACTACTTCTCAGAGAAAATCGGGTTCAAAGTTTCCAAGGATTGTCACCTTCCAAGGGAGCCAGGTGGAGGGCAGTAACAAAAACTTGTCATTTGCATGACTTGACATGAACCTAACCCCCTTACAGTGCTTATCAAAAGGAGCAATGGGAACCCTCCTTAAGGAGGTTCTTGAACTTGCTGTTGATTGGCTGAAATTAATAACAATGGCGTGTGAATAGCCAAACAAATCGGATATGTAAATCAGCTGTGGTATCCCATGCCCCTGAAACTAGGAAGCGATCTTGCTGATATTTCCCTCTGAAACTACTCTATTTCAAATACAAAGTTTACAGTTTTAAAATCTCCCACACTGTTATTTGAAGCATGGAGTAGCTTCTTCATGATTTCAACTAGCATATTTTGCGAAAAACGAAAATCACAAATTTAAAAAAAAAAAGGTATTTCTGTGTTTTTTAGGAATCACATCAGGCCGACTTGTTGCTGGTTAACTCGTGGCGGGCCACAATTACCTGTTAGTTTAAATCAATAAAAATTGAAGTGTAGCTCTGTATCTTGAAGACTGCCATTCTGGCCTGATTTAACCTGTTTGCTTCTTAGTAAAAATATTTTAGATTGGTCATGATCTGAAAATCAAAAGACACAAAAGGTAATGTAGTAAAATACATGTGATGACTTTAGCGTTTCTCATTATCACTACTTTAATTAAACTGATTAGAAATCAAATAAATTACATTGAGAGCCAATTTGCTCTTCCGACCCATTTTAATTTATTATTTATTCTGCCTGTATGTGCCACCATCATGCGCTTATGCAGCTTTAATAAATTTTTTTCAGACAAAACTAAGAAACTCAGCAGTAATTTATGTAAACCAAAGAAATGATGGTCTGATGCACTAAGTTTCCAATTAGCACAACTTAGCATCGTGATTTAGCATTTGCTGTTTTATAATTAGACGTGGTGTTAACATTACTTGCCTCCTATTAAAACGAGGTTAGCGTCCTCTCTAATGCAACACAATGGAAAACAGTCCCACATTCCTTGCAAACAGGAGTAGCAGCCATTTGACCAAACCGGTAGTTTGGAGTTGGCAACTCACCGGACAGCCTAGCCACCCACCACACACCTGTTCCGCTGCGTGCACTGCAGGGGTGAGGCGGGGTGCTGACAAGTAGTGTGTGAGGAGCTTTGCTCAAGAAATGGGAGTATGTGCATTTTAAATCACAATATAAATGATAGAGTATTTTGTGAAACAACAGACGTTTTTATATTGTCATCCGATATACCCTACTCACAAAAAGTTAGGGATATTTGGCTTTCGGTGAAATTTATGGAAAATGTAAAAAGTTCACACTACAGAGATATTATATCATGAAAGTAGGGCATTTAAGTAGAAGTGTGTAATAGTGATTTTCATCTCAAAGAATTTATTGAAACAAAGGCTAACAACTGTGGTAGGTATACCACAACAAAAAATGTCAGTGTCTCATTTACTTGTCATGTGGCCTTGAGCATCAATTACAGCTTGACAACAACATCTCGTGCTGTTCACAAGTCGACTTATTGTCTGCTGAGGCATGGCATTCCACTCTTCTTTAAGGGCGGCCCTCAGATCATCGAGGTTGTGGGGTGCAAGGTGACAAGCCTCTACACCAGGGGTGGACAGTGAGGGCCATTCCACTGCAGGTTTTCTGCTCCACCCAGTGTCTTCAGCAGGTGTTTTCAATTATTAGCAATCCTTGAAGCTGATCAGAGCAAACACCTGCTGAAAACACTGGGTGGAACAGAAAATCTGCAGTGGAATAGCCCTCCGTGGCACATGATTGCCCACCCCTGCTCTACACAGGGACTCAGCTGATCCCATAGGTTTTCTATGGGATTCATGTCTGGAGAAAGTGCAGGCCACTCCATTTGAGATACGCCAGACTCCAGCAGCCCTTCCCTAATGATGTGATCTTGATGAGCTGGAACATTGTCGTCCATGAAGATAAAATTAGACCTGTGTTGTTCATGCAGGGGCACAATGACTGGACTAATGATGTTATTCATGTAGTATCGGCTTGTCACTGTACCATTCACAAGGTATAGGGCAGTTCTGTATTGACTAGACACACCTGCCCAGACTGTAACACCACCACTGCAACCAAAGGCTCATCTGATGACAACAGTTGTTTTCCTTAACGTCTCCAACATCGTTGGCGGCCATCATTTCTGCTCAGTGTGAATCGACTTTCATCAGAGAACAGCACTGAGGTCCACTGGTCCCTTGTCCAGCGTAAATGCTCAATGGCCCATGGAAATGATGATGCCTGTACCTGGTGGTGTGGTCAGGTACCCTTGCAGGTCATCTCACACACAGACCACGCTGATGTAAACAGTTTTGAAAGGTCTGATGTGACACTTGGGTGCCTCTCACCTCCTTTAAATGTGCCTGGAGTTGAGTCACATTCATCATTCGATTCCGCAGGGCACTGTTCACAATGAAGCGGTCATCAGCATGGGATGTGGCCAAAGGACATCCACTTCTACACCTTTCTGTGACTGTTCCAGTCTCTCTGTATCTCTGTTGCAACCTGCTGATGACACTCTGTGACACTCTAAGCTCAGTGGCTACTTCCCTCTGAGAACATCTTGTTTGAAGCCTCACAATGGCGAGGTACTTGTTGATCAATTGTTAAGTGTCGTCTAGGTCTCATGTCAAAATGTGAACATCATGATGAAGAGAACTGTTTAAATACCAATTCTAATTGAACCAGAAAATTTATTGGTCAGTTCATGGATTAAACACCTACAGTATTGTGAATTTTGT
The DNA here is from genome assembly GCA_020510985.1 of Pholidichthys leucotaenia. Lineage (NCBI taxonomy): Eukaryota > Metazoa > Chordata > Actinopteri > Cichliformes > Pholidichthyidae > Pholidichthys > Pholidichthys leucotaenia. Next base: position 279,677,906 of record CM035840.1, on the reverse strand, counting down.
CGTTAAGCACCTTGTTAGAGAACAATGTTAGGATATTATGGGTCTGTTTCCTTTCCTTATTTTGATTTTCATTTCTTTACTTTGGAACTGGTTTCATAAAGAAATGCCATCTGTGTTGTGATTTTGATGTCCTATGGTCATGAAGGCACCATCTGAGAAGTTCATGCAGCAGGGGCTGCAAAGCCTTTAAATGACAATTGATCTCAGGTGTGAGAGAGAGTGATGGACTCAGATGCCAACTGTTTGCAGAGGTTTGTTGCACCAACACATTCTACTTTTTGGACTTTGGAAACCAGTTCACTCTTTGTGATTTGAAAAGGATCTGACTTTTAAAATTAAACTGAACTAACACAACACCAGCTGATCTGGCCGCTTAAGGGAGCAGAGATTGGGCTTGTCAAGGACCCTGAAGACCCACAGCATTAGTGAGCTTCAACTACCCACACAGTGTTTCTTTTCCATTTACTTCAGAACAGAACCCAACCCTAGACTGTAACATTTAAATGGGGGCTTCTCCGGGATCTAGTTGAAAATGCATGACTTATGTCATGTATGGCCAATAGATCAAGTTAATTTACATAGTGCCAACCAGTCATCTGTTTTTGAGAAGAGGCATAATTGAGTTGTATTGAGCTTACAAAAAACTGTGTGTTGATAGGTTAGCAATAGATAATGGGCACATGGTTACGGGCAGAGTAGCTGCACGGTGTTAATTTTCTCACTTAAACAGATTATTGTGTATTAGGGATGCAAGTTATCAATTAATTAATTAATTGATAATTGATTCACCTTATCAATTGATTAACGATTAATTGATAAGCAGCATTTTTCCTGAGAATCTGAATTTCCCTCTGTACAATATGGCCTATCTTTAACATGTAAAAAGTTGCTGTTTTTTCATATACTGAATAAAACATGAACATCATATTCGTCAGTGATTTATTGTACTATTTGCATTTTTTTTTTTTTTTACTACAGACAATGGCATTTTTTTGCAGTTTAACATATTTTGCACTGTATAGTGTGTACTATGCGCTGGTATGTCTCAATAAATTACAAATGTCATGATTTTTTATTTATTTTAAAAACAACTACCAATATCATAAAATTTATCTTTTATAGTTATATTAAAAAAAAACCTTCACTTTCTAATTTACTGAGATGCACTGGTAGACAGTTTTAACATGAAAATAAAATGTGAGCTGCTTCATCTTTTGCATGTTAAACATTATCACAGTACCCTGGCACTCCAGGCAAACCCAGTACAATCTGGGCTCACGCTGTTTTCTGTTACCTCAGTGGTGACTTGATTCCGGTCTGCTTTCCCGTGTAGCCTGCTGCAGTCCATTTATCCGCCCAGCTGATTTGAAGTAGGCGGATGGAAATTGGAACGTACCATTGGAACTTGTGATTCTCTGACGTAACCCGGAAGGGCGAGTTTTTTCACTCTGCACTACACATACGCTCTGGGGGCTTAGCGTCGTCTTCTGCTTTTTGGGTTGAAATGCGGCAGTGGGTGACCGCGTGTGCCCCCGCCTGGACAATGAAGCCACTACATTTCATAGAATAAGCTCCCATTGAAAAGGAATGCTGAGTTATCATTTAATTGACAGCTAATTTAATTTAGTCGACTAAATTCTTATCGACAATTAATCGAAAGTCAATTCATCATTAACATCCCTATTATGTATGTGTAGGAAATGAGGTAGATAGTGTACAGGTTATTTTGACCATTTCTCTTGTGAAGCCAATTTGGAAAAGTGGTCTATGCTGATGTTTGTAGTTCTGGTTTGGAGCAAATGCTACTTTGTTAATCTGTTTGTGATAGATGATTGTGCCATAGACATGTTCTTTGTATTCGGGTATTGAGGGCTGTGGCAGCTCAGGTGTTTTGGGTGTCCAATTAGTGTTACAGAGCAATTGTTTTGGCATCTCTCTACAGTGACTAATGGACTCCCTTATATTAATGTGATGTGTAAGTTACTGTGGCAGTAACATTTTGTTCTGAGGTTTCTTTTGGTTATCCTGTATTGGTCAAAATGGCATCATTTAAGGTAGAGGAGTTCTGTAACAGTGACTTTGGATGCAGTGAGTTGCTTAAGCTTAAAAAAAGGATTTGATTACAGTAGCTCAACATTCTGAAGTTGATTTGGAGCCAGAGGCTGAAAGGTTAGCCATGGTGGAGATCTTTATTACCTCCGCCAAGGAGGTTATGTGATCATCGGCGTTGGTTTGTCTGTCTTTGTTTGTTTGTTTGTTAGCAAGATAACTCAAAAAGTTATGGACAGATTTTCATGAAATTTTCACAGATTGTCAGAAATGGGGTATCCTACAGATGATTAGATTTTGGTGGTGATCCGGATCACCGTCCACAAGAAAAACGGCATTATGCAAAATGCCATTTTCGTGAATAACTACTAAACCACTAATCCTATCATTGTCAATTCAATTGCTAGTCATATGTTTTCATGGTCAAGGAATCTGAAAACGTACACACAAACACTGTATGGGGGGAACTGTGGCGCTTGACAGAGGTCTGCGCTCTCCGAGTGCTTTTCTAGTTAAAGAGTTGCATCTGCATGATTCTATTCTAGAGAGGGAGAGATAGCAGGAGCTTCAGCTTCAGTTAGTCAGAGAGGGGGCAAAGATTGAAGAGAAGGAGAAACTTCTTCAGATAGAATTAGCAAAGGTTGCAGCAAGAGAACAAGAACAAAAGCTTGATTTGGCAAAGTTGACTTTGGAGCAGGAGAGACTCAAAGCAAATAGACCTTACAATGTAAGCATGAAGTTCGCTTTGATATTTTCAGCAGTTTGAAACTTGTGCCAAATTTTAATCATGAAGATGTGGACTCTTTCTTTGATGCATTTGAAAAAATTGCTATAGAACTGGAGTGGCCTGAAAACAAGTGGACATTGCTCATTCAAAGTGTGCTTGAGGGCAAAGCTCAGGAGGTCTATGCAGCATTCGATGTTGCTGATAGTAGAGCTTACGATGATGTGAAGAAGGCCGTTTTGGCAGCATATGAGGCAGTACCAGAAGCCTATAGGCAGTCCCAACACAAAGGAGTTGCCTTTGTGTTGGGCAGTGATTTGGCAAGGACTCGAGTTTGTGTGACACCTGTTGTTAGAGAAACACCATGTGAAGTCCCTGAAACTGTTGCTCTTGAAAAAGAGCACCCAGAAGTGTTTACAGCATGTGTGGTGACTCGTGCTCAGGCTAGAAGTGCTGAAAAAGAAAATCTAATGACCCTGATGAATCGTTTGTTGGCCTGGAGGACGCATTTTTTGCCAAGCTAGCAGAGGTGGCTCCATGCTCTGTTTTCTCATGAAGCTCTGATTTTAGAACAGGAAGAGGATCCTTCTGGAGCACCATTACGGCAAATGGCAGCTACTACTGAGGAACTGAGGGTTTAGCTGAAGGATTTTTCCTTCAAGATGGAGTCTTGCGTAGAAAGTGGTTCCCTTGGGATCACCCTGCTGATGAATCTGGGTCTGTACTCACTCAGATTGTCCTGCCTGTAGCCTTTAGAAAGGAAGTTCTGTGTTTAGCTCATGAAGCTTCCATGGCTGGGCATTTAGGTATCCGTAAAACTCAGGAGAAAATCAGCAGACATTTTTATTGGCCCCAGATGCATAAGGACATTGTGGCATACTGTCATAATTGCCATGCATGTCAGGTTGTTAGAATGCCTAACCAGTTGGTTCCTGTTGCTCCTCTTTGTCCTTTGCCAGTCATGGAAGAACCTTTTTCAAGAGTATTGATCGATTGTGTTGGCCCTTTACCAAAAACAAAGAAGGGGGATGAGTACCTCCTCACTGTCATGGATGCTGCTATAAGGTTTCCAGAAGCAGTACCATTGAGATCAATAAAGACTAAGGTCATAGTGGAGGCTCTGGGTCATTTCTTTTCAAGGGTTGGTTTACCACGGGAGATCAGCATGATTGTGGGTCCAACTTCACTACTGGTATATTTCAGGATGTGATGCATGAGCTGGGAATTAAGGAGATTTTGTCGTCAGCTTACCACCCTCAGTTTCAAGATGCTATTGAGAGATACCATCGGAGATTGAAGTCTATGATTAAGACTTACTGTGTCAGTTATTCGAATGATTGGGATGTAGCAATGCCATTTTTGTTGTTTGCCATCAGAGACTCTGTGAATGAGACTACTGGTTTTAGCCCATTTGAGCTGGTGTATGGACATCAGGTCAGGGGACCCTTAAAAATGGTTAAAGAACAACTGCTGCAGTCTGTTTTGTCAGCAGAAGCTCCAGGTGGAGCTTTGCAGTATGTGGCTTTGTTCAGAGACCATTTACATACAGCCTGTGAACTAGCCAGAAATAATCTGCAAGCAGCCAAAGGGAAGATGAAGGTTCAGTATGCTAAGGGAGTGCAGCATACCTTTAAGGCAGGAGACGAAGTTTTAGTGTTGTTGCCCATGGGTGAACAGAAACTGGGGGTCAAATTTTATGGTCTTTACAGGGTTTTGAAGAAAGTGGCTGACTGTTATTATGTTGTGGAGACCCCTGATCGCAACTAAAAATCACATTTGTGCCACATCAACCTTTTGCAGGTTGCAGTGGAGGATGAGAGTACAGATGAGGAGTGTGAGTCAGTTGAGCCTGTTACAGCTAGGCTCAAGAATTCCACCGCCTTGGCCAGTTGTCCAGAATCCTTAGAACATCTGACTTCAGAACAAAGACAGGACATATTAGATCTGGTGGGTCAAGGTTTTGTGAGGCTGAGAACAGCCAAGGTGCAAGCTATTTTAGATCTGCCTGTATCTAAATCAAAATGGCAGTTAATGCGTCTGTTGGGTATGTGGGGATTTTACAGACGTTTTGTATCTGACTTTGCAGCTGTGACAGCACCCCTTACTAATTTGTTAAATTCACTTGGTTATCAGAGTGTCAGAAAGCTCTTGTGATGCTAAAAGCCAACTTAGCTAGTGAATCAGTGCTCGCTGCCCCAGACTTCTCAGTCCCATTTAAGCTGGCAGTTGATGCTTGTGATGTTGGAGTGGGAGCGGTGTTACTGCACACACATGCCTCGGGGATAGATGAGCCTATTGCCTACTTCTCCAAGAAATTAAACCGCCATTAACAGCAATATTCCACCATAGAGAAAGAGGCCTTAGCTCTGGTTTTGGCTGTACAACATTTTGAGGTCTATGTCTCAAGTGCAGGAGGTGATCTTTTGATTCTCACAGATCACAATCCACTTACGTTTTTGGCAAAGTTTAAAACTTCTATTCAGAGAGTGTTTCGTTGGAGTTTGATTCATCAGCCTTACAATCTGACTGTTATGCACTTGCCAGGAAAAGAGAATGTGATTGGAGATGCACTGTCCAGGGGATGAGTGGGTCACTGGAAAGATAAAACCTGGTAAATTGCATAAAAGGAAATCCACGTTGTCTTTGAAATAGAGGTTGGTTATTTTCAAATTGATTTAGTGTGGTTTTAAGAAAAAAAATTAAAATTAAAATTATAAAATTAAAAAGAAAAAACCAAAGGGGTCAGATCCAACGTTTGTTTTTTTGTTAAGGGGAGAGGAATGTTAGGATATTATGGTCTGTTTCCTTATTTTGGTTTTCATTTCTTTACTTTGGAACTTGTTTCATAAAGAATGCCATCTGTGTTGTGATTGTGATGTCCTATGGACACGAAGGCATCATCTGAGAAGTTCATGCAGCAGTGGCTGCAAAGCTTTTAAATGACAATTGATCTCAGGTGTGAGGGAGAGTGATGGACTCAGATGCCAACTGTTTGCAGAGGTTTGCTGCACCAACACATTCTACTTTTTGGACTTTGGGAACCAGTTCACTCTTTGTGATTTGAAAAGGAGCTGCCTTTTTTTTTTTTTTTAAGTTTTTGTAAAGGGTATACATGTCATTACAGCATTGCATTGTTTACATTTTCATCACATATTCCCCCCTTTTTTTGTTTTTTGACAACATTGGAAAAAAATTATTACAACACCCTTTTTTTAAGTGAAAGAAAAAGAGAAATTAAAAGAAGAACAAAAAACAAAACAAAAAAACAAAAACAAAAGAGCAGAAAAATAAGAGCATCTGAGTAGCGTTGGAGCAAAGAGAGGTGCCATTATTGAAATGGTATTTGTCAAAGATTAGATCTGATGGAAGACACATATGTGTTCCAGGGTTGCCAAAAGTTCAAGAACCCATCCATGCCCTGTCTCAGTGCAAATGCCAACTTTTCCATCGAATAAATGTCCTGAATCACGTTAATCCAATCTTCAGGTGTAGGACAGTCTTTCAGCATCCATTTTTTTGTTAGAGCTTTTTTACTTGCCAATATTAAAACAGTGAATAAGTATTTTTCTCCTCGTCTTTCCAGTGATTCCGGTAGTAAACCCAAATACAAAGTTACAAAAGAAAAGGGGATTGTTACTTTGAATATTTTCCCCAATATTGTCTGTACATTGGTCCATTATTGGTGGATAACTGGGCATGACCAAAACACATGAAAATGATTTGCAGTCTCTTCACCACACAAGCGCCAACAATTCAACCCCTTACGAGTAAATTTGTTTTGTGCAGGTGTTCTGAAAAATCTTAACAAATTTTTCCATCCAAATTCTCTCCACTGCAGGGATGAAGTACTTTTCCATTGTTGTTTATTTAGCTTTTCCCATATTTCCAGTTGTAAAGTGAAATTCCCCTCTTTTTCCCATCTCTCTTTTATATATGATGTGTTGTCTCCTTTTAAGTCTTGAAGACCTTGGTATATTTTAGAAATATATCTGATCCCTGGGATCCCTTTATATGCCATTAAGAAAACCTTCAGAACACCTGACTGGGCCCTTTCCAAGTCCTCCTTTTTAAGTATTTTGTTTATGTGGTGTCTAAGCTGAAAGAACCTGTAAAGGTCTTGATTTACTAGACCTTGTTTTTTCAAATCTTCCAAACTTCTTAAAGTTTGCCCTTTAAAAAAATCGTAATATTTTATCAGTCCATTCTCTTTCCACTTTTTAAATCTAGTGTCTGTTTTATTAGGAGTAAAGTCCTGATCATAGGAAATCCATTGCAATAATCGATAGGGTTCTTTAGTTTGATTCTCTCTGACTATCTTAAACCAAATTTTTAGCGGGGTCTCTATCCACGGATTAGTGTTATTCAAAAGTTTAGGTAAGGCATTGTCCCCTATTATTGCCTGTAGGGGAATGTCACTTGTTATTTGGCATTCCATCTCCTTCCATTGTGCAGTGTAGACTGGGTTACATATCTCTACTAAAGTTTTAATTTGTGCAGCTTTAAAATAGTCCCTGATATTTGGCAGCGCGAGCCCACCTTCTCTTTGTTTAGCTGTAGGGTTCTATATCTGATTCTAGGTCTCTTGCCCTGCCATATGAATCTTGAGATCCTTCTGTCCAGTTCTTGCCATGTTTTTTTGGGAGGTTCTACCGGTATTGTTTGGAAAAGGTATAGAAGACATGGAAGTATATTCATTTTGACTGCTTCAGTTCTTTGTGCAGTACCCAAGAATGGTATCATATAACATCTTGCTAGATCAGATTTTATTTTTGCCATCAGTGGATCATAGTGTTATAATTTTGTTGTTTCAGGATATTGACCCCCAGATATTTCATAGATTCCATCTCCGTTAGTTTTGAGTTTGCTTAGTAAATATTGATTTATTTGGGTTATAGTTGAATGTTAAAATTTGGGTTTTATGCATGTTTAATTCGTACCCCAATAACTCTCCATACTCTGAAAAAACTGAGATTAGTTCTGGAAAAGAGGTGTCTGGCTGCCCCAGGTATATTAAAATGTCATCGGCAAAGAGTGCTATTTTATGTTCCTTCTGACCAAGTGTAATACCTTGAATTTTTTTATTCTGTCTTATCCATTGGCTCAGAGGTTCTATGAAGATTGCAAAGAGCAGTGGAGACAAGGGGCAGCCCTGACGACATCCTCTTTCCAGTTCAAAAGATGATGATAATTTACTGTTACTCCTTATTTTAGCTGTTGGTTTTTTATATAATGCCTGGATAGTTCTAATGAAGTTATTATGAAAATTGAAACTGGATAAGATTCTATATAGGAAAGACCAGTCAACCGAATCAAATGCTTTTTCAGCATCTAATCCCAATATGGCTGCATTTAAATTATATTTTTTTATATGATGAATTATGTGTAAAGTGCGTCTAATGTTATCTTGTGTCTGTCTTTGTCTTATAAAACCTGTTTGGTCTAAATGAATTAAGTCTGTCAGTATATTTTCTAACCTTTTGGCAAGGATAGCGGTAAAAAGTTTATAGTCCTGATTTAACACACTGATTGGTCTGTAGTTGGAGCAGTCTAGTTTATCCTTTTCAGATTTAGGTATGACTGCAGTGACCTCTTCTCTCCAGGAGGGGGGGATTTCCCCTGTGTGGAGGACATAGTTAAATGTTTTCAGGAGGAGAGGAGATAGTTGCTGTTTAAAGGTTTTGTACCACTTTGCTGTATAGCCATCTGCTCCTGGGGATTTGTTAGCTTTAAGTTTCATAATTGCTTTTTCTAATTCTTTAGGTTGTATTTCTGACAGTAGTGTTTTATTTTGTGACTCAGTAAGTTGGGGAAGATTTAATGTATTTAGGAAGGCTTCGGATGCGGTTTTTGTGTTTTGAAAAGGATCTGACTTTTAAAGTTAAATTGAACACAACACCAGCTGATCTGGCCGCTCAAGGGAGCAGAGATTGGGACCCTGAAGACCCACAGCATTGGTGAGCTTCAGCTTCGCACAGTGTCTTTCTTTTATGAAAACGGTTCCATTTTCTCTTCCATTTACTATAGAACAGAATCCAACCTTAGACCGTAACAAGTTATGCAAAAAGTACTGAAACATTGAACAGTTGGACGTGTGCATTCAAAAGCTTAGGGAAGGTCAAATTAAGTTCACCTGTAAAGGTTATAGTGCATTTTGGGTGCATCCTGAAATTTTACCCAAAAGCCGAATATTGCTTACTTTTTGTGAGTAGTGTATGTATATCGTCATATCGCACAGCCCTATTGGCCATGATCTGAAAATGGCACAAAAGGTAATGTAATGAAATACATGTGATGACTTCAGCTCTATTCATCATCGCTACTTGACGAATTAAAAATTATGTGAAATCAAGTAAATTGTATTAAGAGCCAGTTTGCTCGTCCAACACATTTTATTTATTATTTTTTTAGTGTATATGCGGCCTCTATCACGCACTTTTGTAACTTTAGTAATATTTTTCAGGCAAAATTAACAAACTCGCAGTAATTTCAATCAAAGAAATGATGATGCACTATGTTTCCTATTAGTGACTAGGGCTGCAACAATTATTTTGGTATACTACTATTCTAACAACTATTTTTTTGATTGGTTGACTAATCGCAGTTATTTTGGTCATGCCCTCCATCTCTGCTTCCTTTTGGCACAGCTCTTGTTTGGGGATCTAGTGCATGTTTGACCTCACCTGTTTAACCCTGCACACCTGTGAAAATCACCTTGTCAGTTTCTGCTTTAATATGACATTTTATAAGCAGTTTCCAGAGCTAAATAAAATGACCCATGAAACACAAATTTGAAACTGAAGCTCAACAGCTTACTGAAATGTATTTTTTTTTTTAGCCAAACAATTGATACATACTGTATTAAAGCAGCAGTCTTGGAACAAAAAAGGTAAAGTGCAAAAGCAAAAAATGGCAGCCTCTGCTTAAGTCTGCACACCCAGTCTCTGTCTTAACATAACATAAAAAGGTATAGGACCTTATATACTGTATATGGTATGATATTCTAATTAACTCAGATGCGCTAATATTAACGAAGGTGAAAAAGAGAGCAACTCCTGTAATTCAGTCATTTACTGCATTCAGCACGTCAGCCATGACTTGAACAGCTCAGCGCTTAGCAACTAACATAATGTTCTTCTTCCTTTTGCCTTCAGTGAGAGCAGTCGCATTTTTTTTCCTCCCTCCTCCTATCCTGCCTTCCTGACCTAATCCCAGCTTGCTGCGTCTGAGTGAGTGTCTGTGCCGTCTCACCATCTTGCTAATCTCAACCCAAATGGAAAATACGGAAAATGGATATAAGCTGGGCTTTAAACGCAATTGACACCACCTTTTCAAACAGAAAATTGGGCCCGGGGAAGCCCAAATGTGGAGAGACCCATGGATTGGAACTCATGTGTCTGTGTGATTTGACTGAGGATGTGGAAAAACATCTACCTGTTTTGGCTACGATCACAGGATTTCTGCCGATTGGGCTTTGGAGTTCTGGTGTATCGAAAATTTAACTGGAGGAGCTAATCAAAATACGGACCCGGCGGAGCTGCTTCTCAATAATTCGACCAGATGGGGAGTGCACGAAGTAGCGGCAAATGACCAACATGGAATTTACCATCTGCATGCATTAGAGAGATGGACTCTATCGGACATGTTCATCTGTGTTTAGAAGGGGAAACATCTGGAGTCGCTTCGTGCTCTCCAGGGAATGATATGAATTTAAAGCCAGTGAATGTTAATTTGAATTGTAAGCTCAGAATATGACAATAGGGAAATCCTATACTCCTATACTCTGTCTGAGCAGATTCGGCCTTGATCGGCGCCCCTGGATAACTCACTCCTCCAGAGTTGAGATAAGCGGATGTGTCAGCTGGCTCGCTAACCCAAACACCGCTGCTGTGCAATAAACAGAACTCTTCAGGGACAGCGTTCATGAACTATAACATCTATCGTTGCCTAGGAGACTATTTGTTGTGCTCCAGTAACTGATACACTCAACACTGCACACACATTGATATCATCATACTGATATACATACACTGCTCTCTCCCTGCTGTGTGATTTGTCTACTAAATGTCTGCTAAATAAGCATTGAGGGTTTTTTTGCCTGCAATCAAAATTTCGCTTACTTACTTAAGCGTCAATTTGATAAAACATGTTTTTTTTCTCTCGCCTACTGTGTGATATCTACTCTTTTTCTTTTTTTTTCCTTTCTTCTTTATGACTGGCGCCTAGCGGCTGCCCCGGCCTTGGATGCACTCTGCAGAGCGTGCCCAAATGCCAAGTCACGTTTCATTACCTTGTATTCATACATGTGTAATGACAATAAAGTTGAATCTCATCATCTCTCATCTCATAAACAGCATGTACTAACAGTATAGTAATTTGTCTAAAGCTTGAAACACTTGGCCATTGAAAATAAGTGGCGCTAACTTTCTTTACTTGCTAAAACTTACCAAACAGCAGTAAACATCGCGGCTCCGGGGTGTCTCCATTTCAGATGCTCATGCATCACTGTAGTGCTGCCATGACAAGATAAGTTTGCTTTGCAGAGTCTGCATTTTACTCATTTCGTTTCTTTATTTTCAGTAAAATGTTCTTATACTTTCGAAAGTTTGGGTCTTGTTTTTTTTAACTCCTCTTCTCCGTGTTTCTTTCCACGCTGCAAATTGTTCATGCATGCCTGACAACAGAAGTGCTACTGCCCACAGCAGTTTTGGTAGTACATTGCAGTTACAACTGAACATTTGCGCAGCATATCCATCCATCCATCCATCCATTCATCTTCTACCGCTTTTCCAGTGGTCCGGGTCACAGAAGCAGCAGTTCAGGCAGAGAAGCCCAGACTTCCCTCTCCTCAGCCACCTGCTCCAGCTCTTCAGAGAGGATACCAATGCATTCCCAGACCAGCTGGGAGACGTAGTCTCTCCAGCGAGTCCTGGGTTTGCCCAGGGGTCTCCTCCCAGGGGACGTGCCCGAAATACCTCAAGTGGGAGGCGTCCACGAGGTATCCTGATCAGATGCCCATACCACCTCAACTGGCTCCTTTCAGTGTAGAGGAGCAGCGGTTCTACTCTGAGCCTCTCCTGGATGACTGAGCGCCTCACCCTATCTCAAAGGGGGAGTCCAGCAATCCTACAAAGAAAGCTCATTTCAACAGCTTGTATCCGTGATCTCATTCTTTCAGTCATTACCCAAAGCTCATGACCATAGGTGAGGGTTGGAGGATAGATTGACTGGTAAATCGACAGCGTGGCCTTAAAGCTTAGCTCCCTCTTCACCACAACAGACCAGTACAATGTCCGCATCATTGTAGATGCTGCTCCGATCCATCTGTCAATCTCTTGCTCCATTCTTCCCTCACTTGTGAATAAGACCCCAAGATACTTAAACTCCTCCACTTGGGGCAGGAGCTTGTCCCCAACCCGAAGAGGACAATTCACCTTTTTCCGGCTGAGGACCATGGACTGGGACTTGGAGGTGCTGATTCTCATCCCAGCGGCTTCACACTCAGCAGCAAACCATCCCAGTAAGACCTGTAGGTCATTGCTGGATGAAGCCAACAGGACAACATCATCTGCAAACAACAGAGATGAGATCCTGTGGTCACCAAGCATGACACCCTCCATTCCCTGGCTGCACCTAGAAATCCTGTCCATAAAAATTATGAACAGGATTGGTGACAAAGGGCAGCTCTGGCGGAGTCCAACTGTCACTGGGAATGAGTCCGACCGAGTGTTGGCAATATGAACCAAACTCTCACAACGGTCCTATAGAGACCGGATAGCTTGTAACAACAAGCCCGATACCCCATACGCCCGAAGCATCCCCCACAAAAAACCACGAGGGACGCGGTCGAATCCAAGTCCACAAAACACATGTAAACTGGTTGGGCAAACTCCCATGAACCTTCGAGGATTCTCGAGAGGGTAAAGAGCTGGTCCGATGTGCCATGACCAGGATGAAAACCACATTACCTCCTCCTGAATCTGAGGTTCGACCAACGGGCGGACTCTTCTCTCCAGTACCTTGGCATAGACCTTCCCAGGAAGGCTGAGGAGTGTGATCCCTCTAAAGTTGAAGTACACCCTCCAGTCCCCCTTCTTGAAGAGCTGAACCACCGCCCTGGTTTGCCATGCCAAAGCCACTGTGCCAGACTTCCACGCAATGTTGCAGAGGTGTATCAACCATGACAGCCCTACAACATCCAGGGCCTTGAGGTACTCAGGGCGAATCTTGTCCACCCCTGGACCATAAACTTTAAAATTATACAATGCATCGACAATAAAATTTTGTGTTGACAAATTTTTATAAACAGTGTTCTCGATGTCAGCTAATCGTTGTAGCCCTATTAGTGACAACTTAGCTTCGCCATTTAGCATTTGCTGTTTTACAATTAAGAGTGAGATGGTGTTAACGTTCCTTGCCTCCAATTAAAATGAGGTTAGCGGACTATCCTCTCTGACGCAACACGGTGGGAAACAGTCCTACATCCCTGGCAAACAGAAGTAGTGGCTATTTGACCAAACTAGTAATTTGGTGTTAGCTGCTGTACGAACTACCGAAACCCACACAGTTGGTGCACTGCGGGAGAAAGGCGGGATGGTGACAAATAAAAACATGGTATGTGTCTTTAAAATCCCAATATAAACGATAGTTTTATATGAAACTAGAAAAGCACTCGGAGAGCGCAGACCTCCGCCAAGCGCCACAATTCCCCCCATACAGTGTTTGTGTGTACGTTTTCAGATTCCTTGAGCATGTAAACATATGACTAGCAATTGGATTCACAATGATTATTTGTTTATTTGACAGGGACAGTGCAATAAACACACAATTAATCAATGACAATCAATCTGATAGTGATAGGATTAGTGGTTCAGTAGTAAAAGCATTGCCTCCTTGGCGGAGGTAATAAACTGAAGTGTTGCTGTTGTGTCCATCTCCTCCACTGACGGATGCAAATTGGGTAGACAGGTTGCCGTGGGTTTTATATTATATTATTTTGGGGTTTCGCTCCGCGGCAAACGAGAATTTAGAAGCTTCGCCGGCAGAGAGCTCGTTATTGCGCAGCGCGTATGGCTGGCCGGTGAATTTCTGCCAAATGCGCAGCTCCTATGGCTGGCCGGGGAATTTCTGCCAAATGCGCAGCGCCTATGGCTGGCCGGGGAATTTCTGCCAAATGCGCAGCGCCTATGGCTGGCCGGTGAATTTCTGCCAAATGCGCAGCTCCTATGGCTGGCCGGGGAATTTCTGCCAAATGCGCAGCGCCTATGGCTGGCCGGGGAATTTCTGCCAAATGCGCAGCTCCTATGGCTGGCCGGGGAATTTCTGCCAAATGCGCAGCGCCTATGGCTGGCCGGGGAATTTCTGCCAAATGCGCAGCGCCTATGGCTGGCCGGGGAATTTCTGCCAAATGCGCAGCTCCTATGGCTGGCCGGGGAATTTCTGCCAAAGAATCCGTCGGCGGACAGCTGCCCGTGTGAGGTTTTGCAGTTGCGCGCAAACACAAGCACGCTGGCGGGCCCAGGCCAGCAGTGTTTTCCGCGTGCTTTTGTGCCTAAAACGTTGAAGAACGCAGAGTTTGTGTTGCAGACACGACGACCAGCGCCCTCCATTGCGCCTGCGCACATGTTGAAAATGGCCCTATGTCACAGTGTTGAAAAATGCTTTAAAAAAATTCCTGTATCCAGACGGTGAACCGGATCACCCCCAAAATTTAATCAGTTCTTCCTTGTACCATTTCCAACAACGCCTGAAAGTTTCATGCAAATCCGTCCAAGACTTTTCGAGTTATCTTGCTAACCAACAGACAAACAGACAGACAAACAGACAAACACACAAACCCTGGCAAAAACATAACCTCCTCCTGGCCTTTTCGGCCTGGCGGAGGTATTGTTACCTCCTCCTGGCCTTTTCGGCCTGGCGGAGGTAACAATAGACATTTTTATCGCATCATATACATATATCGTCATGTCGCACAGCCCTACTCCAAGCTGCAGCAGAAGCTGCTATTTGAGTTTTTGTGCTAAAAGACTGAACTTTAATTTCTTTTATTTAATTGTGTTGCTACAAACACTTTTAAGTTCAAGTTTCAAACTGATGTTTGATGGATCATTATTTTATTTAGCTGTGTGCTGGAGAATGGTGCTCCCAGTTGATAAAAGGTTCGTACTTTTTCATCCACTACAGATACTCCGGTTAGAGAGCGAATGCAGACATGGGAACAGCTCTCTTTCTTTAACTCTATATCAGATAGGTGACTGATACATCTCCAGCATTATATTCCAGAATACATGGATGATGAGCAACTTAACAGTGGTATGAAAAGGGAATCACAACAGGCATGGTAACGTGCCTGATCATTGGGTGAGAATGGGAATGAAAGAATGTAGAATGATGAATGTTGAATGTAGAATGTGGAATGGTTTAATCTTCACGAACGCATTCTCTGTTGACAAGGAAAAGCTGCAGCATTGCTGTTGCTAACCATACTAGCCACTGTGAACTAGGAACTCAAGGACCCTTCAGTGTAACTGAGGCTGACCGTCTGAAAATGACTAATAAAATAGAAAGAGCAGGGTGTTTATCACTAAAACAGTAGGGAATATACAACAGTTGCCCCTTGAATAGCATACCTATGAAGTCAAAGGATAAATTCCCTAATGTGATACAGAAGTCCCTGAATCAGTTGTGTCATCTGGAACTGCTGGCAGCTGTACAAGGCGCACCACTGAACGCAGGTAAGTCTTGTCACCAATTCGAACCTCAGCCGACCGGATGCATCCATCAGCACTTGCAGTCAGCTTGACCACCTTCCCGACAGGCCATTGAGCATGTGCCAACTGAAGATCGACGATCACAACAACAGTGTTCAAGAGGAGATCAGCAGGATGTTGCCACTTTTCTTCTTGGCTAGCTGTAAGAAGGATGAGTTCAGGTCAGATTGAGGTAGCGAGGAGTCAGCCGCTGCCCCATGAAGGAGCTGGTGGGTGGCCTTGACCAGGTCTGCCCAGCTGTTGAACTGTATGACATCTGGTAGCTGTGGTGTCAGATTTGTGTGTGTGAGGCCACAGAATATACCTTGCCTGAGTTCAGCAGTGTCTCCTGGCTCTGCTACAGTGGTGGTGGTGGGGGGGGGGGGGTGTGATGGCCATTCCTTGGGTGGACAATGTAGAAATGATGGTCCTTGAAGCTACCAACTGGGTGCTGTCAGCTCAGCTAGCATCTTGCCATGTGTGAGATCATCACCTGGATTATTAGTTGTGTCTACATACCACCAAGTGTGCTGAGCTGTCAGCTCCTGAATCTCTGAGACCCTGGTTCCCACAAAGACCTTAAACTTGCAGGACTCTGATGTCAGCCATTTCAGGACTGTGGTGGAATCAGACCATAGAAAGGTCTGAGTGATGTTTAAAGTGAACTCTCGATGGATGAGGGCAGACAGCTGAGTTCCTGTCAATGCTGCACAGAGCTCCAGCCATGGGATTGACTGCTGGTGTTTTGGGGCCACTCTAGATCTTGCCATAACAAATGAGACGTGGACTGTGTCATTACACTTTGTGGTCAGGTAAGCTACCAAACCATATGCCTGCTCAGAGGCGTCACATAAAATATGCAGGGTATAGTTTGTGTCTTCACTAGCACCTTCCATTGGTGCATAGGTATGTGGTAGAGAGATATTGGCTAGCTCAGGAAGTTCCCCTCCCAGCTGGATCAGGCCTCAAGGATCTCAGGCAGGAGGTTTGGATCATCCCAGCTCCTTTTTTGCCCAGTTTCTGGACAATAATTTTGGCTTGGGTTGTCTATGGGATAATGAAGTGTAGAGGATCATATTGGCGGGCTAGCACCCTGTAGATGTAGCACATAGTGGAGACTTCACGGTCCTTGTGTTGCAGCTTATAGCCAAGTCGATCTGTTGGACAGTGCCACCGCAGGCCCAGGGCCGGCTCCTGGGGTTTTGTGTCTTTCTCTGCTAGCCACAGCTTGGTGCTCTCTGACCTGGCAGCGGCAGATAAAAGGGCAATGACAGATGGGACATTACTTGCCCACTGCCTGATTTCAAATCCTCCTGAGGCCAGACATTGTTGCATCTTATCAACTAGGAGCTTGGCAGACTCCGGTGTTGAAAGGGTCTGGAGATAATTGTCCACATAGAATGACTGTTCAATTGACTGTAGGATGTTCTCATTTCCCTTGACATTGTCTTTGATGTGCCTTTGCAGGGCAAACGTTGCACAGCATGGACTGCATGTAGTGTCAAAGGGCAAGACTTGCCATTGGTAGACATTGGGTGGTTCTTATTTCTGCAAGTTTCTCCAGATGAACCTCAGCAAAGGTTGGTCCTCAGGTAAGAGACCAACCTGATGGAACATTGCCCGGATGTCCCCGCTTATGGCCACAGCATACTGCTGGAAACACAGGAGAACCCCAATGAGTGAAGGTCCCAGGGTTGGACCTGGAAGGAGTTGTGTATTCAGGGATAAACCATGGTGAGAGAAGGAGCAGTCAAAAACCAAGCGGTCTTTGCCATTGTGGTGGACATGGTGATGTGGGATGAACCATGACTCCACAGAATTATTAACCTCCTGTGGGCTGAGCTTGGTGACACATCCTCCATCAAGGAGCTTGTGGATCTCTGTTTCATAGAGCTTAGCCTTGGATTGGTCCTTCAGGAGTCATCGCTCTGTGCGACGGACAGCTGGCATGACAGCTTCTGGAGTGGCTTTCAGAGGTAGGGCATCTGTGATATGTAGTAATGGAGTGGCATACTGCAGTGCATCATTAGCCCTCACCCTCTCAGTACCTGCTTCTAGGATGTTTACAGCCTCTTGGTCTAAGCGGGACCGTGCTGCCAGCCGCTCACTCCGAAATGGAAGCACATCCAGTTGCCAAAGGCGTTCGACGTGTTGGTAGAGATCATCTGTTGTTGCTTTGAAAGTGGTGAAGTAACATGAGCTTGCATGAGTTGAGACCATCTGGACCCTGGAGTGTCCAGCCAAGTGCTGTGTGAATGGCATAGGGTCCACCTCTGACACCGCACCTGATGGGTTCTTTGGCTGTGATTAGGTGTGTGCAATCTGCCCCAATTAACAGTAGTGGTTGTACCTTACTGAAGTTCTGCAGCTGGAGCCCTCTCAAGTGGTGGTAACGTTTCTGAAGTGCTGCCAGTGGGTAAGACTACTGTAACACCTAACACCACTTTGTAGCACTTACTTTGTGTAATACTACTTTAGGTGCAGTCTTGTACCCTTTTGTAGTACTGGGTATGGCAGTGTAGTTACCTTTAACCTTACTACATGGATAGAAGGGACAATCGGGCCAGGTCAGGTAGACCCTAGGTTCGTACAGTAGGAGCCTGGAGGGCGTAACAACAGATGACACAACACAGAAGGTGTATGGAACTTGCAACTATATATATTTTTTCAAGTTGTGTACACATAAACAGATGTAGAGCGCTGATCACAATAATGATTCAATAATAAAAGAAAATACAATCCATATACTCCAAATGTATTTACAATATATACAGTCCTTCTAGTATCAATTCCAGGTGACCAGTTGGGTCACTTTTACCAGATGATTAGGTTCGGGCAATTCGGCTCGCCATCCAGGTCTGGAGATTCACGGTTTCTTGATCCAGGAAACCAATAAAAAAAAAACTGACCAAGCTAAGCGACACGTGCGTCATGGGGTTCCCGCACTCAACGTGCGTTTACAACCTTTGGATCCAAATCTTAAAATTTAACAAACGAGGCATTAGAATTTGATAATACAGCAATGTCTCATTGCAGGTGTTTGTTCAGGCTTACCAATCTCAAGTTTTATCCGAGACAAAGACTGCTATTAGCACGTTAGCGTCACCATATCATCAAGGACCGTCTCTCTCTCTTGGTTGGTGTCTCTCGGCGTCTGGCGTGACTGAGCCAAAAAATGCAAGTCATACCCAGACCCGGAGAGAGAGCGCTTAACCCATTGGCTGGCGCTGCCAAACAACGGCGCAGCCATTGGTTGCTCAAAACACCAAATAAAACATTTGGAACTTTATCAAAACTCCCCAGAAAATGTTCCCTACTGTTTTATGAATATATATTTATTTAAATATTCATCTTTAAATTATTTACTCCCATTGTGAAATGGGTGTTTTTCTTTTTAAAAGCGGTATCAATATTCATATTTTTATTCGCGTTTTTAACACTGGGTTACACTACTCTGACAGAGCAAGCTGGCTGGCTGTGAAGGCACCTTTTACCAAGTGTTTCTCAGAAGGCTGCGCCAAGGGGGCCATGTAAAAGTCAACTGAAGCACCAGTAAGGCAGGCAACATCTTGGCAGATCATCCACAGAGTCAGAGACTTGGATTCACCCTTGAGGCACAAATGTTGAGCAGCAGCAGGTAGTATTATTGTGCGTTCTGCTCCATCATCAAGGATGGCATAGGTGTGCAATGACTTGTTATCATAGCTGGTGATGACTGGCACCACCTTAAGGTACACCTTCCCTCCTTGCTTGCAATTACCATGCAGAACAGGATCCTTTGGTATGATAAAGTAAACGCAAGGGCCTGGTTTGGCAATGGCATGGAGAACCCTGAGGTGAACTTCTTGGCATTCACTGCATGCTTTCTTCAAAGTGCATAACTCTTACTTGTGGTTGGTGTGACCACAGTTACGACAACATCTGCCATCTGTGATCCACTTCTCAACCTCTTCTGGTGAGCTCTGAACTATGGTTGGACACTGAGAGAGGTAGTGTTCAACGCTGTTACAATAGAGACAAATCCTCTTGGGTTTCTGCTGCTTTGAATCAGAGTGAAGTCTCTCTACAGACTAATAGCTATCAGATCTGGGTTTGTCTGAACCATGGTAAACTGAGACGGACTGCTTACTGTGCTTGGGAAGAGAAACATGCTTATCTCTTTTGGGAGGCAGTGCCACTTCAGTCCGTTGCCATTTTTGCTGACAGTCTTTGGGCTTCAGCCTTTACCTTGAGCCAATCAGCGAGATCTCTAAGGTTATACGGGTTTATGCTGTTTGTGTTCAGTCGACCTTGAACCTGAAAGTGCTCTACGAAACCGTCACTCATTTGCGTAGGGAGCTTGCTGAGCAGTCAATCAACGTGGCCTGTTGACATCAATTCAATCCCGTAAGGGCCCTCTAGTGATGTTAGCATTCCCACCAGGAGGTCAACACTAAGGGCGAAGCTCTGAAAAGCTTTGGTATCTCCTTGTTTAATGTCTGGAGAATTTAAGATTGCCGCAATCTCACTCTGTGCCAGTTGGTGCGGCTGCCCATATTGCCTCTGTAAAGCCTGCATTGCGTCTGTGTAGGGTTGTGCATAATGTCGCCAGGATTGAGCCATCAGCCTGGCCTCATCCAGAACAAGGTGCTCCATGAGTACACGGTATTTATAGTGTTCAGAAAGTTTTGTATGGGGGGTTAAGAAGGTGATCCAGTGCCATCTTCAGATCAGCAAACTCTCTCTCACTGTCATGGACCAAGTTGGGCAACTCAGGAACAGGGACTGGCTGTCTTAGGGGCTGTAGGCTATATTGTGCAGATTGATATGGTGCTGGAACAAATGTGGGAGGAACCAGCTGATAAGATGGCTGAGTAAATGGGAGAGACTGGAGTTGATATGCAGGTTGCATATGATAGCTTGGCTGGTTTGGAGGTGGTTGGTGCAGGGACTGCACAGGGACACTCGGCACAGGCTGGTACACAGTCTGCAGGGGGACATCAGATGGATATGTTGGTTGATTTGTAAACTGCTGATGTGTACTTATTGGGCATTGGCCAAATGACTGGGAAGGAGTTGCAGCAGTTGACTGGTGAGCAGGCTGTGGCACCATTGCTATCTGAGGTTGGTATGTGGGCAGTATGGACATGGCTGTGTTATACTGTGGTGCTGAATATGCAGACGCCACTGATGCAGACTGATGGCCAATCTCCATGTGCGACGACACAGGCTGATTGGGTTGATAAACAATATGATATCCAGGTGTTGTCGGCATTTGTTGGCTGGCGTGACTCACTGCATGCGTCGCTTGGAAGTTAGCTGGTGGCACAGCAATGCTCATTGTGGCAGGATTTGGTGGCCTAAGGGCTGTTAGGAACAGTGATGTAGATGTTACTGTTTATGGTAGGGACTGGGTCAGCATGTAGCTTTCCTGCCTTTGGCCTGGTGGACAGGCTGTTGCCATGTGAGACTGTAATACTGCAGTTGTTGTGCGTAACAAAGATGTTAGCGGCAGCTTATCTTAAGGCTGAGTTGGCAGTCCTGGCTGCAGAAAAGATGGCTGCTGCAGAGGGGTGTTGCTGCTTGATTGGGGATTCAGCCAAGGTGAGTGGTTTAATGGTGTACCATCACTGTGATGTGTTGATTGCTGCAGAGGAGGAGAACTAGGTCTACTTGGGGTGAAGCTGTATTCAGTTAGGCACTGACTGTGGCAGCTTTGCTCTGAGTGGGAAGGTGATGGGGGCCCCGTATAGATGCTTAGTTGGCTTGGCAGGTCTCCACAGTGTGATGCGGCATCCCATTGTCTCACCTTATCGACTGCTCCTGATGTGGAGTGACATGGAGGGGACCCGAGTGCAGTATGTGGCTGGTTACCTGTAATGGCAGACTCGGTCTGCAGGCTGAGTGACTGCAGCTGCTGTGCACTGGCACTCATGCCCGTCTGAAAATAGCTAATAAAATAGAAAGAGCAGGGTGTTTATCACTAAAACAGTAGGGAATTTACAACACTATGGGAACTTTTTATAATAGGCTACATTAAATTAAAGCAGAGACTGACAACAAGGCGATATTCACAGGTGTGCAGGCTTAAACAGGTGAGGTAAAACATAACCTGGAGCCCTGAACAGGAGTTGTGTCAGCAGGAAGCAGAGATGGTGGACATGACAGAAATAGTCATGATTAGCCGACTTATCGAAAAAAGTATTCCTTAGACTAGTCAGCTACCAAAATGATTGTTAGTTGCAGCTCTAGTTTACAATAATTTGTGGGAGCTTCATTCTTCTTCTGCAGTTTTCCTGATTATAATTAAATTTAGACAGTGGCTATGGATATGGAACCATACCCATAGAATTCTTGCTGCAGATACGGCTCGAATCTGATTGGCCGTATCTGTTCTATTAATCAGTCTCTCCAGGATTTTGCGATGTTGCAATTGCATCAATTCACGCGAAATCAGCCAATCAGTGCAACTATTGCGCGATCTTGCAACTTTGTCCAGTCATCGCAACTTTCCCACAATTTTGGCCAATCCTCATCAACTTCTGCCAATTTCACCAATCAAATTTGTCTGACTGGTGCTCAAACACTCAGTCTAACCAACCAAATGCATTGCTGCACTGCATTCACTTCCGTGTTTACAGTGAGTATTTAACGAAAACCTCAGCAAACAGAGTGTGTGATTTAATAAAAAACACTCACCCGCAAGGTTTCCAACACCTTCCCTTCCTCCGTCTCCCCCAGCCTGCCGGTGGATGTCTCGTCACGCCTCCGTCCTGACCACGTGTACAAAGTGCTGGGTTTGTGTTGAAAAATGTCCGCCTGCCCCAAAACACCTCATTGTGGGACCGGGCGTGAGGAGAAATGCCGTAAAACCACAAACACAACGCGCAAATCTAACACTACAGCCAGTGTTTGAACATTTTATACATCTTTAGAGGTAAAATCATTACTACATCTGGTCAATGAGCTTTAAAGCTGTGAATCTCCGGTCTGGACGGACAACACCCCACCCCACCCCCCCAGCTGGCACTGGGTCAAGACCCGACATACAGCAGACAGACAGGTAGGGGTTAGGCACGGAAAGACTGAGAATATTGTCTGTAATTTTTTTTTTTTTTCAGAAAAACAGATTCCTATAGACGATACAGAGCAACAGAATAAATTTATTTTTTCCTCTCCGCTTGGTACCGAGTGGTTGGGGACCACTGCCGTTTTCAAATGAAGGTGTTGCCAGTAATTTTCAAATCTATACTCTTTAACATGCATTCAATGCAATTGAATGAATGAATGAATGAATTTATTTGGTAATGAACATACATACAATAAGAACAACAAAAATATGTAGAAAGCATAAAAGAACAACCCGAAGGGTGTAGGCTGAAGCTAGTGCTTATATAATGCCTACCCCATTACAATTTTAAAATCAATAACATAAAAATTTAAGTCATACCCAAAATCAACAAAGAAAATCAAACAGAACAAGTAGACAAAAAGAACAAACAAAAACCTATAAGTTATTACAAGCTTATCTCCTAGCATTTACAATGAGATACTGAGAGATTTTCTCATCTTTGTACAATTTTTTTGAATTGCTTCAGAGTAGAACACGTTTTAATATTTTCAGAGCAACAGTTCCACAGTTTAACTCCAGTGACAGACATGCAATGATACTTTGTATTTGTTCTAACCTCTTAGCTCATATTTGCTTTCCCTTTTTTTTTTTAAACAGTCTCTGAATATTTACAGGTAATTGGTTATTATTTGCTTTGTACATGATTTGAATGACATTATAAGCTACTAGATCTCTAAATTGAAGAGTATGTAATTGAATGAATATTGGATTTGTTGGTTCACGGTAAGGTTTCTTTGATACAGTGCGTACAGCTTTTTTCTGTAGTAAAAAGATTAAGCTTGTGTTTGTTTTGTATGTGTTTCCCCAGATCTCCACACAGTATGTCATATAAGGCACTATCAGTGAATTATATGAAATACAAAGAGATTTCTGACACAGAAGATCCTTAACTTTACACAGTACAGCAATGGATTTAGACATTTTAGTTTTGACATAATTTATGTGTGATTTCCAGTTTAGTTTATCAACAATGACCCCTAGGAACTTGGTTTCCAAAACTGTCAATTTCAACATTGTTTATTTTAATTTTTCTGTGATTATATAATTTGCGGTTTCCAAATATTATACAGTTTGTTTTTCCAAGGTGAATAGATAAAATATTGGCAGTGAACCATTGATTTGTTCAAGTTAATTTTCTACTGAATCCAGAAACTGCTTAAGATTTTCTCCATTACAAAAAAAGTTGTCAGATACATAGATAGGTACATACTTTATTTCGAACAAAAAAGTAAAACAAAAACAAAAGAAATGACAAGTGCAATAAAGTAACAGTATACAGTGTTCGAAAGGGAGAAGGAAGAAGTGAACACTTATTAATTCCAACTCCTCTTTTCCATAAATACAACCCATGTGAAATATATACAAATTACCACATTTAAGACCCCAAGTAAACAATTAACAATATTTTGTACATATTAACATTAACACCCATCCATCCCAACATACATACAGTCCATACATCAAAACCAGCCCCAAACAACACAGATATACACAGTGCTGTCCCATCCACCATTCCATAGTGTCCCAGAGTGAGCATAGTAAATCGTACATATAAATACTACCCTTCTAACATATATTCTTTCAGCAAATAATGTTTATATCTCTTTTTGAATTGATTTCTGTTTGTACATAGTTTCAGTTCCGGCTCCAGACTGTTCCACAAATCCACCCCACAGACAGATATGCACATACTTTTCTTAGTTGTTCGTATCTTGGTTTTGTAAAGTTTAAGTCTCCTCTCAAATTATAATCATTGTCTCTTGTTTTAAATATTTTTTGTATATTAGTTGGGAGTTGATTATTAATTGCCCTGCACATGACTTATGCTGTCTTAAATTTAACTAAATCGATGAACTTTATGATATGTGACTTTAAAAACAACGAATTGGTATGGTTTTTATATCCTACATTATTTATTATCCTTATAGCTCTTTTTTGTAATGTGCATATTGACTGTAGGTTGGTCTTGTAGGTGTTTCCCTAGACTTCTACACAGTAGTTAAGGTAGAAACAGTGAATTGTACAGTAAGAACAATGATTTATAGTCCAAGATGTGTCTTGTCATCTGCAAATAAAATACACTTGAGCAATTTAGACAGAACATAAATCATTAATATACAAAATAAATTGCAATGGACCAAGCACAGAACCCTGTGGTACCCCACACGTCATCTTCAGCAACTCAGTCTGTATTATTCACATGAACATATTAATATCTGTCTTCTCAACAGCTGTGTAACCAGTCAAAAACAATTCCTCTGATGCCATACTTTTGCAACTTACTGAGGAGTAATTTATGGTCAACTGTATCAAATGCCTTTTGTAAGTCCAGAAATATTCCAACTGTGCATTCTTTTCTATCTATTGCATCCGTAATCTGTTCAACAAAGTCCATGAGTGCCAGTGAGGTGGTCCGGTTCTTTCTGAATCCATACTGTTGTTCGCAGAGTATATTGTGCTTATCAATGAAATCATTTAGTCTTACAGTAGCAAATATTTTTTCCAGTATTTTGGAGAACTGAGTTAACGATGAGATGGGTCTGTAGTTTGACAATAAGTGTTTGCCACCAGTCCTATACAGAGGAATGACTCTTGCTATTTTAATTTTCTTTGGAAATTTACCAGCAGTAAGTGACATGTATATACAGTGGGGTAAAAAAGTACTTAGTCAGCCACCAATTGTGCAAGTTCTCCCACTTAAAAGATGAGAGAGGTCTCCAATTTTCATCATAGGTATACCTCAACTATGAGAGACAAAATAAGAAAAAAAATATCCAGAAAATCACATTGAAGGATTTTTAATGAATTAATTGGCAAATTCCTCGGTAAAATAAGTGTTTGGTCAATAACAAAAGTTCATCTCAATACTTTGTTATATACCCTTTGTTGGCAATGACAGAGGTCAAACGTTTTCTGTAAGTTTTCACAAGGTTTTCACACACTGTTGCTGGTATTTTGGCCCATTCCTCCATGCAGATCTCCTCTAGAGCAATGATGTTTTGGGGCTGTCACTGGGCAACACAGACTTTCAACTCCCTCAAAAGATTTTCTATGGGGTTGAGATCTGGAGACTGGCTAGGCCACTCCAGGACCTTGAAATGCTTCTTACGAAGCCACTCCTTCGTTGCCCGGGCAGTGTGTTTGGGATCATTGTCATGCTGAAAGACCCAGCCACGTTTCATCTTCAGTGCCCTTGCTGGTGGAAGGTGGTTTTCACTCAAAATCTCACGATACATGGCCCCATTCATTCTTTCCTTTACATGGATCAGTCGTCCTGGTCCCTTTGCAGAAAAACAGCCCCAAGGTATGATGTTTCCACTCCCATGCTTCACAGTACGTATGGTGTTCTTTCTCCTCCAAACACGACAAGTTGAGTTTTTACCAAAAAGTTCTATTTTGGTTTCATCTGACCATATGACATTCTCCCAATCCTCTTCTGGATCATCCAAATGCTCTCTAGCAAACTTCAGACGGGCCTGGACGTGTACTGGCTTAAGCAGGGGGACACGTCTGGAACTGCAGGATTTGAGTCCCTGGCGGTGTAGTGTGTTTCTGATGTAACCTTTGTTACTTTGGTCCCAGCTCTCTGCAGGTCATTCACTAGGTCCCCCCATGTGGTTCTGGGATTTTTGCTCACCATTCTCATGATAATTTTGACCCCATGGAGTGAGATCTTCCATGGAGCCCCAGATCGAGGGAGATTATCAGTGGTCTTGTATGTCTTCCATTTTCTAATAATTGCTCCCACAGTTGATTTCTTCACACCAAGCTGCTTACCTATTGCAGATTCAGTCTTCCCAGCCTGGTGCAGGTCTACAATTTTGTTTCTGGTGTCCTTTGACAGCTCTTTGGTCTTGGCCATAGTGGAGTTTGGAGTCTGACTGTTTGAGGTTGTGGACAGGTGTCTTTTATACTGATAACGAGTTCAAACAGGTGCTATTAATACAGGTAACGAGTGGAGGACAGAGGAGCCTCTTAAAGAAGAAGTTAGAGGCCTGTGAGAGCCAGAAATCTTGCTTGTTTGTAGGTGACCAAATACTTATTTTACCGAGGAATTCACCAATTAATTCATTAAAAAATCCTTCAATGTGATTTTCTGGATTTTTTTTTCTCATTTTGTCTCTCATAGTTGAGGTATACCTATGATGAAAATAGGAGACCTCTCTCATCTTTTAAGTGGGAGAACTTGCACAATTGGTGGCTGACTAAATACTTTTTTGCCCCACTGTAAGTGAAGTGTTTAACAATACAATCAATAATACATTTAACCAAGAACATACTGAAATCATTACAATCAGTTGATTTTTTTGTCTTTGAATTTGTTAACAGTATCAAGAATTTCTTTTTCATCTGTTTCTTTCATAAACATTGAGTAAGCATTTATGTTGACGACATTGTCGGCGCCACTTGTATTTGCTGATGATACAGTGGAGTTGGCAGTCCTTTTTCCTATATTAACAAAATATTCATTAAACATATTGGAGATCAAGCTGTTTTCATTGATTATTCCATTTTCTGAATTTAAATAAGAGATGTGGTTGGAATTTAGTTTTCCTCTTTGTTTTATTGTTTTAACATCTTCCATATATTACATGTATTAGTTTTATTTTCCAATAATTTACTGTAATATATTTTTTTACTTGATCTTAAGATACTAATGAGTTTATTTTTATAAGTCTTGCATTTCTTTTCAGCTTCCACAGTTCTTAATTTCAGGAATGTTTTGTATAACAAGTTTTTCTTTTTACAAGCATTTTGCAGGCCCTTGGTGATCCAAGGCTTATCTCTGTATTTAATTTTAGTTTCCTGTACCACTAGAGGGCATTGTTTATTATATAGTTGTGATAAACTAGAGACAAATTCTTCATATGCTGTGTCAATGTCATCAACATAAACACCACTCCAGTCTTGTATTTTTAGATCATTTCTAAGATGGTTGATTGTGGTTTCTGTTACAAGTCATTTAAAAACCTTATCTATTTCAACGTTATGTGTTACACCAGTGTGTGAAGA
Organism: Pholidichthys leucotaenia; assembly: GCA_020510985.1. Classification (NCBI taxonomy): domain Eukaryota; kingdom Metazoa; phylum Chordata; class Actinopteri; order Cichliformes; family Pholidichthyidae; genus Pholidichthys; species Pholidichthys leucotaenia. Next base: position 279,650,263 of record CM035840.1, on the reverse strand, counting down.
AACAAAAACAGGCAGATGGTCTGTCACATCATTTACAATAAGACCAGCAGTTACATTCCCCTCAGTGACATTTGTGAAAATGTTATCAATAAGCCTTGCTGAATTAAGATAAGCCTTTATTAGTCCCACAATGGGAAAATTCCAGGATTGCAACAGCACAGGGATAGCAACACTCAGAGCAATAATTTAGAAGATAAGAAAATAAGAGCAGTGAATATACATATGTACACATAAATATATAAATATATATACACAGTACAGAGCATTGTATCTAGATAGAATAAACAGCACTACAGAATTTAAATGGAATAAACAGAATTTGTTGTTATTCTAGTGGGGTATGTTATTGAAGGGTAGAAACCCATACAAAACATGGAATTTATGAATTCACTTATTTGGATATGGTCATTTGGATTTAATAAGTCAATATTAAAGTCTCTGCATATAAATGCCAGCTTCTTATTACCTACTGGACTGAAAAGCTCAGACAATTTTTCTTTGAAAATGTCAATATCGGTATCCGGTGCTCTATAAATACAACTTTTTATGATGTTTTTTGTCGTTGTTGTAATTAATTCCACAGTTACACACTCCATAATGTTTTCCATTTCAAAAGACATATTATCTACAACTTGGCTTTGATAGCAGGACCTGATATATAAACCAACACCACCACCCCCTTTTTTTTTAAACCTGTTTGTAGTATATAAATCATAGCCTCCCATTTGCACTTCTATGAAGTTGGTCATTTTTTAGCCAAGTCTCAGAAATTGCAACAGCAGAAAATTTTGTTATATTGCAACAAACTGTCCTGGATTTTGGAAAAATTCATGTTGAGACATCTACTGTTAAAGTGTATTATTGACGATGATTGATCAGAAATAGTGTTTTTTTTAGTTGGTCTGAGCTAAAGTATTTACAATTATGTTTTATACTGTTGAAACAGTGATTTTCAGTATTGGTTTCATAGTCAGCACTGTGTGGCTTATGCTCAGTATATTCGTACCCTTTAAAAATGAGGTTGTTTCCTATAAAAGTTTGCATCTTAATTATTCCAGTCAGTGGAAACAAATGCACAGTTTGTATCTCTGATGATAATGAAATGTCAGTCATTTCTGGTTGATTTTTGGCTCCATTTATTTATTTATTTAGCGAATGCAAAGTCCTTAAGCCAAGCAGTTGCCTCCTGGTTTGCTGTATGGAGGGTGTGTAATCCTCCTTCCAGTCTTTGGAGCGGGCAAGCCTCTATGATGTGTTCCATAGTTTGCTCCTCTCCACATGCGCACAGTGGGCTAGGGCTACTGCCCCATCTGTGAAGGCTGGCCAAGCAGGGGCCATGTCCAGTCCTGAAGCGATTGAGTGTAGACCACTGTCTCCTTGGGAGGTTGGTGCCCGGGACCTGTTGGTTGGGGTTTATCACCAGCTGTTTGTTTGGGACCTCCTTGGTTTCCCATTCCTCTTGCCAAGCTGTCTGGATGGTAAAGTCAGCTGGGGGAGGGTTTTTCCAAATCGGCCGTCTGGATGAAAGTCGGGCAGTGGGTGGGGTGTAGATATCTGCATGGATTGGTAAGTGAGGAAAATCTTTAACTTTTTGGAGCATCCTTTGAGTTAATGCTGCTCGCCGGATGTGTGGAGGGGCTATGTTTGACAGTACAGAGAGCCAGGGGAGTGGTGTTGAGCGGATTGTTCCAGTTATAGTTCTCATGGTTGAGTTGAGCTGGGTGTCTACATGGTGTGTGTAAGATGACCTGGACCAGACAGAGGCACAATATTCTGCTACAGAGTATGAAAGGGCCAGTGCTGAGGTGCGCAGGGTGGAGACTGCCGCCCCCCATTTTGCACCAGCGAGCTTGCAGAGCAGGTTGTTTCGTACTTTCACCTTAGCAGCCGTCCCCTTTAGATGTTCCTTGAAGGATAAGGTCCTATCAAGGGTCACTCCAAGATAAGTTGGATTTGGGGCATGCTTAAGCTTGAGTCCGCTCAGGTGGATGTTTAGTTCTCTGGCAGCTTTTGCATTGTGGAGATGAAATACACTGGAGACGGTTTTTGCTGGGCTTGGTTTTAGGCGCCAGATTTTGCAGAACTGGTCCAGTTTAGCAAGATCTTCCGTGAGCACCCGTTCCAGTGGTTCAAAGTCTGGTGCTTGGAATGCCAAACAGATGTCGTCTGCATAGATGAATTTGCGGGATTTTGTAGTAGGCAGGTCGTTTATGTAGAGGTTGAACAGAGTTGGAGCTAGAACTGAGCCTTGTGGGAGTCCGTTTTTCTGCATTCTCCATGCACTTGTGTTCTGACTGAGGTGGACTCTGAACCTTCGGTTGGTCAGCAGGGTTTTTATAATTGCTGTTGCCCAAGCAGGGATCGCCTTTATAAGTTTCAGGAGGAGGCCTTTGTGCCAGACCGTATCATAGGCGGCTGTAAGATCGAGAAACACAGCCCCTGTCTTCAGTCTGCTCTCGAAGCCATTTTCAATGAAGGTGGTTAGGGCCAGTACTTGTTCTCCTGTACTGCGGTCCTTGCGGAAACCTGCTTGATCCACACTTAGAATATCCTCTATTTCTGGGGAAATGCGTTGCAGTATTAGGCGCTCCATGATTTTGTAAGGAACGCTGAGTAGGGAGATTGGGTGGTAGCTTGCTGGTAGTTTGTGGTCTTTGCCAGGTTTTGGGATGGCAATGACCTTTGCTGTCCGCCATTTCTTTGGGATCGAGTTCGTTTGTGTGATCCTTGTGTAGAATTGTGTCAACCAGGTTAGGGCTCGGGGGCCAAGATTCTTCATGAATTCTGGGAAGATGTTATCGTATCCTGCTGCCTTTCCACATTTCAGGCCCTGTAGGACTTTCTCCAGTTCAGCAGCCTCGAAGGGTTCAGGGTTCGTTTCCTCTACAGGCATTTTTTGGTGTTTTTTTAGCTCAGTTGTAACTGCTCTTCTGGTGTCTTTGTCTTGGGGTGCTTTGGCGATAGTCAGTAGGTGGGATGCAACTTGGTTGGGTGTGACGGATGCTCGGCTTTGGCTAGGGGGCTTCTGTGCAGCTCCTAGGCGACGGATGAGGCTCCAACATTTCCTGCTAGAGTGGGTAAAGCTCCGGTCAGCAACTGTCTCCTCCCATTTCTTTCGCCGGGCTGTATTTAGCGATTCAATGAGATGGTCTGCTATCTCTGGGTCCCCTGATGTTTGATAGGATTGTAGGAGGGCAGCACTTTCTCCGTCCAAACATGGGACATAGAGGGGTCGGTAGCCTCGTGGGATTGCAGTATGGGCAGCCTTGAAGATTGCGCTGCAGAAGCGGCTCCATTGACTTTGGTGTACTGTTACAGGGATGGCGTGGGTGAATAATAAGTCTGTCATACCTTAAGTAGGCAATGTACCCCCGTGCTCTTGCAGCTTTCAGCTCTGGCATTAATTCTTTTCTCTTCCTTCTTACCGAATCAGTGAAGTCCTCAATGATGAAAATTTTTGTTCCTTTGAGGGACTTGGCTCTTTGAAGAATGGTCATCCTGTCCTTGTGCCGCAGGAACTTGACCACAGTGGGCCTCGGTCTTTCTCCTTCAGGTTTCCCAGTGCAGTGGGCTCTCTCTATCTCGATCCCCGGTGGTAACCGTAGTTTCTCCATGAGAATATTTTTAATCTTCTCCTCCGTGTCGGCCCAGGTCTCTCCTGGTGCCTCCACAACACCATCAAATACCAGATTATTTCTCTGGGATTGTCCTTCCAGGTATTCACATTTGTCAGTGACAGTCAACAGACTGTCACACACTTTAAAAACATCTGATTGCAGCTCATTGTTGCGGTCTGCTTGTTTCGACAAATCAGCTTTCATGTCATCTATGTCTTTCTGGGTGAACTGTAGACTCGTTTTAATGTCCTGCATCTTTCTCGTCATCGTGTCCACTCTTGCGTTAGCTGAATCCATGATCACTTTGATGAGGCTTTTGAAAGTTTCCTGTTGTTGGTTTAACAATGCAGAAAACATTTCTTTTTGCTGTTGCAGTAAGTCATTCACCTGTGCAAGGGACACATATTCCTCCTCGGATTTGGCCTCTGCTTTTGGCTTAGGTGGCACTTTGCCACAGTTTTGCAATAATTTGAAGTGGACAAGGAGACAAGAGTCTGTTTCCAAGAATATTTCACTGTTGAGGAAAAATTCCAGCAGAAACAACAGCAGGAATGTGTGTAAGGCCTGGTGCCAGGCCTGAAGCCCGATGGAGGTGGCTGCAGGGCCTGGTGGGGGTAACTGCGTGTGAAGCGTGGTGGTGGTGGCTGCCTGTGGAGCTTGGTGGTGGTGGTGGCTGCCTGCGGAGCCTGATGGTGGTGGCTGCTGGCCTGGTGATGGTGGCTGCCTGTGAGGCCTAGTGGTAATGGCTGTCAGTCTGCTTCTAAGGCAGAAAGGCCCAATTCCAAATCCATCAGAATCTTCTCCCAAGCCACCAATCCACTGCCAAGTGTCAACCAAATGACCTCCAAAAGTCCAGAACTAGCCACCGGTGAAGAATTGAAGTCCTATTACCTCTTGAACATGTAGTATTTTAATGCTGCTGCTCAGTGCTGCCAACATTTAGCTGTTGTAATGGATAGGGCTGTCGCAGTAGAGGAATTTCCCCTGTGGTGACAGTGGACAACTCAACACCGCGGTATGCAATATTATTGCAAATGTTTTTAGGACCCTGTGAATTCGTAATTTAAACAGGGTTTATAACTTAATTGGCAAATGAGGGAAGCTGTGAGAGTCTCGCTGCAGCTCCGCTCTCAACTTTATGTGTGTGTTACAACTGTGTGGAGCTCCACGCTTTATACAGGCATGAACTGCTGATTCTGTTAAAAAAAAAAACGATCATTTTCATAAAGCAGTGGCAGTGACTACGGGGTGTGTGGACTGGAGACTGCAGCGACATTCAGCTTATAAGCAGGACAGTCTCCGTACAGGACCCTGCATTGCTCTTGTCGCTGTGATTTTTACCACTGTGATTTTTGCCGCTGTCTGAAAAATCTCATTCAAACAAGCTGCTCTCAGAGCTCATACACAGAGCATACACAGTCAGGATCATACACACTCCACTCAGAAGGAAATAACACACTTTGTGCCCTTTCAGTGCTCACTGTTACGGCTGTATTTAACAAGGAGTCCAAACGCTTTCACCACTAACTGCCTGCTGGAGTTCATCTGGAGAGAGTGCCCCAAACGGCGGTAGCACCGTGTGCTGTGGAAGCCTCTAGAGTACCGGGTGCAAACATGCTGTTGGTAATAAAAATACACTTCATTTAGCAATTTATTTAATAATCAATAGGGGCACATAAGTGAACAGTGCCCATAGTGGCAGAGCGCGCCACTGTGCCTGTCGTTTCACTCTCACATGATCACTTGCATTGGGGATTTGTACTATTTTTACTGATTTGCCAGTTTCAAAGGGTGGCAGACAGCCGTTGGAGGACTCAGTGGATGACACGTAATACACCAAAGAAGGAGAACTCATCATTTCCTTTTCCTATTTTTAGCATTTTAGCCTAGAAAGCTAATATGTCTGCGATCGGTCACAGTCACTTTTATCGGCTTTGTACGCGGAAAATAGCCACGGGATACAAGCGAAATTTATGTGGGATAATCATAAGACTTTGTAGATGTGGTTGAGACTTTAAATGACCGACAGAACGCAAAATAACAATCATGATGGGTGAAAACCTAGCGACCACGCTAGCCAGCCAGCCAGCCAGCCCCCCTTTGTCAAATGTGAGAATTTTCAGGGTTTTTTTTTTTTTTTTTTTTTGTATATTGTACTGATTTCTTGTTCATATACTTTGAAGATAAGATGATGGGGTACCTCTGTATAAAAAAACGGTGTCAAAAGACTGAACCATTCTTTGTGTAAATACATTCAAAGTCCAGTTTTGACTGAGTTATGGAATTTAACCTCTTGCGCTCTGTTGTTCCGTGGGCGGGCAAGTCTCTGCGTCCTAGGACGCACAAGGGCGCACTCCTGCGCACTCGGACGCATAGTCCAGATTGTGGTGATGTAGGTGGTGTTGGCGTCCAAGCGCCACTGAAAAAAAAAAAAAGCTGCAGCCACAGCCGCGAACAGATTAGTTCATCTGATTGACCTCTCATTCGACTAATAAGAGCCTTGAATTGGGTTTCTGAAACCTTGAAGAGCCAATGAATGAAAACCTAGGAAGGAGGACCCGCCTACTGTGAATGCAGGATCCAATTGAAGCACAGAAGTTCAGGCTGGGTGAAGAGAGACTTACTGCTGCAGCAGATGAAAACAAAGGACGCTGGACGAATCTGCTACAGACCCCGCAGCATGGAGAACACCCACAAGTGGGACCTGCACTCATTCCAGCAGAGTAGACGTTTAGGATTCTCTTCCGTCATCATAGACCGACGGAGGCCGACGACAAAGGTTGTAAATCATTCACCAAAACCGCAATATTGGAATTATGTTTTGATCGGGATCCACGAGCGGAGCAGCGTCACGTTCGTCTGACAATGGGGAAGAGAAGTTCGCCAGGACTCTGCTGCTGTGAAGAGGTAAGGTGTTATAAGCTAAATTATTATTTCTCCCTGAAAACTGTAATCCAAAAATGACTTTTGACCGATCGGTAAATTACAACTGTACGGCGTACGCACTTTGTACTTCGTGCGCCGCGATAAACGGTTCATTTGCCGTGTTCGGACCGTGAACGCCCCCACTGCTGCAGAAGAGGAGCGGTGGGGGGGGGGCGTTCACGGTCCGAACGCCCCGGTCCACGGGGGGAAGCCGCGCTGACTGCGCAGCCGTCGTCACATAGACATATGAGTCTATTCCTTCATGTAGCGATGGCCGTCCTCTGTAGCGGGGGGGGGACAACCCCCCCCCCACACACACACAGTAGCGAGGGGGGGGGGAAGCCGCTGTGACAGCGTTGCTGTGGAAACATGCAACGAGTGTAATCCGTCATGTAGCGAGGGCCGAACTCCGTCCTTGGTAGCGGGGGGGGGACGACCCCCCCCCCCACACACACACACAGACACAGCCCTGAGTGTGACCTTTCATTAGAGCCTAAAATGAAGATTCTACATTGAATTATTCAAAAGTTACAGATGTTTTTCCAAACTGTGCCATTTGGCACAATTTGGCACAGTTCCAAAACGCCTGGGAACAGCCTGAGAACAAAGCTGTGTAAAATACTCATTTTTTGTGGTATTGTTACCAAATTTGGATCTCAGCTTGATAACACTTGGTTCTACATTTCTGTTGCATTTTCCAGCCGGATCGGACAGCTGTGTGTTATTTGCAAGCATTTGTATCCAAAAAAACACCGTGTCCAAATTTATTTTCTTCAAATTCAGTATGTTTAGATGACTGTAACTCAGTGGCCAGAGCATGTAGAGAGATTGTTTTTTTTTTTTGCCAAAAACTTCGAAGTGTTTTCTTTTAAATGAGACCAACCCGATGAAGATGCTGCAAAGGGTTGAATAACAGCTTTCGATTTACTTTGGGCACGTTATTTTTTGGCATTTTTAGGAAAATTGCCCGGAGTGCAAGGGGTTAAAGAGGTGCCACGACATTATGCAAATAAGATGCGTAAATTTATTCCTATCTGAAACTGTGGATCATATTTTACATCTTTCTTTTTTTTCAACAATATTTTTTATTGAACCTTTTTTATAAACATAACACAAACAATCAAACACTAACACTAAAGTAATTAAAAAAAAAATAACTAAAAAAATAAAAAATAAAAATTGTAGTAAAAACACCAACAACCACTAACAAAGACAGGTCTTCAACAATGCTCCTCTGTTTAGTCTAGGCAATCCATTACATAAGTATACATATTATACATTCACCAGTTTGGAATTTACAAGGTCCACACACATCATTCATCTTCTTCTTCAAAAGTTATGTTTAAATTCTTTACATAATCAATGAAAGGTCTCCATATATTCTCAAACACAATTTCCTTTGATTTCAGTATGTATGTTATTCTTTCTAGTGGAAGGTTTGTTAACATCTGTCTTAACCACTGAGTCACATCTGGTCTATGAGTCTTTTCCCACAGTAGTGCAATACATTTTTTGGCGTTAAGCAAACTGAGGTCTATGAATGCTCTTTCACTCTTATTAAAGCTATGCTTTTCTGGATACAGACCCAACAAAAACAATTTAGGATTCAATATGATTTGTTTTGAAATTATTTTTTCAATTGTTACCCTCACCTCTTCCCAAAACATTCTAATTTTTCTACATTCCCATAAACAATGAAATAGGGTTCCTTTACTTTCCATACATTTTGTGCACGTATCTGGTATGTTTTTGTTATATCTATTTAACTCCACCGGTGTAACATACATCCGCATTAACCATTTAAAATGTATCAATTTAAGACGTACATTTATTGATTTGGTTTGAGCTTCTGTACAAGCCAATTCCCATTGTTCCTCTGAAATTTCAGTTTGCAGGTCTTCTTTCCAATAATTCGATCTTTTCTGTGAGTTTTCACTTGAGGATAGTGTCACTGAGTTATAAAACTCTGAAATAATACCCTTTCTCTTACTATCTTTCGTCAAAATTTTTTCCAAGGATGAATAAGTAGGTCGGATGAGAGCATTATTTTGATTTGATCGAATAAAGTTCCTAAGCTGAAGATATTTAAAAAAATGTGTTCTATTAAGATTAAATTTGATCCTCAGTTCTTCAAAAGACATTATGTTATCTGAACATGACAGATATAAATCTTGAATCTTTTGAATCCCTTTTAAATTCCATACTTTAAATACAGCATCCACTCTCCCTGGTGTAAAATATTGATTACCCCGTATTGGGCTAAATTGTGACAGTAAGTGTGGTTCTTTTAAATATTTTTTGGTTTCACACCATATTTTGATCATATGCTTTACAAATGGATTTTTAACTTGTTTCTGTAATTTTTTTGCCGAGTCTGAGTATATGAATATGGGAGGAGGTAAAGGTAAATTGTATGATTCCATTTCAGTCCAGTGAGGGAGATCATTTGATTAAAAATAATGTCATAGACCTCAGTTGTGCTGACCAGTAATACAACATAAAGTTTGGACATTTCAGGCCTCCACGATCAAATGGTAAATATAGTAAGGACAGACGTAATCTAGCCTTCCTATTGTTCCATAAAAATTCCACTAACTTTTTTTTAATTCTTGAGAATGGATCTGAAGGTGGTGGTCAAGGAATGTATTGAAATAAATAAAGTATTTTGGGTAAAATATTACTTTTAAGTATATTGATTCTCCCGATCATCGACATTGGTAGTGACATCCATCTCTGAAGTAACTCATTAATGTCTGTCATTAAGGCTTCATAGTTGGCACTGGCGACTAATTCTAGCTTAGGCACAATTTGAATTCCTAAATATTTAAACTGATTTACAACGTTGAATTGATTTACCTCAGGAGCTGGGTGATTTCTCTGGGTCTCATTTAGCATTAATATTGAAGATTTAGTTTTATTTATTTTATATCCTGATATTTCCCCCAAATTCTTTATTAAATTCAACAAGGTCGGAATTGATTTTTTAAGATTCGACATAAACAAAATTATGTCATCGGCATACAGGGAGATTTTATGTTCTGTTGGTCCTACTTTAATTCCATATATTTGTGGATGTAAACGTACTGCCATCGCTAAAGGTTCAATTGCCATAGTAAACAGTAAAGGTGAAAGTGGGCAGCCTTGTCGACATCCTCTATTGATATTTATTGATTTTGAAATATTGCTGTTTGTTAGGATTTCTGCTGTAGCATTATTGTATATTATCTGAACTAGGGATGGGCATTCGGTTAAATTTTCTTCACCGATCGTCGGGAGAATTAATGATTAATAATCGGTTAATCATTAACATTTTTAGGTACGTAACAAGGCAGGTAGACTACATTATAACATCAGGTGCACGGAGAGCCCTCTCTCTGTTCTCGTGTTGGCTCGGCTCGGGAATCTCGCAAGCTGATTGGCCGAGACGTTTCACCCCGCAAGCTGATTGGCCGAGACGTTTTACCCACCTTGTCTCCCTGCCGAGCGGCCACCCAACAAACGAAGACCGCATTCATTGCTCTATCGCTCGTGTTACTTAGTCTAGCCGCGCAGAACTTTTTGCTGTTCTCTTGTGCCATTTTGTGCGAAATAGTCTTCCCGTCGAGCTACTACGCCGTCTCCTGCAGCTTCCCTCGACGTGTGTACACCGAATCTTCATGACCTTCTCAATAAAGTTTCTGAAAAAAAAAAAAGAATCTTCACGACCGCCATTACTCAGCGCGCAACCACTGTTGGCGGTTTCTTTGCGTAATAAGGGTGTTCCATGGACCCTGTCGATGAGGTATATTTGTATGCTGCATTGCAGTGATTGCAGTACACCTGGTCATTTTTTTAAATTGAAATGGTCCCACGCAACACTTCGCCGTAACCGCTTAATGATTTGGCGATTGCCCTACGGAAGCCCGCGTGTATCAACTGAGGCACGCCAGGGTACGGCGATGGTGTAATGTTGCCCCCTGGTGCCCAAATTTTGCCATTGCATTGTTTGAGGACGGCCGTACACTAGGCCTCGGATTGTTTAAAAAAAAAAAACGGTTTGTCGACGAAAATGAACTTCCTCGGTGAAATTCTTAATGATCAATTATCGGTTAATCGGTAAATTATGCCCATCCCTAATCTGAACCCATTTTATGAAATTATTTCCAATTCCAAACTTTTGTAAAACTTCAAAAAGAAAGGGCCATTCGACCCTATCAAAGGCCTTTTCGGCGTCCAGTGATAGGAGAGCTGTATCCGGTGCTTCTTTATTAGAATAGATAATATTAAATAGTCTTCTTACATTATGGAAGCCTCGTCTTCCCTTTATAAAGCCATTCTGATCTCGGTTAATAATATTTGGTAATATTTCTTGTAGTTGTCTTGCTAAAATTTTACAGATTATCTTAAGGTCAGCATTTAATAGGCTTATTGGTCTCATATTTTCACATTTATTAGAGGGTTTACCTGGTTTTGGCAACAGTATAATTAAGGCATTATTCATGTATGGTGGTAAATTACTATTTTGAAATGCTTCTAAAACCATTTCCAAAAATGGTTTTATTAATTTATTCTTAAATTTTTTATAAAGGTCAACTGGAAGACCATCTGGTCCTGCGCTTTTTCCTGATTTCATATTATCAATGGCTAGCCCAACTTCTTCTTGACTAATTTTAGACTCCAGTATCTCCCTGTTTTCATTTGGAATACACGGTATAGATAATCCGTCCAAAAACCCATTTAGTTTTGTTAAGTCAGTTTCATTTTTTGTATGAAATAATTTTTCATAATAATCTCTAAAGGCACTATTAATTTCTAAAGGATCTACAACTGGCTGTCCGTTACTTATAATACTGGTAATTGGTGTTTTAAATTCTAATTGTTTAATATGCCATGCCAATAATTTTCCTGATTTTTCACCTTGTTCATAAAAAGTTTGCTTCAATTTTAGAAGACTCAAGGCAGCTCTATTTGCTGATTTTTTTTTTTTTTTGTCATATTCAGCTCTCAGAATCAGTAATTCGTTCTCTAACTTTGGGTCACTTCCTGCATACACTTTTTCTTGAAGAATTTTTATTTTATGTTCCAATTGGACCCTCTCCTCTCGAGTCTTCTTAGATTTTGAACCTGTATAACTAATAATATGCCCCCTAATAAAAGCTTTGAAAGCCTCCCACTTTATACATGCTGATGTTTGTGTAGTATTGATATCAAAGAACTCATCTATCTGTTTTTCTATGTACTTAACAAATTCCTCATCCTGAAGCCATTTATGCTGAAATTGCCACCTACCTGGTTCCTTTGTCAATTTCTTATCTACATATATTAGACAGCAGGGTGCATGATCAGAGATCACAATATTATCATAGAAGCAGTTTTGAATCTTGGACCTTAATTCTGTGGAGATCAAAAAATAGTCAATACGTGAGAATGTCTTGTAGATATTAGAATAACAAGAATAGTCTTTAACTTGTGGTTTCATTTCTCTCCATATATCTAGCAATCTCAATTCTTTCATAAAATGATTAATGATCATCCTGCATCCATTGTGCGTACAGTCCAGTCCTGTTGATCTATCTATACCGGGATTCAATGTACAATTAAAATCCCCTGCTATTATATGTTGCCCTGTAAGTGAAGATAAAATAAGAAATAAATTAGTAAAGAAATTTTGATCATCTATATTGGGACCATATAAGTTCACCAGATTTATATTTTCTAATAACAAAGATCCTTGAATGATTAGATATCTTCCAAATTTGTCACCAATTACATTTTTCACTTGAAATGGGACTGATTGATGTATGAGAGTCATAACTCCCCTGGCTCGGGATGAAAATGATGAGGTGAATACACTTCCTTGCCATCTTCTCCTAATTCTTTTTACATCCTCCTCTATTAGATGAGTTTCTTGTAAAAACACAATTTTTGAACCTATGTCTTTTATTTTATTCATAACTTGTTTAAGTTTTTTAAAATTTTGTAGACCTCTGCAATTCCATGAGGTTAAATTAAGATTAACGCTTTGGTCTATGATCAATAAGGAGTTTGAGATTACCTCGCAATGTAAACATGCTCACACAGAGAAGCAAAAACATGAGTGGTTGAACATTCATCCTACAAACTACACACAAACAAATTCCCCCTTCCCACATTCGTGGTAATCCCCCCAAAATCAAAAAAAAAAATTCCGTCTCCCGCTATAGCCATTGACTGCTCCACACCCGCGAGGATCAGTCAAAACCACTCCTTCTTCATCCTCCCAATCACCCTAACTCTACTGCTTTTAATGACGTAACATTAACTCTCTTCTGTAGTTTTCCAACTTAACTCCAAAATTTTATAGCAACTTTGTACATCATAGGGTTTTTTTTTAATATATAATACAATCTATATTTTGTAAACTTGCTATATGCTTCAGATCAGTCAGATGCCTGTGCAAATGCTTAAATATTCTACCTTATATTTTGTTCATGCTTAGCTCCCACCAGTCTCTTCTTGGATCTTCTTGATGAACTCCTGCGCCTCCTCAGGGGTCTTGAAGATGTGGGTTCTGCCCTTATACGTGACCAGCAGTCTTGCAGGATAAATCACTCCATGACGAATCCCAAGGTTGCGCAGCTCTTTACGGGCGGGGTCAAACTGTTTCCTTAATTGTTGGATTCCTGTGGCCAAATCTGGGTAGAACCGCACCTGTTGATCCTGGTATTTAATTTCTCCTTTGGCTCGCGCCGCGTTGGAGATCGTCATCCTGTCTCTGTAGCTGAGGAACTTCATAATCAGCGTCCTCGGTGATGCCTTATTATCTCTCGGTGGGCCGATTCGGTGGGCGCTTTCTAAGACGACTGATGACTGCAGCTCCGCGTTGTTCAGCGCTTCTGGAATCCACTTTTCCAAAAAGGAACATGGATCCAGACCCTCCGTTCTCTCCGGGAGGCCCACCAGCCTCAGGTTGTTCTGTCTCGACCGGGATTCTAAATCCAGTACATTATCTTCCAGACGTTTATTTTTTAATTCCAATGTGTGCACCTTTAATTGTAGGCCGGTGACGTCATCCTCAGCACTGGAAATTCGGAGCTCCACCTGCGAAACTCGTTCCATACAGTCGCTTAACTCCTTTCTCATTCCTTCTATCGCTGCTATAATCCCATCAAATTTAGAGGAAAAGTCTGCTCTCATTGAACTAATGGCAGCGAGCACCGCACCTGTGCCGTCGCCAGTAGTCACCGCTCCACCGCTAGCTTGTTCCGCCATATCTGGGGATTTTTCTGCTTCGTCACGGACGTGAAAGTCCGTTAACTTGGACTGTTTCGGCGGTTCAGTTTTTCCTCCACCGGCATGTCCTCGCCCAAACGCTGGGATAGGTTTTGTTCCAATTGAGAGTTATTTGCCGATTTTTTTATTTTTAGGAGCAGAGTAGAGTGAAGCATGTCCTCCTACGTGGCGGCCATAACCGGAAGTCATTTTACATCTTTCTGATTGACAGTAAGGCATTATCTCTTACCACTTTCAAGTTATAGCCTTTGAAATCTGAACTATTTCACTGACAAAAAATATTTACCACTCTTGGCCACTAGGGGTTATGTCGCAGTTCTGTGACAAACACACTCAAAGAGTTAACATGACGTCACACAGCTGCCAGTTGCTATATGGGGGGCCATATTGGGAGTGAAGCTGCAGGGGGTGATTCTATTTCATTAAAGCTGAAAATTATGTAAATATAATGCACTACTGTGGAATAATTGGTTGTACAAACACTGGTGGGAAGGAGACGGTGTTATTTATCGATTACCTGCAATTATTTTGAACCAAGACGAGCCAACTCAGAAAAACGGAGGAGAATTTGGCTTTCTCCCATTAGTATTAGTAGAGCTGACGTGGCGCCTTCCTTGTATTCCAGCTTGCGGGCGCTCTGACCATTTAGTAATAGGTTTGTAGAAATAATTGACTAATAATATTATTGAAGAGTCTGTGATGCTCTGTGGACATTTTCACAGATTTATAAGCTCCCTGTTACAAACAGCTCAGCTGCTGCCAGCCGCACACACACAGAGCTAAACAAACGTACTTGTTCGTCTAACAGGACCTATTGGGGATCTGAGCCAACTTAAGTGTCACACTTTCAAGCTATAGAATAATATGAAGATCCAAATTACTATTTAGCCCTCCTTGCCAAGTTCTTACCTTTGATTGCAGTCTGTAAAATCAGCTGTGTCCACACAGGTGAGACAGAAAAGCCTCCTTATTCTCAGCTACGCAGATGCTTCTAGTCATTCCGGCTGATTAGACCACCATACAGACCACACTTGGATCCTGCTCACCTCCTGTTTCCTTTCCGATTAGAGAAGGCTCCAAAGAGGAGAAAAACAACACAACTTTATTCTTGAGGCTGCTGGCAGGAAACCAGCAAAGCTGGGGCACTCCATGCTGGAACAAGCTAGCTGCTAAAGCTAACCTTAACCTGGAGTTGAGGCTTTTCAAGAACGACGCTGAGATCCAGACTTCACCAACAGTCAAGAGTGTCACTCGCTTGGGAAGTCTTAATTCTTCTGAACAACAACTGAAGAAAATGAGGGAGTAGTAACCCAGGGTTTGCTGTTCTGATGCCAAAATATCAGAAAACCGACTAATTAGCTGTGGCTTTGAGGATTATTACAAGTAGCTGGGAGTCTACAAATCAATTGCTTATCATTATCAATGGGGGATAATGATTAGACACCAAGACAACGATGTCTAACTTCATCTGAAAGCACCTGGACAGGTAAGTGTGCTGAATGAAGCTAGCCTTTAGCTAATGCTAAATCAAATTAGATCACAAATAAAAAAACAGAGCAAAAACAGAGAAAAACAAACGGGAGAAATTAAGTTGAGGGCTTTGTGAATAATTTATGGGCTGATGTGGATAAACGTGCATGATAAGTGTTATGAAGATCAAGAAATATATTTAGCTTTTTACATGTCTGGACAGGTGATGCTAGTCCACTTCTGTGTCTTTTGGAAAGTTTTGCTTTGGAATGAGATAGGGGGCCTGCTTCTCAATTAAAATTAATTTATCGTCATACCACTGTCTGTCATTATCAAGAGTTTCATAATAAATTTTGGACGTTTTCAATTTTTTTGGCTCCATTTTACTACGTGATTATCCCTCCCATAATGTCCGGTAATCCCACCCGAAGTCATGTGATCGAAAACTATGAATAGCAGAAGTTTCTGCTTAATTTGAAAATCACTATAATAGGAAATTTTTGACAATCCTGTGCTTTTCTTGTATTGTTATATAGAATATCACTGCAGTAAACTGGGAAAAAAAACATCTGCTTTAAAATTTGTAGTTCTTCCCACAACTTTTATTGCAAAAAAACACTCTAAAAACATCACAACTTTTTAAAAAAGCTTCCGCGAATTCAGGGTTTTTTTTGGGCTGCAACAACCATAAAAACATCCTGGGAAATCCTGGAGGGACTGATTAATACGTATCTTAAAGGTAGCAGACAACAGGTACAGAAATCTCAGGCATTTATTCGTTTCAAAATTTTAATTGATATCTATTTACTGCCTTACCCACTTCCAAATCCTAAGGCTAACCTCTTAATTTTAATTCTAAATTTCAACTTACGTGTGGACAAGGTGCTGAAAGCAGGACGCAAACCAGCAACTTTCTGATCACAGGTCCACCATACCATCTACCTGAGCCACAGCAGCAGCTGGCTTGGGGTTGTTCTGAAAGGGTTGTCGGATTGTCAGCTCTTCCATACCAATAGACATTTTGTATAGAGATACAGCTTATCTGCACTGAAGAAAACGGAAATGGCAAAACCCCACAAACAAATTCTGAACATGAATTCTAACTTCAGAGCTAATTTAATGTGTGTAGAACACTCGGCTTTAGTTAGGATTTATATCTGTTTCCAAAAAAAGTGAAATTATCTTAAAATGCCTGAAATGATGTCTGTCCCATCACTGATTAACCAGTACAGGTTCTAGAGAGAACGATTAGATGTACAGGTGGGTACTACTAACCTCTTTTACTTCACTTTACATATTCAAGTAAATTTTTTGCCAAAATTGTTCTTTGACTAGTTTTATTGTTGGATACTCTTTAGTCTTAAGTTCATTTATGAAGTACTTTTACTGAAGTATTTGTCTTCCAGTCACTTTGATACATTGAATATAATACTGCAGTAAAACTGAAATGTGACTTTGTCCATCAGAACTGAACCCTGATTGTTAATGTAGAAAAAAAAATGGTCAGAAATATGACCGAAGTCTGCAGATGTAGAGATTATGTTCTGTTCTACTCTAGCCTCTGTGATTGTGGTGGTGGTAGTAGTAGTACTGTATGTTGTGTTCGTTGTTGGGATGATCATGTGAGGAGTTGTGTAGGTCTTGAATGTGCTGGTGAACATGAGGATCCTTCCCAGGTCTGTAGTGTAACTGGGTCACGGTTCTGCAGCAGAACCCTGCAGTGGTTCTGTCATATCCTGTTTTCATATCCTATGAATGATAAGATATGACCGATATGTCATATCCTTTTTTTTTTTTTTTTTTTTTTTTTTTTTTTTTTTTTTTTTTTTTTCTCTCGGCGCCACACGAGTCGGCTGCCTTTTGCAACAGCGGCTCGATTCCGAGTCTTTTTCCCTTCCTCTCTCTTTTGATCCGTCTTTTTTTTTCACCCCACTTATATCACAGACACACAGATCGTCCTAAATGTCTCCTGAGCCGGTGGACGGAGCCACTGTCTATAGCAGGATACGATACAGCAGAGAACAGCTGCTAGCATTCAACCGCCACCCGGTCCCATTGGAAAAACTCGACATACCGAGAGAACTGAGGCGAAAACGCCGCGGCTGCCGGGCTGGAGTAAGGCGGAGGACAAAAAATATAAGGTACAGACCCTCCCTTCCATCTGTTGTCATGGGAAATGTACGGTCGATACTGGGAAAGTTAGATGAGCTAGCGGCTATCTCCCGTTATGATAGCACATACCGGGAGTGCTCTCTCCTTTTGTTTACTGAGACGTGGCTAACTGAACTAGCAGCAGATGCTAACATTGAGCTGGAGGGTTTTCACATGATACGAGCTGACCGAACACCAGACAGTGGCAAGGCTAGGGGCGGTGGAGTGATAATGTATGTTAACAACAACTGGTGCAGACCGGGACATATCACTGTTAAACAACGACACTGCAGCAAAGACATTGAGTTGCTAGCTGTTAGCATGAGGCCTACATATCTCCCGAGAGAACACTCACACGTGATCTGCATTGTTGTTTATGCAAATCCGACGGCGAACGCTGGGACAGCACGTGACGTCATCCATTCAGTAACCAGCAGGCTGCAGACAGAACACCCAGATGCTCTTCTCCTCATCTCAGGCGATTTCAACCATGTTTCACTGTCTCCCATTCTACCCACGTTCACCCAGTATGTCACATGCCACACTAGAGACAATAAAACACTGGATTTATTCTACGCAAACACTAAGGAGGCGTACACCTCATCACAACTCCCCCCACTCGGGAGATCGGATCACAACTTGGTTCATCTCCGGCCGGTGTACAAACCCCTAGTGCACAGACAACCTCCGGCCATGCACACTGTGGAGTTATGGTCTGAGGAGACAATGGACACCCTAAAGGGCTGTTTTGAAGCCACCGCCTGGAAGCAGCTCTGCGATCCACATGGTGAGGACATCGATGGCCTCATTCACACCTTCACGGGCTACCTCAGCTTCTGTGTGGACAAATCCGTTCCCACCAAGACCATACGGCGTCACTCAAACAACAAACCCTGGATCAACCCTGAGATAAAAACACTTCTGAGAGAGAAGAAGAGGATCTTCAGGTCAGGGAACAGGGAGATGCTGAAGTCCGTACAGAGGGAGCTGAGGAGAAAGATCAGAGAAGGCAAGGACAGCTTCAGGAAGAAGATGGAGGACAAGCTGCAACAGAGCGACATCAGCGGGGTCTGGAGAAACCTCAAAACCATCTCGGGGCTCCAGAATACCTCCCCCCAGGCCACAGGGGGCAGGGAGTGGGCGAACAACCTGAATCTGTTTTTCAATAGATTTGACCAACCGCCCTCCCCCCTGACTGCACAACAACCACTGCTGCCTCTAAAGAAATCAAGTCCTGCTGCCCACTCCCCACTCCACCAACACCCCCCCACTCCCAACACACAGCCCCCCATCCTGACCCTGACCAGGACCCAGGTGAGGACGGAGCTGAGGAAGATCAAGGCGAGGAAGGCGCCGGGACCGGACGGCATCAGCGCAAAGCTCCTCAAGTCCTGTGCAGACCAGCTGTGTGGGATTGTGACGTATATCTTCAACATGAGCCTGAAACTGGGGAGGGTACCACAGCTGTGGAAAACATCTTGTGTGGTACCTGTACCAAAAACTTCCCACCCCAAAGACCTGAACAGCTACAGACCGGTGGCCTTGACGTCCCACTTGATGAAGACCCTGGAGAGACTGCTCCTTGCTCACCTCCGCCCCCTGGTGGAACCAGCGATGGATCCACTCCAGTTCGCCTACCAGCATGGCATTGGGGTGGAGGATGCGGTGATCTTCCTCCTTCACCGTTCTCTGTCCCACCTGGAGAAGCCCGGGAATATGGTGAGGATCATGTTCTTTGACTTCTCCAGTGCTTTCAACACCATCCAACCGATGATCCTGAAGGACAAGCTGCTGCGCGCAGGGGTGGACCAGCACCTGTCATCATGGATCCTGGACTACCTCACGAACCGGCCTCAGTTTGTGAGAACCCGGGACTGTGTGTCCGACACGATCATCAGTAGCACGGGGGCCCCCCAGGGAACGGTGCTGGCTCCCTTCCTGTTCACTCTTTATACTGCGGACTTCTCACACAACACAACACACTGCCATCTACAGAAGTTCTCTGATGACTCTGCGATCGTTGGCCTCATCTCCAATGGAGATGAAGCTGAGTACAGAGGGCTTATCCAGGACTTCGTGGACTGGTGCCATCGGAACTGCCTCCAGATCAACGCGAGGAAAACTAAGGAGCTGGTGGTGGACTGCCGCAGGCATGGGCAGCCCCTCACAGTACCAGTAAATATACAGGGAACAGACATCGAGATGGTGACATCCTATAAGTACCTGGGTATTCATCTGAACAATAAACTAGACTGGTCACACAATACTGATGCACTCTACAAGAAGGGACAGCGCAGGCTGTTCCTGCTGAGGAGACTCAGGTCTTTTGGTGTACAAGGGGCGCTGCTGAAGTCATTCTATGACACGGTGGTGGCATCAGCCATCACTTTTGGAGTGGTCTGCTGGGGCAGTGGCATTACTGCAGCCGATAGGAAGAGACTGAACAAACTGATTAAGAAAGCTAGCTCTGTCCTGGGGCAGCGCCTTGATCCGATGGAGGAGATAGGAGAGAGAAGGACGGTGGCTAAACTGTCATCTCTGCTGGAGTCCGAGTTCCACCCTATGCAGGACATACTGAATGCACTGAGGAGCTCATTTAGCAGCAGACTACATCATCCCAGGTGCACAACCGAGAGGTTTCGTAGGTCCTTCCTACCAACGGCTGTCAGACTGTACAACCTAAGCAGGGCTGCTCGCAGAGATAGCAAAAAGACGTAACAAACTAATAGTTTTTTGAATGCAAAAGATGCAATAGACTTACACAATGGTCCCCTCCGGCATACAACTAGGAACATACCGGTCGCTATGGAGGGTGAGAATATGTATGGGCACATAATCATACCATGTAGGATAACTAAGTAGACGGTTATGCTGTTTCATTCCATCTAGCAACAATGCTCTGCACTGTGTGTGTTTATATATTTGCATATTTATTCCATCTAGCTACAATGCTCAGCACTGGGTGTGTTTATATATTTATATATCTACATATTATTCCATCTAGCTACATTGCTCCGCACTGTGTGTGTTTATATACTTGCATATTTATTCCACCTAGCTGCAATGCTCCGTACTGTGGGTGTTTATATATTTACATATTTATTCCATCTAGCTACAATGCTCTGCACTGTGTGTTCATATATTCATATATTTATTCCATCCAGCTACAATGCTCTGCACTGTGTGTCTGTGTGTGTGTGTATATATATATATTTTATAGTAATACGTACATATGTTTATTAGCTGCTCTTGCTTGCTTGTTTTTTTTCTTGCCTTCTGATTGTTGCTCTGAGTGTTGCTGTCCCTGTGCTGTTGCAATCCTGGAATTTCCCTGTTGTGGGACTAATAAAGGCTTATCTTATCTTATCTTATCTTATATCCAACAGAGCAGCTTTAATAGTAAAAGGTTGTTCTCTTTTCTGTCGGCCGTCCTCTAACAGCAACAAAACGCAGCCTGTATGGCAAACCATTTTAACATTTAGTAGCTAGCCTGGTATTGTAGATATCAATAATTTAATTTTTCCTGGAAAAAATGAACATTTCAGATATCCATAATGAAATTGTTCCTCTCCATAATGATCTTTTCAGATATCTATGACATCATTCTTCTTAGAAGAAATTCCAGATATATATAATGTAATTTTGGACATTCAAAATACATTTTTATTAGTAGAAATAATATTATAGATGTCCACTATTCATATTATGACTATCTAAAATTCAATTTCCAGTATCTGTAATTGAAATTGTGACTAGTAACAACATACTTGCATATCTGTAAACATATTTTGGATGTCTGAGAGATTATTAGGATGCCATTTTAACATAAAAAGGGTTGATCGACTATCTAAAATTCTATTTTAGATATCCAAAATAGCATTCCTCCTAGTCAAAATAAAATTCTAACTACTAAGAATGGCATTAAGTGGCCCTTTACCATTTAATAGCTTGACTGGATATGTATTGTAGATATCAATAATTCAGTTTTTCCTAGTAAAACAAACATTTCAGATATCCACAATGAAATTCTTCCTCTCTATATTGATCATTTCAGATATCTATGACATCATTCTTCCAAGGAGAAATGACATCCCTTTTCCCCATTCATGTGTATTGGAATTTCACTTCCAGATATCTACAATTACATTCTTCCTATCTAGAATGAACATTCTGGATATCTGAAATAGAATTTTTACTAGGAGAAACTCTTATTTCAGATATCTACAATCCAGTTGTTACTAGTCATAATTCATTTGAGATGGTCAACATCTCTCAGTAGATATCCAAAATATGTTTACAGATATCTGTAAGTATATTGTTACTAGTCACAGTTTCAATTACAGATATCTGAAACTGAATTTTAGATAGTCATAATATGAATAGTGGATATCTACAGTGCTGTGAAAAAGTATTTGCCCCCTTCCTGATTTCTTATATTTTTGCATATTTGTCACATTAAAATGTTTCAGATCATCAAACAAATTTTAATATCAGACAAAGATAACCTAAATAAATACAAAATGCAGTTTTCAAATGATGATTTCATTTATTAAAAGGAAAAAACTATCCAAACCTACCTGGCCGTATCTGGAAAAAGCAATTGCCCCCCCCCCCCCCCGTTACATCATGAATTAACTGTGATTAACCACATTTTTTGGAAAGCTGAGTTCAGTTTCAGTAGCTACACCCAAGCCTGATTACTACCAGATTTGATGAATCAAGAAATCACTTAAATACAGCCTGTCTGACAACCTGAAGTAGGCTAAAAAAATCTCAAAAAGCAACACATCCCACCATGATCTAAAGAAATTAAAGAACAGATCAAAAACAAAAACCCAGAACAACATCTAAAGAACTGCAGGCCTCTCTTGCCTCAGTTTGGACACTGGTCCATGATGGACCAATAAGAAAGAGACTGGGCAAAAATGGCATCCATGGGAGAGTTCCAAGACAAAAACCGCTGCTGGACAAAAAGAACATAAAAGCTTATCTCACATTTGCCAGAAAACATCTTGATGATCCTCAAGACTTTTGAGAAAATATTCTGGGGACTGACAAGACAAAAGTTCAACTTTTTGGAAGACGTGTCCCATTTTATCTGGCATAAAACTAACACAGAATTTCATAAAAAGAACATCATATCATCAGTCAAACATGGTGTTGATGGTGTCATGGTCTGGGGCTGCTTTGCTGCTTCAGGACCTGGTCAACTTGCCCTAATTGACAGAACCATGAATTCTGCTCTCTTCCAAAAAATAATGAAGGAGAGTGTCCGGCCATCAGTTCATGAAGCCCTCCAATGTGACTGAATTTAAACAATCCTGCATGAAAGAGTGGGTCAAAATTCCTCAACAGTGATGTAAAAGACTCATTGCCAGTTGTCGGCACCAATGGTGGTACAACCAGTTATTAGGTTTGGGGGCAGTTACTTTTTTAACATAGAGCCGGGTAGGTTTGGATAGCTTTTTTCCCTTCATAAATGAAATCATCATCTAAAAACTGCATTTTATATTTACTCAATTTATCTTTGTCCAATATTAAAAATTTGTTTGATCTGAAACATTTAGGTGTAACAAATATGCAACAATATAAGAAATCAGGAAGGGGGCAAATACTTTTTCAGAGCACTGTATAATATTATTTCTACCAGTAAAAATGTATTTTGGATGTCCAAAATTACATTATAGATATCTGGAATGTTTTTTCATTGTGGATATCCAAAATGAAAATTATGGCTAGTAACAGTTGGATTGTAGATGTATGAAATAAGAGTTTCTCCTAGTAAGAATTCTATTTCAGATATCCAGAATGTTCAGTCAAGATAGGAAGAATGTAAATGTAGATATCTGGAAGTGAAAACTCAATACACATGAAAAGTGATGTAATTTCTCCTAGGAAGACTGATGTCATAGATATCTGAAATGATCATTATAGAGAGGAAGAATTTCATTGTGGGTAGTGGAAATGTTCATTTTTACTAGGAAAAATTTAATTATTGATATCTACAATACATATCCAGGCTAGCTATTAAATGTTAAAAGGGCCACTTAAACTTTTTAAAGCTTTTCAGACATCATGAAATTAGTCTTGACTAGTACAGTCTACATTTTAGATATCTTGAAATATGATTTTTACTAGCATGAATGTTATTATGGATATCTGTATTTACAATTGTATCTAGGGCTGTGCGATATGGCGATGTATATTAGATGACGATATAGAAACATCTATCGTTTCATAGAATACGCTATCGTTTGTGCATTTTAAATGATGACATGTACTCCCGTTTATTCAGTAAAGCTCCCCACCACGACTTGTTAGTGCCCCGTCTCTCTGCAGTGCGTACAGTGGAACAGGTGTGTCATGGGCGGCTAGGCTTCAGTCTGGTGGTTGCTAATGCTAACTTTAAACTACTGGTTCAGATAGCTGCTACTCCTGTTTGCCAGAGATATGGGACTGTTTTCCACCATGTTGCGTCAGAGAGGATAGTTCATTAACCTCGTTTTAATAGGAGGTAAGTAACGTTAACACAATGTCTAATCATAAAATGCTAAATAACGATGCTACGTTGTGCTAACTGGAAACATGTCGCATCATCGTTTAAAACCATCATTTAAACCAGGGGTGTCCAATCATGTGCCACAGAGGGCCAAGACCCTGCAGGCTTTACCTCCAACCAGTGTCAACAGCAGATTTCACTGAATTTCTTCCCACTGATTGCTGATAAGTCAAAACACCTGCTGAAGAAACTGGATAGAAGAGAAGGCCTGCAGGGTCTTGGCTCTTCATGACACATGATTGAACACCCCTGGTTTAAAGCATTGTTTCTTTGGTTTAAATTACTGCTGAGTTTCTTAGTTTTGTCTGGAAAAAAAATTATTAAAGTTGCAATAGTGCATGATGGTGGCACATACACCTAAAGTATGTAATAAATACATTAAAACGGGTCAGAGGAGCAAGTTGGCTCTTAATGTAATTTGATTTCTAATCATTGTAATTAGTCAAGTTGTGATAATGAATAAAGTTAGTCATCACATGTATTTTTTTACATGACCTTTTGTGTCTTTGATTTTCAGATCACGACCAATCTGAAATATATTTACTAAGAAGCAAATGGGTTAAATCAGGCCAGAATGACAGTCTGAAGAGCTACACTTAAATTTTCAGATTTAAACTAACAGTGCGGCGGCATGAAATAATGCGGCGTTGTTGGAGGTTTTATGAAGAGTTTTATTAATCATACCGCCGTCACGAGCTCCTCTCCCGGCGCCGTGCGTGCGCGCCGGGAGCGAGCCCACGGCTCTCAGTGAAGAGGGCACACAAAGTCTGTGTCCTGCAGCAGAGGTTGAAGTGAGATTGAGAGAGAATGAGAGCATGGTTACAATGCAGTATATATACACCCAACTACAACAATACATCAAAGCATTCACAGCAGTTGGTCTGATCAAACAGATAACAGGACAGGCATGAGACATTTGCATGAAAGGCAACATTAACATTACAGAGGTGAGCCAGAGGAAACGAGTCTGCCTGTAGACATTAATACACATTTCCTGTTCTGTTATTTGCTCTAGCCGAGCGCTGTGTTTGACCAGTCTGTTTGTGGGGATTTACATCAAAGCACATCTACATATGTAAGATGCTCAGAAGAAGCACAGTAAGGACAAGACTCATGAACACTTTAACTTCACGGCTGTAAACGCAGCATGCAGCGGAAAAAACCCAGGAGTGCGAGCTGACTGTCTCTGTGTTCTGTCTGTGTGTTGTGGGGGTTGAATCAAACCGCTACAACAGCTAATTTATATCTGTAGGTGACAGCCATAGGTAATTTTCTCATTTTCAGACATTTTTTTTAATATCTTTTTTTGCTGTTCTCCTCTGGCTCAGGAAATATTTAACTTAATGATGTTTACTTTTTAGAAAGCTTGGGATCAGTCCGCCAAGGTCTCCGCCTTTGACTGCCACCTAATCCACATAGCACCGGACTTCCATGATCCCTCCTGCAGGAGGGATCCCTGCAGGGATCCCCCCTCATGGATCGTCACCTTATCGTGGTGGGGGGGTTTGCGTGCCCCAGTGATCCCAGGAGCTATGTTGTCCGGGGCAATTTGCCTCTGATAGGGTCTCCCAAGACAAACTGGTCCTGGGTGAAGGGCCAGACGAAGAACGATCCAACAGACTCTCATGATAAATTGTATATCAAGGATTCAGTGTACCCCGCCCGGTATGGGGTTACCGGGGCCCCACCCTGGAGCCAGGCCTGGGGGAGGGGCTCGAAGGCTAGCGTCTGGTGGCCGGGTTTCCACCCATGGGACCCGGCCGGGCTCAGCCCGAAGGAGTTACATGGGTCCGTGTCATGGTTGACACGCCTCTGCAACATTGCGTGGAGGTCGGGGGCAGTGCCTTTGGCATGGCAAACCGGGGTGGTGGTTCCTCTCTTCAAAAAAGGGGACCGGAGGGTGTGCTCCAACTTTAGAGGGATCACACTCCTCAGCCTCCCTGGGAAGGTCTATGCCAAGGTACTGGAGAGGAGAGTCCGGCCGTTGGTCGAACCTCGGATTCAGGAGGAGCAATGTGGTTTTCGTCCTGGCCGTGGCACATCGGACCAGCTCTTTACCCTCTCGAGAATTCTTGAGGGTTCGTGGGAGTTTGCCCAACCAGTTTACATGTGTTTTGTGGACTTGGAGAAGGCATTTGACCGCGTCCCTCGTGGATTTTTGTGGGGGGTGCTTCGGGAGTATGGGGTATCGGGCTTGTTGTTACGAGCTATTCGGTCTCTGTACGACCGTTGTGAGAGTTTAGTTCGCATTGCCAACACTCGGTCGGAGTCATTCCCAGTGAGAGTTGGACTCCGCCAGGGCTGCCCTTTGTCACCGGTCCTGTTCATAATTTTTATGGACAGGATTTCTAGGCGCAGCCAGGGAATGGAGGGCGTCATGCTTGGTGACCACAGGATCTCATCTCTGTTGTTTGCAGATGATGTTGTCCTGTTGGCTTCATCCAGCAATGACCTACAGCTCTTGCTGGGACGGTTTGCCGCTGAGTGTGAAGCGGCTGGGATGAGAATCAGCACCTCCAAGTCCGAGTCCATGGTCCTCAGCCGGAAAAAGGTGGATTGTCCTCTCCGGGTTGGGGACAGGCTCCTGCCCCAAGTGGAGGAGTTTAAGTATCTTGGGGTCTTGTTCACGAGTGAGGGGAAAATGGAGCGAGAGGTCGACAGACGGATTGGAGCAGCATCTGCAGTGATGCGGACGTTGTACCGGTCTGTTGTGGTGAAGAGGGAGCTTAGTTCTAAGGCAAAGCTGTCGATTTACCAGTCAATCTACGTTCCTACTCTCACCTATGGTCACGAGCTTTGGGTAATGACCGAAAGAACGAGATCGCGGATACAAGCGGCTGAAATGAGCTTTCTCCGTAGGATTGCTGGACTCACCCTCAGAGATAGGGTGAGGAGCTCAGTCATTCGGGAGAGGCTCAGAGTAGAACCGCTGCTCCTCCACATTGAAAGGAGTCAGTTGAGGTGGTATGGGCATCTGATTAGGATGCCTCCTGGACGCCTCCCACTTGAGGTGTTTCAGGCACGTCCCACTGGGAGGAGACCCCGGGGCAGACCCAGGACTCGGTGGAGAGACTATGTCTCCCAGCTAGTCTGGGAACGCCTTGGTATCCCCTCTGAAGAGCTGGAGCAGGTGGCTGGGGAGAGGGAAGTCTGGGCTTCTCTGCTTGAACTGCTGCCTCCGCGACCCGGACCTCCGGAAAAGCGGTAGAAGATGGATGGATGGATGGATGTTTACTTTTTATTCCTGTATGATTTAGAAGAAAAACCTGAAATTTATGAGAATCAAGCTTCAAATGCACATTAAAAAAAAACTATTTTATAACACTGCAAAATTATGGGGGGAAATGGTAATGTAAAAAAGTAAAAAAAAAAAAAGAGATGGTCCTTTTTATGTGATTATCTAAACTGTAGAATTTACAGAAAATGTATATTGTGATATATTGTTATTGTGATATGACATATCGTGATATGCATTTTTTGTCATATTGCACAGCCCTAATTGTAACCAGTAAGAATTTAATTTTGACTAGGAGGAAGGCAATTACAGATATCTAAAAATTCATTGTAGATAGGAAAGTGGATTGTTTTAATGTTAAAACGGCTTGCCACAGGCCTGGGAAGCGTTCCTATGGTAACCCTCTCTGTAGCCCGCCCACTAGCTTGTGTGTCAGTTAGCATTATGGTGTGAAGGAGGGAAACATTAGAGTGGTGCAGAGAAGGCAGAGTGTGATTGGTCACACCCCCTTGTCTTTGTGTGGTGCAAAGGATTGTGGGTAAGCCCTGACTGAATGCTCATGTGTGGGAGTGCGTGTGTGTGCGTATGTGTGTGTGGGTGTTTCTGATCCGTGTGTGAGTGAGTGTGCACCGCCGTCACGGCTCCAGGCCACAGCGTCTCTGCAGGATTTATGTTTTTATCTGGAGGTGGACCACTGCCAGCCGAGGTGGGAATGCGTCTGTGTTCTGTGTGTCCGGCCCTCCGTCTGTCCCTGCGTCTGTCTGTTTGTCCGTCCGTCCGTCCGTCCGTCCCACCTCTGTGTGGTAGTCTGTTAGCATTAGCTGCTAGCCAGCACTCGTAGCTTAGCATCAGAGGCTTGTAGAGAAAATCCAGAGCAGATGAATGATAAATGGAGTCACTGGATGGATGGATGCAGACCCGGTTGAAGAGAAACGCAGCGGAGGGTCGTAGAGACGTGGGAGACATGAGGAGACGTTAGCAGAGGGAGGAAGGGCATGACAAAAGGAGGAGGTGTGGTTTAGCTCCGTGGACAAAGGAGGCTGGATGATTGTTTACTACCACTGCAGTCACAGACACTTTCTGCTCCACCACTTCATGTCCTGCTCGGTCTTTGCGCCTTCGTTTACTCCTTCCTCTGTTTCTGACGCTCTTCTAAACCACAGACTCAGTTTTTCTAAAAAAAAAATCGTTCTACTGTGTTTGATTTTAATGATTAAATAATACAGCAGCACTGACTACTGATTTAAAACTATTATTACTGACTACTGAGTGATTTAAAACTATTACTGAATAGGGATGCCAGATAGCAGAATTTTTGCTGATAGTCGGTCGTTTGATCGTCATAGTATATTGCTGATACTGATATACTTTGCACATATTTTTCTCACCTATTTCCATCTCCTTTGTCTTGCAGTGATGATTAACTGCCATATAAAGACACTTTCCCCAAGGAAAATAAGACAACTACCTCAACTTAATATGAAAATAAATCTGTATTATTTTTTCTTAGTAACATGTTCAACAGAAGTGTAAACTCCCTTCTTTAACAGGCTTGGAGGATACAGTTATTTCAACAGCCACAATCAGGGCAAGCAGAAATATGGAAATAAATGTAGTTTGTCCACGGGGATCATGTAAAAATAAAGTGCATTTGCTGTATAACTATACAATAACTAAAACAATCTGCACTAACAGAAATAGTCAGTGTAATCTTTTACTCTACTCAAAGAAGCACAAATAACGCTGCATGTGATTTACAGACTTATTAGTCATACTCTGGTGGTGATAATGAGGGGACAGGGCTCAGTCTATTTACTGAAAAATGAGCTGAAAACCTAACGTGTTTTCATTAGTAATAATCATTTTGTGTCTTTCCACAGGTGATGTGTCACCCATCAGCATGTCCCCCATCAGCCAGTCACAGTTCATCCCTCTGGGAGAGGTTCTGTTATTGGCTATCTCTGCTATGAACTCCGCCCACAAGCCGGTGACCCAGGAGGCACTGACAGAACACCTGCAAACATGTTTCCCAGGTAACTCACCTGTGTGTGTGTGGCGTGAAGGTACGTGTCCACCTAGGCGTGCGTTTCCACGCTTCCCAGTCATTGTGTATGTAGCACGCCCTGCATGCAGTCTGGTAGTGTGGCGTCAGGAAACCCGAGCCATTGCTTGGAGGTGCCCACTCCTCCTCCTCCTGAATCCCCGCTCAAATCCATATTACGCAAATGAGGAGCAGGTGTGTGGAGCCAGTCGCTTCATGGAGCTTTTACAATGGTGGTTGTTAGTAAAAAGTAAACGCATATTTGGCAACTACACGTTTATTTCTCACCTCAACTGTTTTCAGAAAAGTGTTTCACTTTTTACTTTTGAAGTTATTGGCAAAACTTTTAATGTCCGGAAGCGTTGTGAACAGACTAGAGCAGCCCACCCACCAGGAGTCACGGTGACCAATCACGTGCAAACCCTGCAGGTTGGGGAGAGCAGAGCGGGTTGGGGTAGACAGAAAAACCTAATCAAACTACACTTTTGTAGCCAAAAATACTGCTTGATAAAGGGCCGAAGTTTGTTGACCAGACAGTGATACTGTTCGTGCAGTTTGTGGCTACAGAGTATTGGGCTCATGACTCTCACCTGGTTACGCCTCCTCCACGATCCTGACGGATCCTGAGGCGGAGGAGACACAGGGAACAGACGCCTAGGTGGACACGTACCTTGAGACCATCAGATTAATTACTGTGAAAATCTGTTTTCTGACCTTAAACCAGAACATCTACCAACTACATCCTGTTAGCTTCCACCAGGGGTTGCTACCCTGTGGCCCTGAGGCCACATGCCATCCTTCAGCCCCCATGCTGCGACTCCCTGCAGTTATATCGCAAAACACATGGAAATTAATGAAGCTCATTTTAATTATTTTATTTTTTAAACTATTGTTTATTGGAATTGGATACATTTCTCAATGGAAACACATACTTTTATGAACATAAAATATATATATATTGTTAAAATTATTATGTTGTCAACCATGCGTGACTGTCACATCTGACAGCAGCTGCACAGAGAGCTGCTCAGCCTCTCCTCAGTGCATGTGAAGAAGTACGGACAGCAGCAGCTTCCTACCACTCTTGGTAAGACATGAACAAATCCAGGAAAAGTAAAATTAGAGGAAAATGGAGAATCTTAATTCTGTGTGGACAGATTAATTTGTGTTCATATAGGTTGTTGTGGAGAGAATTTATCCATGAGAACACAAACAACAAAAAAACAGCCTCCTCATTAGTGTGTATGGGTCCATAAAGTCTTAAATTTGACTAAAATCAACACTTTAATTATCCTTAAAAATGAGACACAATCCTTGAATTTCTGCTCAATAACCTTAAAATTAGTCGCCTGCGCTACAAATGCTGGATTCATCTGACATGATTGAAGTCTGAATTAGTGTAAATTTATTTTCACCATCACAGCTCAATACATCCAGAGTTATGTAAAAATTAAAGCCCTCTACAGCGATTCACTTTTCAAAATGGTTGTCTGTTGTGTGCTTTTATTATGAAACGCTGTCAGCCGGATATATTTGTCTGAAATCAGCAACATACAGCCGACAGGTTTTCCTAACAATTTGTAAATAGGAAAAAAAAAAAGTAAAAGGAGTTCAAATGAGTGGGGGGGGGGGTAAAAGAGAAGATTCTGTGAGTGATGTAGAGACGAGCCTTTTATTTTAAGGATGTTTTCAGCATTTCGTCTGCAGGATAACTGCTAGTTTATCTGTGGGGTTTTGGACAGTGAATTATATTGGGGGGGGGGCTGAAAAGTTCATAGGCTGACCATGATGCAGTGGTCATATTTGACCAAATGTGGATTATTTTTCAACATAGTCTCCAGTGTCAGTGTATCTGAAAAGAAACAATACCGTTTGCATCAGAAAAGGTTGAATTTAATGCATAACTAGTTTCGTTGCTGAGGCATAACTCCTTAGTCAGCCTATGAACTTTTCAGGCCCCTC
This sequence comes from Pholidichthys leucotaenia, assembly GCA_020510985.1. NCBI lineage: Eukaryota > Metazoa > Chordata > Actinopteri > Cichliformes > Pholidichthyidae > Pholidichthys > Pholidichthys leucotaenia. The sequence continues at coordinate 279,619,052 of CM035840.1, read as the reverse complement.
CCCTCGTATGTGCAGATTGTCTATTAGTGTCACACGTTTTTTTTTAATCATAACCAATATTTAGCTCAGCAGAAGAAGATATTTAAATGTTTTTCCACTCTCTGCAATTATTTCTAATTGGCTTAATTTGCACCAAATGATTTTTAAAGTTGTATTATTTAGAAGGTTGTTTAGAATTCTTTTGGTTTCATTCCAAAATAAAGAAGAATATCAGACAACCAATCCACTAGTTGTCAAATTGAGAATCTGGAGAACAGGTGAGGTATACAGATTTATATTATATTAATATGGCTGCACGGTGGCGCAGTGGTTAGCACTGCGGCAGCACAGTTTACCCTTGGCCGGGGGATTGTGGGGATCGTGGGATCGTGGGTTCGATCCCAGCCCCCGACCAACAGTGATCTGTGTGGAGTTTGCATGTTCTCCCCGTGTTGCGTGGGTTTACTCCGGGATTTCTCCGGTTTCTTCCCACATGCCAAAAACATGCATGTTAGGTTAATTGGCTGTTCTAAATTGTCCCTAGATATCTGTTTCCTATAGGCCCTTAGAATAGAGGGTTAGTATTAATGAAAGCGCTTTGAGTGGTCTTTGTGACTAGAAAAGCGCTATATAAGTGCAGGTTAGTTAGTTAGTTAGTTAGTAATACATTTGAATAAGGAGTATTATGAGGAAACATAAAAAGAATGAAAAGTAGCTTCTTCTAAAAGTTTTCGTCTCTAAATTATTAAAATATCAGCAATTAAAATTGTGTGATCACTGTTGAAAGTAGGAGATGGATGATATTTTTCAGATTTAAACAATTTGTCAATGTGCTGATAATTACAAAACTATGCAAAAAAATTATGGTCAGATATTCAGAAAATTATTTTTCAGCACAAAACAATTTGTAATATATTTTTAATACTTTTATTTCATAAATGAAGCTATTAAGCTATTAACAGAGTGGTGGCCTAGTTGGTCCCGGGCCTCCCCTCACCTGGGAGGCCGGGGTTCAAATCCCAGCCGGGTCATGCCAAAAACCATATAAAAGTGGAACTTCCTGCCGTCCAGCTTGGTGCTCAGCAATAATGGAACGGAGGAGGGAAAAATTTGTGGCGGCGCCTTGCATGGCAGCGACCCCTCTGGTTCTAGATGTGATTAACATTGCAGGTAAGAGAAACATAGTTTTGTTCATTCATGACAATGAAGTTGGCTTTACCCTTATCCCTTTTTTTAAGGCTGTGAATCTTTAGAAGTCACATGATTCGATTACGATTTTTGGGATCACAATTTGATTCGGAATCGATTTTAGATACTGAACAATTTTAGATTCACATTTGGCTCTCAGTTCAGTACAAAAACTCACTAATCTCAGGAAAAAAGTTCACAGCACTGCAAAAAATGCTGAGGTAAGCTTGAAAGGAGAGTACAGTGTGTTGATGTTTTGGGGGTTATATTTTTTAAAAATTCTATCAACTGATTTTCAATAAAATACTGTTAAATTAAAAAAGAAGGCTTAGGTCAGTAACTGCTTTTTTATTTCTTGAAAAGTTGTCAGTTTCAAAAATGAAATTGACATAAGTGAAATAAATTTTGAAAATGTTCCTTTCCAGCACATCACAATTGCTAACAACTTTTACACAGTGTGTAGGTTTGGTCACCCTCCAGAATTCTAGAAATATAGGCTATTCATTTAAAAATAAAGTAAATTCTATCACAAATACTTTGAACATCCATTTAAATAGCAGTGCTACCTGACTGTATGGAGTCAGTGTACAGTTACCTACTATACAGTAACTTAATGCAATGAACAAATTCAGTAAGAGCTGAATGCAGTTGATGCATAAGTAGCATTAATTTTAAACCTGCACAAATATAAACTTAAGTATCTAAATTCTTCTGAGACTTAAAAAAACAAATTGAAGTCATAAAACAAAATAAAGTGCTGTTACAAGCTTTTGTGATTTTTTTTTTTTTTTTTCCCGTTCAGAATTTGCTGGGTGTCGGCAGTAGGAATGTTGGGGAAAAAAAATCGATTCGCATAAGAATCTAGATTCTCATTTTACAAGATCCAGAACCGATTCACAAAAATTAAGAATCGATTTTTTAAAATTATTATTTTATTTATTTTTTTGTGGTGGTGCCAGGGTTCCGTCATGACACGTATTGCCGCTTCGTGATATGCAATTACATATTTACACTGTCGACGCAGGAGAACCACGCAGAGTAGCTTACTAAACTAGCAGCCAGATGAAACAGTCGGAATAAAGAAAAAATGGAGCAGCAAGAAATTCGAGACAGGTCCGTCTGCAGCTCGTAGACTCCGTAAGTACACCCCTTCAGCTTTACGCTCCCTCAGCAAGTTACGCCCCCATGTTATATCACTCCACAAAATGGCTGGCCATAGCTGACCATGCAAATATGGCTGAGCAGCACTGGATGGTAAAAAAAAGTTTATGGTCTAGTCTTTGGATGACATTTGTTTGGTGACCACACACTACCCTGTTGCCCAGCAACCCTGACAGCCACAGTTGAGGGTTTTTTCTAACATTTTTTGACAGCCATGGAAGCAGTGTTCTTTTCATTGAATAAAAACCAAATCTGGTTATTGACTAAAAGCAGACAAAAACTATTGATAATGAACTGACTAAAATAAAAATATAAAAATCATCACAGTAAATCTGGACTCAAATCAGGTGTCAAAAGTAAAATGCGTAAATGATAATTTTTGTTTAATTTCTAGCTTTAATGGATGAAAAAAACAGATATAGTTTTAGTTGACAAAATTAACACTGGATGGAAGTTGGTTTGTTTGTTTTAAATTACTGCAGTTACTTTACCTTTTACTGGAGAAGCTTCACCAGGCAAAGGACCATGCCCAGATAATCACCCAGAGTGGAAAGAAGTGGAAAAAGTTGTAAGTCCTCCTGCTGAACAACGCACACTGCACCACTGTAACAAACTCCCAGCAAATTCTGAACGGGCAAAAAAAAAAGTCAAGAAAACTTGTAACAGCACTTTATTTTTTACCTCTGCCAAGGGAGGACGGAGGTAATGTTTTTAGTGGAGTTGGTTGGTTTGTCTGTTAGCAGCGTAACTTATGAACGGATTTTGATGAAATTTTCAGGAAAGGTGTGTAATGGCACTGGGAACAGATTAGATTTTGGTGGTGATTCGGCTCATGATCTGGGTGCAAGAATTTTTTGGATATTATATATATTAATGTAGCGCTTTTCATGTACTGCCCCTTTTAAGACGTGCACTGAGTTACATGCGTGGCCACGCTCCTCGGCAACCCGGAAACACTGCAGAAAAAGTATTGGGGGGCGTGTCCACCAAACTCGTTTTTTCTACTGTGGGCGACTATTTTCTATTCATTCTCTATATAGTCCAGCGTTTACAGCTCGGAGCATATGATACCACAGTGTTGTGTAATATTGCATAATAATGATTGTCAGTAAACTGTAATGGAGAAGAAAGGAGGAAAAAAACAGGAAACCTGAAAGATTCAGTAAACCATGATGTTGATTTAAGGTGGAATTGCTCAGCCCCAGTGTGTGGTCAATACAGTTATGATCATCTTGTTGTTATTATTATTATGGAGTCATATTGTTTTTGCTGTCATTTTGCAGTCTGTTAATAATAATAATAATGGATTGCATTTATATAGCGCCTTTCATTCAGATTTTCAGGAAAGGTGTGTAATGGCACATTGAACACATGATTACATTTTGATGATCTCAAAATGCATACCTCCACCAAGGCTCTTATCTTCTCACAGAGTGTTAGCAACAATACTCCAAAACTACTGGATAGATTTGGATGAAATTTTCACCAGAGGTGGTTCTTGGCCCAAAGATGAACTCATTAGATGTTGGAGGTGATCCGTGAGTGCATACCTCCACCAAGGCCCTATCTTGCAATGTACAGATGGATGGCGATATGGATGGACAAAGGGATAGAGTGAAGGACAAAGGGAGGGAGGGATTGGAGCCTTGGCGGAGGTATGCGCTCTCTGAGTGCCTTCTGGTTTTATAACTTTAATTTGTTTTTTAAGTCTCCAAAGAATTTAGATACTTAAGTTTATATTTGTGCAGGTTTAAAATTAATGCTAATTAACTTATGCATCAACTGCATTCAGTTCTTATTGAATTTGTTCATTGCATTAAGTTACTGTATAGGTAACTGGACATTCACTGCATACAGTCAAGTAGCAGTACTATTTAAATGGATGTTCAAAGTATTTATGATAGAATTTACTTTGTTTTTAAATGAATACCCTATATTTCTAGAATTCTGGAGGGCGACCAAACTGTGTAAAAGCTGTTAGGAATTGTGATGTGCTGGAAAGGAAAATTTTCAAGTTTTATTTCACTTGTGTACAATTTCATTTTTGAAACTGACAACTTTTCAAGAAATAAAAAAGCAGTTACTAACCTAAGCCTACTTTTTTCATTTAACAGTATTGTATTGCAAATCAGTTGATATATCCATCCATCTTCCATCTTCTACCGCTTTTCCGGAGGTCCGGGTCGCGGAGGCAGCAGTTCAAGCAGAGAAGCCCAGACTTCCCTCTCCCCAGCCACCTGCTCCAGCTCTTCAGAGGGGATACCAAGGCGTTCCCAGACCAGCTGGGAGACATGGTCTCTCCACCGAGTCCTGGGTCTGCCCCGGGGTCTCCTCCCAGTGGGACGTACCTGAAACACCTCAAGTGGGAGGCGTCCAGGAGGCATCCTAATCAGATGCCCATACCACCTCAACTGACTCCTTTCAATGTGGAGGAGCAGCGGTTCTACTCTGAGCCTCTCCCGGATGACTGAGCTCCTCACCCTATCTCTGAGGGTGAGCCCAGCAATCCTACGGAGAAAGCTCATTTCAGCCGCTTGTATCCGCGATCTCGTTCTTTCGGTCATTACCCAAAGCTCGTGACCATAGGTGAGAGTAGGAACGTAGATTGACTGGTAAATCGACAGCTTTGTCTTAGAACTAAGCTCCCTCTTCACCACAACAGACCGGTACAACGTCCGCATCACTGCAGATGCTGCTCCAATCCGTCTGTCGATCTCTCGCTCCATTTTCCCCTCACTCGTGAACAAGACCCCAAGATACTTAAACTCCTCCACTTGGGGCAGGAGCCTGTCCCCAACCCAGAGAGGACAATCTTTTTCCGACTGAGGACCATGGACTCGGACTTGGAGGTGCTGATTCTCATCCCAGCCGCTTCACACTCAGCGGCAAACCGTCCCAGCAAGAGCTGTAGGTCATTGCTGGATGAAGCCAACAGGACAACATCATCTGCAAACAACAGAGATGAGATCCTGTGGTCACCAAGCATGACACCCTCCATTCCCTGGCTGCGCCTAGAAATCCTGTCCATAAAAATTATGAACAGGATCGGTGACAAAGGGCAGCCCTGGCGGAGTCCAGCTCTCACTGGGAATGACTCCGACCGAGTGTTGGCAATACGAACCAAACTCTCACAACAGTCGTACAGAGACCGAATAGCTCGTAACAACAAGCCCGATACCCCATACCCCTATCAGTTGATATAATTTTTAAAAAATATAACCCCCCAAAACATCAACACACTGTACTCTCCTTTCAAGCTTACCTCAGCATTTTTTGCAGTGCAGTGGACTTTTTTTCTTAGGTTAGTGGGTTTTTGTACTGAACTGAGAGCCAAATGTGAATCTAAAATCGATTCTGAATTAAATCGTGATCCCAAAAATTGTAATCGAATTGTGTGACTTCTAAAGATTCCTTAGTCGGCAGCGTCGATGTGTAATTGCATATCATGAACCGGAAATACGTGTCACATGACGGGACCCCAGCACCACCGCGGGAAAAAAAAAGGAGATTCTTAATTTTTGTGAATCGGTTCTGGATCGTGTAAAACGAAAATCTAGATTCTTATGTGAATTGCGCCCCCCCCCCCCCCAACACCTCAAGAAGCTATGTATAACTTGACAGTTTTTTCCACTGTTGTAGTATGATTTCATTAATGCCTCATGATATTCAGAGCTATATACAGTATATAAAACACTTTATAAGCAGCATAATCTTTATTTTAAAAGTGAGATTGCTATTGCAGCCCTCAGCCACTTCTATTTTAGTCAGAGACGGGAAAAATGGCTCTTTGGTTGGCAAAGGTTGCAGACCCCTGGCTTACACCCTTTTTAGCTTACAACCTGTCACCTTACATCCCAATAGCTTAATCCTGTTAGCTTCCTTAAACCGTGCTAGCTTTCATCCTGTTAAGCAAGTCAAGTTTATTTGTATAGCACATTTCATGTACAAGAGAATTCAGAGTACTTTACATAAAACATTACAGCGAGTTGCCAAAGAAATGCATAAAAGAATTTAAAAATGAACTAAAAAATAAACAGAAACAAAAACAAGCTAAAATAGAATAAGACTGATAAAGTTACAGTGCATTGTAGGAGATTAACAGTTGTTCTACTGAAAGGTAGTGGCAAATAGGAAAGTTTTTTTACCTGAATTTAAATCAGTTGAGAGTTTCAGCAGCCCCAATGCTTTCTGGGAGTTTGTTCCACATGTGAGGGGCATCAAAACTGAATGCTGCCTCACCATGTTTGGTTCTAACTCTCGGCTCAGATATTAGGACTAACACTGATGACCTGGGGACTCTGAATGGTTCTTAATGGACCAGAAGATCTGAAATGTATTTTGTCCCTAAACCATTCAAAGCTTTATAAACCAACAGCAGTATTTTGAAATCTATTCTTTGACAGAGAGGAAGCCAGTGTATTGGGGGGGGCGGGGGGGGGTTCATACTCTGAAAAGTTCACAGTGGTCAAATCTGACCAAATGTTGTTTATTTTTCAACAGCAGGGATCCAAGCGCTGCACCACTGATGGAAGAAGTGTGGACCAAAGGGGAGACTATGTGGAAAAACAAACCACATTTGGTCAAATTTGACCACTATGAACTTTTCACCCCCACCGCCCCCCATAAAGATCTGAGGACTAGAGTTATATGATCCACTTTCTTGGTCTTAGTGAAGACTCGAGCTGCAGCGTTCTGAACCAACTGCAGCTGTCTGATGGACTTTGTAGGGAGACCTGTGAGGACAGTATTACAATAGTCCAGTTTACTTTAGATAAATGAATGGACAAGTTTTTCTAGATCCTGCTGAGACATCAGACCTTTAATCCTTGGTATGTTCTTTAAGTGATGATAGGGTGACTTCTGGCTGTTAAAATTCAGTTCTGAGTCCAGAAGTCCTGATTTCTGGCTTAGCTGTTGGTTTTTAGTATCGCTGACTGAAGCTGAGTGCTAACTTTGAGTCTTTGGCTCCAAAAACTATTTCAGTCTTGTCTTTATTTAACTGAAGAAAATTCTGGAACATCCACTCTTTAATTTGATCAATCCATTTGATCAGGGCTTGAATTGGGCCATAGTCTCCTGGTGAGATGGTTATGTGGATTTGTGTGCTATCTGCGTAACTGTGGAGATGTAAACGTCATTACATCCTGTTAGCTTATGTCCAGTTAGCTTCCTTACATCCCATTAACTTTTTTAAGAACTTTAGTCATCATAACAAAGAGGTTAACAGTGATCAAGACAGACACATCCATTCTAAACGGTCCATAAATGACAATGAAAAGAGAGGAAAAAAAATGTAAAAAAGTACATATGAAGGATAATTATTAATCATTTCAAGGCATCTCAGATATACAGTGGGGCAAAAAAGTATTTAGTCAGCCACCAATTGTGCAAGTTCTCCCACTTAAAAGATGAGAGAGGTCTCCAATTTTCATCATAGGTATACCTCAACTATGAGAGACAAAATGAGGGAAAAAAAAATCCAGAAAATCACATTGAAGGATTTTTAATGAATTAATTGGTAAATTCCTCGGTAAAATAAGTATTTGGTCAATAACAAAAGTTCATCTCAGTACTTTGTTATATACCCTTTGCTGGCAATGACAGAGGTCAAACGTTTTCTGTAAGTCTTCACAAGGTTTTCACACACTGTTGCTGGTATTTTGGCCCATTCCTCCATGCAGATCTCCTCTAGAGCAGTGATGTTTCGGGGCTGTCGCTGGGCAACACGGACTTTCAACTCCCTCCAAAGATTTTCAATGGGGTTGAGATCTGGAGACTGGCTAGGCCACTCCAGGACCTTGAAATGCTTCTTACGAAGCCACTCCTTTGTTGCCCGGGCTGTGTGTTTGGGATCATTGTCATGCTGAAAGACCCAGCCACATTTCATCTTCAGTGCCCTTGCTGATGGAAGGAGGTTTTCACTCAAAATCTCACGATACATGGCCCCATTCATTCTTTCTTTTACACGGATCAGTCGTCCTGGTCCCTTTGCAGAAAAACAGCCCCAAAGCATGATGTTTCCACCCCCATGCTTCACAGTAGGTATGATGTTCTTTCTCCTCCAAACACGACAAGTTGAGTTTTTACCAAAAAGTTCTATTTTGGTTTCATCTGACCATATGACATTCTCCCAGTCCTCTTCTGGATCATCCAAATGCCCTCTAGCAAACTTCAGATGGGCCTGGACATGTACTAGCTTAAGCAGGGGGACACATCTGTCACTGAAGGATTTGAGTCCCCAGCGGGGTAGTGTGTTACTGATATAGCCTTTGTTACTTTGGTCCCAGCTCTCTGCAGGTCATTCACTAGGTCCCCCCGTGTGGTTCTGGGATTTTTGCTCACCGTTCTCGTGATCATTTTGACCCCACGGGGTGAGATCTTGCGTGGAGCCCCAGATCGAGGGAGATTATCGGTGGTCTTGTATGTCTTCCATTTTCTAATTGCTCCCACAGTTGATTTCTTCACACCAAGCTGCTTACCTATTGCAGATTCAGTCTTCCCAGCCTGGTGCAGGTCTACAGTTTTGTTTCTGGTGTCCTTTGACAGCTCTTTGGTCTTGGCCATAGTGGAGTTTGGAGTCTGACTGTTTGAGGTTGTGGACAGGTGTCTTTTATACTGATAACAAGTTCAAACAGGTGCCATTAATACAGGTAACGAGTGGAGGACAGAGGAGCCTCTCAAAGAAGAAGTTACAGGCCTGTAAGAGCCAGAAATCTTGCTTGTTTGTAGGTGACCAAATACTTATTTTACCAAGGAATTTACCAATTCATTAAAAATCCTTCAATGTGATTTTCTGGATTTTTTTTCCCCTCATTTTGTCTCTCATAGTTGAGGTCTCCAATATGATGAAAATTGGAGACCTCCCTCATCTTTTAAGTGGGAGAACTTGCACAATTGGTGGCTGACTAAATACTTTTTTGCCCCACTGTATACACAACTCACAAAAAGGTTAGGGATATTTGGCTTTCGGATGAAATTTCAGGATTCATCTAAAATGCACTATAACCGTTACAGGTGAACTTAATTTGACCTTCTCTAACCTTTTGAATGCACATGTCCAACTGTTCAAAGTTTCAGTACTTTTTGCGTAACTTACTGTTCTCTAACAAGATGCTTAATGGCAAAATTCACAACAGGTGTTTGATCCATGAATCGACCAATAAATTTTCTGGTTCTATTAGAATAGGCTTCTTTCACGCTTCCGGGTTCATGACACCAGAAGCAGTCATTGTTGTGTTTAGCAACTTCCAGCTAGCGTAGCCCAGAATACAGTTATGGCTCAGGCCACATCTGCCATTGCAGCATTCCTCTTTGTAAAGCAAACAAACAACGACAACCTTATTTAAGGTTTCATGCTTTTCCCAGTGACATAACAGCAAAGAAGTGGATTCAGGCAGTTCGTCGTGATGAAGGCTCTTATTTTACAGTAAGCAGGGGAAGTACTTTGGTTTGTAGCCTTCACTTCACGGAAGAAGACTTCACAGAAACGACTCTGCAAATGGCTTAAAATCGGGACAATCCCAAATCATTTTGAGTGGAATAACTGGGGATCATCAAAACGTGAGTCTGTTTATGACAGAGCAGCTATTCGATTAGGCCATGAAGTCCATCTGGAACTTGAGTGCCATCATGAGGAGGACATCTTCCCTGGGATTACAACCGGAGCTGATCCTGACTATGCTGCTGCTCCCACTCCAGGTAGATTGCCTCTTCATCAGAGTTAATATTATTTGTCAGTTGTTTTATAAGCATCCAATATGAATAAATTCTGTATGATTACTGAATAAGCTATGAAACCAGAAGACTTGTAGATGCAAATAAGTGTCTATTTGCATGTGGTTTGGTATTGGGTATTAAACACTACTTTAATCATGGTGATAATGAGTTGGAAAAATTCAGAGTTTAAGATTATGTTTTCACTTGGATTTAAAGATACAACATGTGAAGAGTTTAGAGATAATTAAACCAATACCAGTAATTGTGTTTACATGGGCAAATGTTTACTGGTGTAAAAGGCTGTCACCTGTATTTTTTTTTACCCTGATTATGATAACACTGAGGGGGAAGGAAACCTAAAATCCCACTCTCACAAGTGTGTCAGAAGGGCTAGGGTTAAATAGGGATGGTAAAGCAAATCAGAAAGGCACCAGCACACTCTCACTGTGGAAAAAAATCATTTATTTGCAAACAAGCTAAGCAGTGATGGAAGTGTAGTTTTGGAATAAAGAAATTATCCCCCAATAAATAAACAGAATGACATGAAATAAAATAAGGAAAATGCTAGTTATCTCTACACAAATTCTGATGTGGCTTGCAGTTTTTTTTTTTTTTTTGTTGTTGTTTTTTTTTTTGGGGGGGGGGGGTCTACATCAAAAGTAAAACTCCCTTAATGCCAAGCTGGCAAACTGGAGTGTGCTGATGCCCGTCTTGTTTATTTTGATTAAGATGTCAAATTCTACTCTTTCATCATGATGTCTTCTCAGGTGCACTGGATGCTGCGTCTAAGAGGCTGGAAACAGAGCTGCGAGGACTAAAGCTGGACCCTCTACATTTTAGCAGGTTTTGTATCTCTGAAGAGGACATCCATTTTTACACAAAATTTCCATCACAGGAAGTGTTTGCCTTTTGGGAGGCGGTCCAACCATCTGCATCCATGCTGGTGTACTGGTCAAAGGCACAAAAAATGGGACAAATATTTGGACCAGCCCGTCCCAGTCCAACTTGCAGCTTGAAAGTAATTGATGAATTTTTCTTATACTGTTGTCGTGTTGCTGCAGGCCTGAAGGAAAAAGTGCTTGCTGACATCTTTCAAGTCAGTGTGTCCACAGTCTGCCGCACTGTGATAACCTGGGCTAACTACCTTTATCTGATTCTTGGCTCCCTTCCCATCTGGATGAGTAGACAGCAAGTGAACTCAACCATGCCACTCAAATTCAGACACTACTGTCCTGGGGTGAGGGTGATCATCGACTGCACAGAGGTGCGTTGTCAGAGCCCATCATCTCTCACTTTCCAGTCTTTTCTAATTACAAACACACTACAACCTTCAAGGCTTTAATTGGGATTGCCCCATGTGGTGCCGTCACTTTTGTGTTCAGCCTCTACACTAGATCAATCTCACAGTGAAATCACTGAAAGGAGTGGGAATACTGGACTTGTGGGAGCCTGGAGGTGGTTGCATGGCTGACAAGAGGTTCACCATTGAGAAGATGTTGGCAGACCGTGGAGTGAAACTGATCATCCCCCCTTCAAAACCACAGCACAGTTCAGCAAAGAGGATGCACTGAAAACACAAGCCATAGCTCGGCTTCGCATTCTTGTGGAAAGAGCAATACGCAGAGTGAAAGCATATCATATCTGGGACAGCTCTCTACCTCTAACTTTGTCAGGGACAGTCAACCAGCTGTGGACCAACTGTTGCCTGTTGGCACTGTTTCAAGGACCGCTTGATTTAAAAGAAGACATCCCTGATGCTTAAAGCATGTGCGTATTATTGTGACGTTGAGGCCAATAGTGAGAATCCGATAAAAGTGTTAAATCAGTTTTATTTCTTTTCAGTGAACCTGTAACCACATGACACCAATCCTCAGGGTAGGAACATTATACCACATTAACCACACCTGGGGATGCACATCCTATATACTGTATACCCCCTGCATCCACTCCCTCTTCCTCTGTCTGATGACTGGGAGGAGTCTGCCTCCACCGACGGAGGCCAGTGAATGGTTACAGGTTCACTTTCATTCATAAAACCACATTTATATGCATAAACATACATTCTGCATGAAACTGTTGAAATGTTTTCATGTAATTAACATTTTAATATTCTGTAATATGCCATTTTAGTTCCAATACATTAGAAACATTTTGAATTCAACATATATATATACAGTATATATATATATATATATATATACATATATATATATATATATATATATATATAGTAATTGTATAAAAGTTTATGTAGCTTAAAGTTTGAACTTGTTTTTGAAGTACTCGTTGTTATTGTTCTGTACCTTTGTAACCCTTTTGTTCGAGCTAGAGTCTGAACAGTATTCTGACAATTTTAGCTGTTGGCCTATATGCATTTTATTCAGATCTTTTAATCAGTTTATTCACATGTTAAAAATAGTTCTTAATACAAACTCATTAAATGTTTAGTTGTATATTACCTGTAAAGAACAGTCATGTATTAGCAGTAAAGCATTTTGTTTTTAAAACTTAAAAAAAAATCACATCAAATAAAGATTAATTATTTACAAAAAATATAACAAGTGTTTCCTTGAGCTCCTTTCATTTACAAATACATACACACACATCATTTACAGATTTGCATTCGTCAGTGCTAGTATACAATAATTCACATATTTGGGAATTAAAATGTTGCTTGTTTGCAATTATATCCCCTTTACACAGTGGTGGAGATCATTGAGAGATCTGGGCAATTTTTGATATCTGATTGATCTCTTCAGTCACCACGGCCTCCTCAAAGTTTTGACTCGGTCCAAAACACACAGGGATCTCTTGGACGATCTCAAATATCAAAAATTGGCCCAATTTATCAATGATCTCTGTGTTGTGTAACGGGCCCCTTAGCATTTAGCTGTCTGGAGATATACTATATCATTATATGTACCAAAATAGAAGATGTCTAATTTTTGTTTGATCTCATTTCATCATCCCTACAGACTCTTTCAGTAGTGAGGTCGTCCTCAGTGTCGGTAATAAAATCACAGCAGCTCAGTCCAGTCACCACCAACTGACCTTGAACTTGCCAGTAGTACTTGTGTTTTGGTTTTTTTTTTAAGTTTTGTCTGGCCATTTACAGCTCTAACATGCCCCGCTTCTGAAATGTTAGAGATGCTTGGACATTTAACTTCAGCAAGCCCAATACAAGGAGTTCCATTTGGGTCATACACTTTTGCATCTGGGCTGGCACCAAGGTATGGAGCATCAGGATGTATGACAAAGCCACAGGGTGAGACATTTACATTCCTGATTTTTGAATATTTTTCCAGCACCAGAGGTTCACGTTCAAGGTCTCTTTTCATTGCAGAAGTTTGTCATACTACCTTCTGGATTCTTGCTGCCAGTGCCTGACTACAGGACTCCCCTCGGACATGACAAACCTCATAAAATCTACTGGCTTTAACTCTGGGCTGGCACATTTCTTTTCATAATGGACATTTAAACTGCTCTCTGGTGCTTTCCTCTATCAAAGCTGCCATCTCATGTGTCACAGTGAGGCTCTCCAAATGGAAATACTGATGACAATTTGGAACAAAGTTTAAGGCTGTGGACAATTTAGAGTCCTCAACAGGCAGTCTAGGGAATGCAGGGGCATCTTGGTGGACACTGTGACTTGTTGCTGCAACAGGAGGGCACTGACACGACAAAGGTGAACCACGTGGTACAGGTCCAAACCTTGAATCAACCAGTGAAAGTTCAGAAAAGTCAGGTAACACTGAGGATAGCAGGGGTTGAGGTCGGAGATGTTTTAGTTTTTCCCCAAGGGCAAACAATGAAGGGTCAGGAAGGGCTCCTGATAAGAGTAAGTACAACAGAAACCTTAAAAAAATTTTTTTGATTATCTTCCAAGTTTAAACTTGTAAACAAACGAATAGATAAATCAAGTTAATTATCCATGATTGTAATCGATAGTAGCAGTATAACAGATGAATACTGATCTGTGGGCTATACAGATAATACCCTCCGCACACACACTGCCATCCAGGATCTATACAAGAGTGGCAAATTTTAATTATCATAATGATTAAAATTTGTATTATTTTTAAACCAGTAATGCTGAAAACTTGAGGGCTCTAAACCATAAATTTTGTGATGCATTACTCCCCTAATCAATAATACAATACAAAAAATAATGGCCACCACCTGTATGGGCTTGGTACAGTGTTGACAGGGTCTTGGTAGATGGTTTAGGCTTCCTTACAACCAGGTCCTGAACAGGTTCTGCACAGATGCCCAGAAATCATACACACATCAACCATGACATCATAGATTTTTTTTACAAAAACATTAAACAATTTTTTTTTTGAAATACAAAACTTTGCATTAAATTACCGTTGTCCGTGGTCGATGCCATGTTTGCAAAGTGCTTGTGCAGGCCACAGCTGATGGAACTGCCTTCACCTGCATCATGGTGTAATGGGCACTCTGAAACCGCAAGGCAACAAGGTGGTTGCACAGGACTTTGCCTGCAGCACAGGTGCATCATGGTCCATTCAGCTGAATGGGATCTGTGCCAGTTTGCAAAACAATCTAAGATAAAGACATAAACAAATGTCACTCACAATTTTTAAATGGTGAAAATAAATTAACCAGCCATTTTGGATGAAGAAATAAATATAAAGTTGACCAAACATGAATATATGAACAACATTTCAAAACACCAAAGTCCATTTGGAGTCAGAGTAAATCTGCAACAGCAGTAACATTTTAACCCCTTACACTCAACACAGCTGCTTCAGAATAAGTATGGTATTGAAAGCTATACATCTACCATAAACGTTTTAATATTTTAACTATGAACAAATATCAGTTCTTACACATTGTTGGGTGTGTAATAAATACAGCTGATAAATGACTAATAGAAATATCTCAAACCAAAAAGTGGAAGGGGTTATAAAAAACTTAACGTTTAGTCCTTACCCTATCATAAAAACCTGCAATGAGTGTGGGACTTCTCTCTTCCTCATTGACTGGTGACTGTTGCATCTGACTACAATCTCCCTGTTTACATTAGAAACTGACAGAAAAGTACAGTCATAATTAAGACTGACTTTTTAAAAGGGCTGAATGTATATTCTGTCAAATACAGTCACATCAAAAGAAATGTCAGTCAAGACTGTGAGCTAAGACGAGCAGATACTAGCTAGTGCTAAACTAGCATAGCATTACTGTAAATCAACCACTTATTCCCTCATAGTTGTAGATAAAAATTATGTCCGTGGGTTTCTACTTTAGATTACCACTCGGAGGAACAAACACAAAGACACACACGGCTGCAGGTCATTAGCTTGCTCGTTTACTCAGGCATACGCACACATACACGTTTGTTCAGTTCAATGAGCACACTCTTATACTATTGGCAATGCCACAGGATACAGCGCCCACCAATGGGGTGGCATATGCAAATGCAACTCATACAACTCCCATACATCACATCTCCTCCCCACTAAATGTTGTACCCACCCCCAAGATACACAAAACAAACAACTTTTATTATTTTAAAAACACACACTAGCCTTGAGGCTGGGAGTAGACAATCCCAAACCCCTGAGTCAGTCAAGGGTTTATTCTGCCCTTTTGGTGAGACGTGACTCATCTAATACATAAAAAAGGTCTCTTATTCAAAAATGTCCAATATATGTCTCTTAAAAGTATCTTAAACAAAGTTTATGGAATATAACACTGGTGGTCTAGTAATACGAGAAGGATATCTCTTACCAGTCTCTGGAGGTGATGTGGTGTTTCCCTCTGAGGTTACCTGGGGTAATGGTGAGGGGTCACTCACAGGAACCGGAGTAGCTGGTTCTGGAACAGTCTTTTCCAGCACAGGCAGGTCTGCTGAGATGCACGACAATGCAGCTCCGCCGTCGTCTGTAGAGGTATCCAATTCAACAACCCTGGCCAGCATCTGGTCTGCGTGGCGCCTCCAGTGCTGCGATGTGCCGATGTCGACGGTGTAGGATACAGGGCCAGTCTCAGCTGAAACAACCCCTGGTATCCACTTCTTCTCTCCTCTCCTGTAATTCCGAACAAGAACTGGATCTCCCACCTTGAACGTTCTGGCTTTTGCATGCATTCCTCGATACGCACACTGTGCCTCTTGTGCTTTCTCTACCTCTGATGTCACACTAGGCTTCAGCAGGCCCAATCGAGATCGCAACTTGCGATGCATGAAAAGCATAGACGGGGACTCCTTCGTTGTAGAGTGTGGAGTGTTACGGTACGTGAGTAGAAAGGCGTCCAGTCGGTGTTGTATGGAAGTGGTTCCAGTGGAACGCTTCAGTGACTGCTTGAATGTCTGTACAAAACGTTCTGCAAGACCATTTGTTGATGGATGAAATGGTGCAGAGCAAATGTGCTTTACTCCATTGCCTTTCATAAAAGTGTCAAACTCGTGTGAGGTAAACTGAGGACCATTATCGCTCACTAACACCTCAGGAAGCCCATAGCGACTAAATAACCCTCGGAGCACCTGGATGGTATTAGCCGTTGTAGTGGAACTCATAAGGTGTACCTCAGGCCATTTTGAATGGGCGTCTACAACCACCATAAACATTTGGCCTTGAGACGGCCCAGCAAAGTCAACATGAATTCTCTGCCACGGGGATCCAGGCCAGGTCCATGGGTGGAGTGGTGCTGGTCCCTGTGCTTTCTGTGTGAATTGACAGGACTGGCATGTTTTTGAGACCTGTTCAATTTGAGCGTCAATTCCGGGCCACCACATGTAACTGCGGGCGACAGCTTTCATTTTGACAACACCTGGGTGTCCAGTATGCAGTTCCGACAGCAGTCGTGATCTCAATTTTGAGGGAATGACTACGCGCACACCCCACATAAGGCAACCTTGCTGGAGTGTCAACTCATCCCTCTGGCTGATGAATGGCGCCAATGTGCTGGCCACATCCTGGACCCTCGGAAAGCGACCTGTGGAGACCATCTCCAGGACTTGAGCAAGGACAGAATCACCCCTGCTCTCTCGGCAGATTTCTCGACAGTTCACAGGTAAGGCTTCTAGGTGTTTAATGTGAAAACTGTCCACAGTACTGATTCTCTCTCTTGATGATGTTGGTAATGGAAGGCGTGAAAGCCCATCCGCATTTCCATGACGAGCTGCCTCTCGGTACTGTATGGGCAGCTAACAGGAGAGCCCACCGCTGCATTCTAGCAGCAGCCATAGATGGTGTGGCTTTGCACGGACTCAGAATAGTGGTCAATGGGCGATGATCTGTAAGGAGTGTAAACTGCCTGCCATACAGATAATGATGGAATTTATAAACTCCAAATATAATGCCAAGAGCTTCGTGCTCAATATGGGCATAATTGCGTTCTGCCTTATTCAGAGTCCTTGATGCAAAAGCTATGGGCCTCTCTTGTCCATTCGGGAGAATATGTGAAATGACACTACCTACACCATAAGGTGATGCATCACACGCCAGCCGAATGGGAAGGTGTGGATCATAATGGGTTAACACGCTTTGAGAGAGTAGCTGCACTTTTGCCTCTTTGAAAGATGCAGCACATTCAGATGTCCAATGCCATTGTTTTCCTTTGCACAGCAGAGTATTCAGTGGGCTTAGGATAGATGACAAGTTGGGGATAAATCTGCTGTAATAATTAATTAGCCCCAAGAAAGAACGTAACTGACTCACGTCTGTAGGTGCAGGAGCCTCCACAATTGCCCTGACTTTCTCTGGTGCCTTGTGTAGAGCCTGGGCATCAATGACGTGACCCAGATATTCCAGTGAATCCTTGAAAAATTCACATTTTTCCTTCCGTACTCGCAAACCGAATTCTTCCAAGCGCCCCAGGACTGCATCCAGATTTTTCAGATGCTGCACACGATCCTGTCCACTGACCAATATATCGTCCAGGTAACAGTGAATGTTCGGCAGACCCTGGAGGACTTGGTCCATGGCACGCTGGAATATCGCTGGTGCTGAGGTAATTCCAAATGCCAGCCTGTTGTAACAAAACAGACCCTTGGATGTGGTTATTGTGAGATATTTTCTGGAATTTCCCTCTATCACCATTTGCAAATAGGCATGAGATAAGTCCAGTTTACTAAAATGTTGCCCCCCCCGAAAGTGATGCGAATAGATCTTCAATGCGTGGAATTGGGTATTTCTCCACACACAGGGCAGGATTAACTGTGACTTTAAAATCCCCACATAGCCTAACATCTCCGTTCCTTTTCACAACGGGCACAATGGGTGTTGCCCATTCACTGAATTTGACAGGGGATATAATGCCCTGCTCACACAATCGGTCAATTTCAGCCTCCACTTTTGGCCTAAGGGCATAGGGAACGACTCTTGCTTGACAAAACCGTGGCACATGATCCGGCTTCAGCGCTATGGCTACTTCCATGCCTTTCAGAGTGCCTAATTCTTTTTTAAAGACCTCTGCATGTCTTTGTAGCACGCCCTCTAGCGTCTCCTCCCGGACCGTCTTTATTTCTCGCCAGTCAATTCGAATCCTCCGCAGCCACTCCCGACCAAAAAGTGGGGGTGAACTTCCCCGAACCACATACAGTGGTAGTCTAGCCCTCTGCTTATTCATCCTCACTGAAACGGTGATGACACCCTCTGCTGGAATCACCTCGCCCGTGTATGTTTTCAGCATTATATGGGTCTGGCACAAGGGCAAGTCCTTAACGTGTGCATCATACAGTTTTCTTGAAATCAGAGAAACGGCAGCACCGGTATCTAATTCCATGATAATCCTTTTACCTTCAATTTTTGGTTTAACACTCATGTATGACAAATTACTCTGCTGAGACACCATATGCAGGCTCACTTCAGTGTCTGTAGTGCTACCATCACTAGATATTTCTTTTACATCCAGTTGGTGCACCCTTTTTTTCTTCTTAACTTTATCCTCCACCGGTTTCTCCTTATTTACAGTCTCTTTGTTCCTGCACATTTTCGAGATATGTCCTCTCTTACCACATTTATGGCATTTTTGCTCCTTATAAAAACAATCGCTCTCTTTGTGGTTCATTTTTCCACAGCGCGAACATTTCGTGTATTGTTTGTCGTGTGGTGACAGTACATGCACTTTCAGCGCGTTGCTCAGCTGATGTGTCTCGCGAGCTACTGTCTCCATTGACATGGCTAGTTCCACTGCTTTGGAAAAAGTAAGCTTCTCCTCCGTCAGCAATTTTTTCTGGATAGCTTCTATATTTAGTCCACAAACGAGCCTATCCCTCAATGCATCCTGCAGGTGCATACCAAACTCGCAGTGTTCAGAAAGTTTTTTAATGACTGCTCTGTATTGCGTCACAGTTTCTCCCTCTTGTTGGTTCCGTTTATGAAAGCGAAATCTTTCAGCAATCACAATTGGCTTTGGGGAAAAATGATCTTTCAAAACTTCCGTGAGTTGAGCATATGTCTTAGCCCCTGGCTTATCTGGAGCTACGAGGCTACGTAAAAGTCCATATGTTGACGCACCAATTACACTTAAGAAAACAGCAAGCTTTTTTTCCTCTGCAATACCATTTGCCGTTACAAAATACTTAAACCTTTCAACGTAGGGTGTCCACTGCTCCACCGACTCGTCGAATGGGTTAATGTGTCCAATAAATCCAGCCATGGCGTGCAGTTAGCTAGCGTTTAGCAATCTTGTCACCTGGCGTCCTGTCACCCGGCGTCCTGTCACCTGGCGTGCCGCGCCCAGCCAAACTCCCACCAGGACAAACGTTCCTCTTCCTCCGTCACTCGCAGTCAATACCGCGGCGAGACTTGGAAACCTAAAGTTATCCTCGTCGCCAATGATGTTATGTCCGTGGGTTTCTACTTTAGATTACCACTCGAAGGAACAAACACAAAGACACACACGGCTGCAGGTCATTAGCTTGCTCATTTACTCAGGCATACGCACACATACACGTTTGTTCAGTTCAATGAGCACACTCTTATACTATTGGCAATGCCACAGGATACAGCGCCCACCAATGGGGTGGCATATGCAAATGCAACTCATACAACTCATACAACTCCCATACATCACAAAAATTTTCAAAGAAAAACTTATATCCTCGATCTCCTTTGGAGTGTGCTACACGGGAATGCTGTTCAACTAAACGGACCACATCTGCGGATGACAGTTTTGGTAAATTTAGTGAACTTGTAAATTCAAGGACACTACCTCCTTTCTCCATTTTAGGGGAAGTGGAGTAACACAACAAACGCTGTACCGGAAGTACGTAATGTGGGAGTGAAAAAGGCCTATTGGTATTTAAACAGTCCTCTTCATTATGCTGTTCACATTTTGACATCATGAGACCAAGATGACACCTAACAACCGATCAAAAGTACCTCGCCATTGCCAGGCTTCAAACAGAATGTTCTCAGAAGGAAGTGGCTACTGAGCTTAGTGTCAGAGTGTCATCAGCAGGTTGCAACAGAGATACAGAGAGACTGGAAGAGTCACAGAAGGGCATAGAAGTAGACATCCTTTGGCCACATCCCATGCTGATGACTGCTTAATTGTGAACAATGCCCAGTAAAACTGGATGATTAATACCACTCAACTCCAGGCACGTTTAAGGGAGGTGAGAGGCACCCAAGTGTCACATCAGACCATTCGAAACGTTTACATCAACTTGGTCTGCGTGCTAGACGGCCTGCAAGGGTACATGACCACACCACCAGGCACAGGTGTCATTGTTTGCATGGACCAGGGAGCATTTACACTGGACAAGGGACCAGTGGGCTTCAGTGCTGTTCTCTGATGAAAGTCGATTCACACTGAGCAGAAATGATGGCCGCCAACGATGTTGGCGATGTCAAAGAGAGTGCTGTGCATCAGCCACTGTTGTCACCATGTTACAGTCTGGGCAGGTGTGTCTAGTCAATACAGAACTGCCCTACATCTTGGGAATGGTACAGTGACAAGCTGATACTACCTGAATAACATCATTAATCGAGTCATTGTGTCCTTGCATGAACAACACAGGCCCAATTTCATCTTCATGGCCGATAATGCTCCAGCTCATCAAGGTCACATCATTAGGGAATGGCTGCTGGAGGCTGGGGTACCCCAAATGGAGTGGCCTGCACGTTCTCCAGATCTGAATCCCATAGAAAACCTATAGGATCAGCTGAGTCACCGTGTAGAGGCTCATAACCCTGCACCCCACAACCTCGATGACCTGAGGGCCGCCCTTCAAGAAGAGTGTAATGCCATGGCTCAGCAGACAATATGTCGACTTGTGAAATGTGAACAGCATGAGATGTTGTTGTCAAGCTGTAATTGACGCTTAAGGCCACATGGAAGTTACTGAGACATTGGCATTTTTTTTCTTGTGGTGTACCCACCACTGTTGTTGGCTTTTGTTTCAATAAATTGTTTGAGATGAGGAAATCACCATTGCATGCTTCTACTTAAATGCCCTACTTTCATGATATAATATCACTGCAGTGTGAACTTTTTACATTTTCCATAAATTTCACCTGAAAGCCAAATATCCCTAACTTTTTGTGAGTAGTGTATGTTAACCTGTAAGTCTGTTCAGAGGGCACAGACATCAGTCTTGAAGCCAGGAACAGATCACGTCATCCACCACAGACATGGAAACATAAAAATTAAACTTTTCTCCATAAGATGACAACACCATCAGAATGCATACATACACACATACTAGGAGTGTAACTGTACGCCTAAAATCACAATTTGGTACGTACATTGATTTTAATGTCATGGTTCAGTTCATTTTCGGTACAGTAAGGAAACAAAATGCAAAACATAAAACTGCTTATCTTTTGTATAAGTGGAAACAGCTTTGACAAAAAAACTGCAAACTGCCAGCAGTAAATTTCTCCAATAAATAAAATGTATACAATAAAATTAATTCTGTTTTTACAAAAGAGCAATGCAGACAAGTGCAACAATAGAAGTTTGAATAGTCTAAATTATTCTTTTATTTTTAGGAAATTAAAGTTCCTTTTTGCCTGAAGCAGTGTTTTTAACCAGGGTGCCCTGGTGTGTTCAGGTTTCTGTGGGAAATTAATTATTTAATTTCACTAGTTAATTGGTCAAAAAATTGCAAATTATTTGCAAGTTTTTGGACAATTAAGAAGTTAAATAATGTTCCACAAAAATCTGAACACACCAGGGCACCCTTGAAAAACAAAGCCCTCAAGTGCAGCATTAACAGATTTAGCTTTTTCTTAAAAGGATGGTATTATTTTCTGGCTGAAGTGGGCACAACAAGGAACTTCATACCAGAGCTCAGTTACCTTCAGCATGTGTTTAAACCTGGTGTTCTCAACAACTGAATATGGCCTTAGATCTGCTGCTATAAAAACACCAATGGCATTTGTTATTGCTTTGGCTTGATCTGAAAAGCCCTGGAAAGGCTGTCTAAATGTCACTGGAAGCTGTGCTTGTACTGCGCTGGTTTTTTGGTTTTGTTTTTTCCGTGCTGCACTGATATTCATGTTCACGTAGTGCCGTTTCAAATGAGTTACTAAGTTCAACATACTGCCAAAAGCATATCCGATGCTGTTTTCATCTTATTCACTTGCCTTTGTCTGTTTACATATTTCACCGGAAGGCCAAAGTGTTCCCAAACAGGAGACTTGTGAAGAGGGTCTTCAAGCTCTGGCTTCTTCATACAGCCAGCCATGACGTTCGCTAGTCAGAGGCTAGGCTGCACTGTTTGTTTACATGTGTACGGCTAATAGCATGAGGAAGTCCTGTCTGTTACTCAACATGATCTGTGTGGAGCCTCGGTACGCCTCTGTACCGAACCAAAGGTGCTGTACCAAAAAAATACGAATACATGTGCGTTACACCCCTAATACAGTACATATATACATATATTTTGAAGCACCACTATGCTGAAGCTCATTTGTCCTTTTCAGACAAAGTTTTCTTCATCACATGAGAAGTATGAAAAGATTTCTTATTCATTACACTGGTCAACACCAAATTTATTGTCTTTTTTTTTTTTTTTTTTTTTAGCTAATTTAGGACAATTTTGATGTGCTGAATCCAAAAATCACATTGGTTTTGCTCAATCAGGTCAACTTTTTGAACTATGGCCACACGTTGTTTACGTTTTTGTTTACATGTACGGGTATTTTCGCTTTATATGATGCAAAATTCTTTTTGATTTCTTGAAATTCTCTGAATTTTGAACAATGATGACGTAACATTCAATTTACATGTACTTACCTTTATCAATGTCTACTATTCAATTTACAGTACAACTGTACAACTGCTGTACAACTTGGCATAAAAACCTGACCTGATCGAGAGAAACGGATGTCATTTTTGGATACAGCGGTGCAAAATTGTCTTAAATAAGTTGAAAAAACATAGACAGCTTACAAAAAAATTACTTTTGTTATGTTGTGTTATTACACACAACACATCATGTAAATATTGAAGCTCAGTGTAAAACCACTGGATATTAGGTCAAACTTGAAGAACTCTGGCTTTGTAGGTGTGAATTCTTCAGTTTGACAGGTGTTTTCTGGACTGAGTTTTGCTCTGATAAAGTCACGATTAAACAGCTAATGCCTGTTAGCATAAAGGCTGACGTGTTAATGACAAGAAATGGTTAAATGGTGGTCATCAGACAGTAATACACCATTAGTCTAGATCAGGGGCTGCCAACTGGTGGCCTCTGGTTTGGATCCAGACCCTGAGAGTCCTCCGTCTGGACCTCGAAGCCTTCTGATGCAATTTTTTTGGGGGAAAAAGATGGTTGTTTTGGCGGAATGAAAAAAGTGGAACTGAAATGCTGCATCAGCGGCCGCCCGGACAAATTATGGCACGGGCCCTTGGGTGCTCTCCGCACTCCGCAGACTCCACTTTTGCTCTTTGCAGAGACTCTGTGGGTCCGACCGCTGCAGTTAGTATGCAGCAAGTTGCAAAATCACAGTTCGCTGTGGATGTCACACACAAAGCCAGGATATCCACCCGGACTGACACCCTTCGTTCCTGGTCTACTGTGGCGCTTCTGCCTCTGATTCTGCTGAGAGTAGTCCATGCTGGGACGCAGGGATGAAGTTGCTTCCCCCGGGACCACAATCCCATTGAGCTAGCTTGTTATGGAGGTCCTTTTCATAGCCGCCAATATCATGTTAAACCTCCATAGAAGCTCCGTGTAACTGAACATGAAAAGTTCCACCTACCTTCTCTTTTATTGTGGAGTTATAACTCCATCCATGTTTGAACAGAGTTGCTGTTAAAAAAAAAAAAACTGTACAAGGAATTCTGCAATATGGAATTACATTTTTTGTCAGTTTTTTTTTTTTTTAGGCTCACAGTTAAGTTTTTTTTTATACTAAAAATTAGTATAGAGGTGGACTTTGGTGAAATTTAGTTTTTTAGATATTAATCTTTTTTAAATGCAGTTTAGTAGGGGTGTAATGGTACGCCTAAAATCATGGTTTGGTACGTACCTTGGTTTTAAGGTCACAGTTCGGTTCATTTTCAGTACAGTAAGGAAATAAAATGCAAAACTGCTTATCTTTTGTATAAGTGGGAACAGCCTTACTGAAAAAAAATCCCTGCAAACTGCCAGCAGTAAATTCTGCAATAAATAAAATATTCTCAAATAAACTAAAAATAAATTCTCATTTTAGCAAGTGAACGATGCAGTCAAGAGCAACAACAGAAGTTTGAACAGCCTTTATAAAAAGTTCCCATAGCTAAATAAAATGACACATGAAACATTCAGTGGTGGGAAAAAGTGTTTGCCCCTTTCCTGATTTTTCATTTTTTTTATTGTTTGTCACACTTAAATGTTTCAGATCGACAAACAAATTTAAATATTAGACAACGATAACATAAGTAAACACAAAATGCTGTTTTTAAATTAAGATGTTTATTAAAAAAATCCAAACCTACATGGCCAAGTGTGAAAAAGTGATTGCCCCCTAAACCTAATAACTGGTTGGGCCACCCTTAGCAGCAACAACTGCAATCAAGCATTTGTGATAACTTGTAATGAGCCTTTTACAGTGCTGTGGAGGAATTTTGGCCCACTCATCTTTGTAGAATTGTTGTAATTCAGCTACGTTGGAGGGTTTTTGAGCATGAATCGCCTTTTTAAGGTCATGCCACAGCATCTCAATCGGATTCTGGTCAGGACTTTGACTAAGCCACTCCAAAGTCTTCATTTTGTTTTTCTTAAGCCATTCAGAGGTGGACTTGCTGGTGTGTTTTGGATCATTGTCCTGCTGCAGAACCCAAGTGTGCTTCAGCTTGAGATCATGAACAGATGGCCGGACATTCTCTTTCAGGACTTTTTGGTAGACAGCAGAATTCATGGTTCCATTTACCACAGCAAGTCTTTCAGGTCCTGAAGCAACAAAACAGCCCCAGACCATCACACTACCACCACCATATTTTACTGTTGGTATGATGTTCCTTTTCTGAAATGCTGTATTACTTTTACGCCAGATGTAATGGGACACACATCTTCCAAAAAGTTCAACTTTTTTCTCGTCAGTCTACAGAGTATTTTCATGAAAGTCTTGGGGATCATCAAGATGTTTTTTGGCAAAACTGAGACGAGCCTTTATGTTCTTTTTGCCCAGCAGTGGTTTTCATCTCGGAACTCTGCCATGCAGGTCATTTTTGCCCAGTCTCTTTCTTATGGTGGAGTCATGAACACTGACCTTAACTGAGGCAAGTGAGGCCTGCATTTCTTTGGATGTTGTTGTGGGGTCTTTTGTGACCTCTTGGATGAGTCGTCGCTGCGCTCTTGGGGTAATTTTGGTCAACTGGCCACTCCTGGGAAGGTTCACCATTTGTGGATAATGGCTCTCACTGTGGTTCGCTAGAGTCCCAAAGCTTTAGAAATGGCTTTATAACCTTTTCCAGACTGACAGATCTCAATTACTTTGTTTCTCATTTGTTCCTCAATTTCTTTGGATTGCAGCATGATGCCTAGCTTTTGAGGATCTTTTGGTCTACTTCACTTTTTCAGGCAGGTCCTGTTTAAGTGATTTCTTGATTGAGAACAGGTGTGGCAGTAATCAGGCCTGGGTGTGGCTAGAGAAATTGAACTCAACTTTCGAAAGATTTGATAAACCACAGTTAATTTATGTTTTAACAGGGTGGGGCAATCACTTTTCCACACAGGGCCATGAAGGCTTGGTTTTGTTTTTTTTTTTACCCTTAATAATAAACGCCTTTATTTAAAAACTGCATTTTGTGTTTACTTGTTTTATCTTTGTCTAATATTTAAATTTGTTTGATCTGAAACATTTAAGTGTGACAAATATACAAAAAGAGAAATCAGGAAGGGGGCAAATACTTTTTCACACCACTTGTAAGTTGAAACTTGAACTTGACAGTTTAATCAAAAGTGTTTGTAGCACCACAATTAAATAACAGACATTAGAGTTCAGTCTTTTAACCCAAAAACTAAAGAAATAAAACTCAAATATCAGCTTTTACTGCACCATACAGGGCTGTTGTAACCATAGTCTTCAAAACAAACTGGAGTAATAATATGAACCAGAAAAGCACTCCGAGAGTGCAGACCTCTGCTAAGCAGCTCATTTCCCCCAAATGAGTGTTAGAAATGCAGCAGTTTTATAAATGCAACATTTCTGCATCTGATATTGATGAAAAATACTAATTCAAGTTTCCTTCTATAAGATTTATTGAAATAATTATGAAACTCTTGATAATGACAACAGACCGTGGTATGATGACAAATTAGTTTTAATTGAGAAGCAGGCTCTCTATCTCATTCCAAAGCAAAACTGGCCAAAAGACACGGCGAAGTGGGCTAGCATCACCTATCCAGACATCCTTAATTTATTACTGTACAGTACCAGTGCTGCTTACACTCTTAAACAACTAAGATCCTACAAAGGTCTAGAAGCTTACAACCAGTTTGTAAGCGGCTGGGTCTGAGACAGGCAGTGTATGAAATCAGCAACCTTTGTGTGGCCAAGCCAAGGTAAACAAAGCATTTGGTTTGTTTTGTTTTTTTTTGATGAAGAAGTAGAAGAAAATCAGATTATTCACTTGCAAATATTTTGTAAAGCTTTACACAAAATACTTAAAGGCTATAAAACCGGGGCCTAAGTACCTGTTTTTTTGTTGTTTTTTTTAAAATTTTAAACATGTAAAAATTGACAGGACATGGACTTCCAGTGGCGCCATGATGCTGATAGCTGCGTGAATTTGAAGCTCTACTTTGAACTACCTTTTAACCCCCTTTAATCCAGGAGATTTAGGGTGCTTTCACACCTGCAGGCTTTAGCCCGTTTCAGTCAAACTCAAGTTTGTTTTCTCTGTTAGTACAGTTCGTTTTGTCTGGTGAAAACACGGTAATCCCACTCAAGTGCGTACTAAAACAACCATACCGAGACCACCCCGGTCTCGGTTTGAATTAAATGGCGAACTCTGGTGTGGTCCTGCAGGTGAGAAAGTGACCGCAGTAAAAATGGGACCAGCGGCAAATGGTAAAACATTTTATGTCACTCTACATACCTGATAGATCTTTGAAAATGTCTGTGGCTGAGCATATCATGGTTCTGGAGGATTAATGAACGTTAACATGTCATTTCCCATCTGTAGCAGCGCTTCATTTTCAAACTGTGTGATTTACCAAAAGTGGTATATGCACATATGTAATAAACATTAACCAGGGCAATGAAAACCCGCCATAGATTATGCTATGATTTGTATTATTTTCTCCCAGAAACACAAAAAGACACAGAACAGGCGAATTTATCGTGCAGCGCGATTACATTATAACTCAATGTAAATACATGAAAAGGTATTAATTCACAGTCTGGGTGAGATGCAGACAGACGACAAAGTTCCCACTCACTTGAAAAAGTTACCCCTGTTGAAAACTTGATGTGCGTTTCCTGGCAGCACGTCTGTGGTAGGAATCCGTGGGTAAAATAAACAAAATCCAACATCCTGATTCAGCTGAAGAGCTCCTGGTTCTTCAGCTTCCATTTTGGGTAGAAAATAACAATAGTCAACCACGCAGATCCAAGAAATAATTTTACCCAAGAAAACCAAGGAGAAAAGTTTAAAAAAATGTCTCTTGGGCTTTGGAGTAGTGATGAGTGTGGAGGAGATGCAGGCTCTGATAGATATTTGGTCTGAGAACCAGATTTTTCATCTGCTTGTAGCTACACACAAGAATACCGATGTTTTTAAAATGTTCAGCGACATGATGGTGGCACTGGGGGGTTATACAAACAGCGGAGCTTTTTATTTTTATTAGTTTGTGGCGCATAAACACCTTACTGATGGGAACGGTGTTAGGCTGAGGATTGCTGGCTTGCTGAGAATTGCATCCCATCGTCGAATAAACATTCAACGATGTCGAAGATAACTTACAAGCGGTAATAACAATTTTTACTTCTAAAAATGTATAATGGGTACTTCTAAAAATGCACAAATGGTTACAAGCCTGGCTGTAGTGTTATATTTTATAGTTTTGGTGCATGGGATGCAATTCTTGGCATAACACCGGTCCTGGCCAATCAGTGAGCCGGATTTCTCCTGTTTGCCGAGATTTTTTCTTCCTGGTCAGTGGTGGCTTCGGCTACAGCGCCACAAACGAGCAGCCGTTGTAACTGCGTGACATTGTCCAAGCAGTTTGGGCTGCTTGAGTGAAGTGCTGTGAATGCACACTGAACCAAATGAAGGTGTGAAAATTCTCGCCATCCCCTGCCGAGTTGAACCGAGACTCCTGGACTATCCTGGTGTGAAAGCACCCTTATTCTAAAAAAGGCTCTACTAGTACATAATGCTGGGAGGAGAAGAAAAGGGTCTTGGCAAGACCCCAAGAAGCAAAAGGAAGGAGGCTGATACAGAAGATAAAGGCTGTGGTAACGAGGCTATGCTAGCTGAGACGGTTACGCTAGCTTCCATCCGCGTGACTATTCATGAAGCCATGGCCAAAGTGATGACTGCATTTGACAGCAATATTACTAAACAGCTGGCAGATTTTCAGAGCAACTTTCAAGAAGATATTAAACAGCTCGCTGAAATGAGAACGGACAACAACCAAAAATGGAGGAAAGTCTGGAGCAAATAGAAGCCATGATACAGAGGCTGGGAGAGGCAGAGCAATGCATTGGAGAGGTGGAAACTTGTGGAGAGGAGGTGAAAGACGCTTTAATTGAGATGCACAAAATTCAGCTTAAACTGAAAGCAAAGCTCATCGAGCTGGAGGGACACTCCCACCGCAACGGTATCCGGATTTATGGTATTAAAGAAGGAGTCGAAGGGACCTCAATGACCTGCTTCATGGAGAACTTAATAAGATGAACTGGGGGAGACCACCGGACTAACCGATCTGGGTATTGAACGTGCACATAGAGCACTTGGCCCTAAACCCACTGAGTCTGCTCCCCTGAGATCAACAGCGGTGAAATTCTGCAAGTACACAGTTAAAGAAAAAATTATTAGCGCTGCCTGGAAGAAAACTATCACTATGGAGGGGAAACAGATTTTTTTCGATCATAACTATGCCATGGTGGTGATAGGAAAAAAGGAGAGAATACCTGCCAATTAAGAAAATGCTGAAAGAAAAGGGGATTAGATTCCATACACCGATGGCAATGATGCGCATTTTCCTCAACTCAGGGACAGTCACATATGATTACGCAGACCAAGCGACAGAGGATTTATGGGCGAAAGGCTTCCCGATACCATCGAAGCCCAAAGGCGGACCCAGTGAAGTATTGCGGCTGAGCTCACGTTGGGAAAAAGTGAAGGACAACCGGCACAGTCAGCGGGGAATATCAACAAAGGATTCGGGAAAAACTCCCTGGGTTCCACAGACCTTCAGGGACAGACATCGAAGAGTACTAACCCATCTCATCACACTATGAAAATATTCCCAGGTCCCTGATTCGGTTGGTATAACAACTGGAATCAGGTTAGTAACGACAGACTGAATTTCCCGAAGACATTTGAGCACCTCTTTGTGTATACATGTGTATGTATGTAGATATGTGTGCATATATATATACAGTGGGGCAAAAAAGTATTTAGTCAGCCACCAATTGTGCAAGTTCTCCCACTTAAAAGATGAGAGAGGTCTCCAATTTTCATCATAGGTATACCTCAACTATGAGAGACAAAATGAGAAAAAAAAAATCCAGAAAATCACATTGTCTGATTTTTAAAGAATTTATTTGCAAATTATGGTGGAAAATAAGTATTTGGTCACGTACAAGCAAGCAAGATTTCTGGCTCTCACAGACCTGTAACTTCTTCTTTGAGAGGCTCCTCTGTCCTCCACTCGTTACCTGTATTAATGGCACCTGTTTGAACTTGTTATCAGTATAAAAGACACCTGTCCACAACCTCAAACAGTCAGACTCCAAACTCCACTATGGCCAAGACCAAAGAGCTGTCAAAGGACACCAGAAACAAAATTGTAGACCTGCACCAGGCTGGGAAGACTGAATCTGCAATAGGTAAGCAGCTTGGTGTGAAGAAATCAACTGTGGGAGCAGTTATTAGAAAATGGAAGACATACAAGACCACTGATAATCTCCCTCGATCTGGGGCTCCACACAAGATCTCACCCCGTGGGGTCAAAATGATCACGAGAACAGTGAGCAAAAATCCCAGAACCACATGAGGGGACCTAGTGAATGACCTGCAGAGAGCTGGGACCAAAGTAACAAAGGCTACCATCAGTAACACACTACGCCGCCAGGGACTCAAATCCTGCAGTGCCAGACGTGTCCCCCTGCTTAAGCCAGTACATGTCCAGGCCCGTCTGAAGTTTGCTAGAGAGCATTTGGATGATCCAGAAGAGGACTGGGAGAATGTCATTTGGTCAGATGAAACCAAAATAGAACTTTTTGATGAAAACTCAACTTATCGTGTTTGGAGGAGAAAGAACATCATACCTACTGTGAAGCATGGGGGTGGAAACATCATGCTTTGGGGCTGTTTTTCTGCAAAGGGACCAGGACGACTGATCCGTGTAAAGGAAAGAATGAATGGGGCCATGTATCATGAGATTTTGAGTGAAAACCTCCTTCCATCAGCAAGGGCATTGACGATGAAACGTGGCTGGGTCTTGATTCAGCATGACAATGATCCCAAACACACTGCCCAGGCAACGAAGGAGTGGCTTCGTAAGAAGCATTTCAAGGTCCTGGAGTGGCCTAGCCAGTCTCCAGATCTCAACCACATAGAAAATCTTTAGAGGGAGTTGAAAGTCTGTGTTGCCCAGCAACAGTCCCAAAACATCACTCCTCTAGAGGAGATCTGCATGAAGGAATAGGCCAAAATACCAGCAACAGTGTGTGAAAACCTTGTGAAGACTTACAGAAAACGTTTGACCTCTGTCATTGCCAACAAAGGGTATATAACAAAATATTAAGATGAACTTTTGGGATTGACCAAATACTTATTTTACCGAGGAATTTACCAATTAATTCATTAAAAATCCTTCAATGTGATTTTCTGGATTTTTTTTTCCTCATTTTGTCTCTCATAGTTGAGGTATACCTATGATGAAAATTGGAGACCTCTCTCATCTTTTAAGTGGGAGAACTTGCACAGTTGGTGGCTGACTAAATACTTTTTTGCCCCACTGTGTGTGTGTGTGTGTGTGTGTGTGTGTGGTATGGAAGTGTATGAATGAATAGGTATGTATGTGTGTGTCTGTGTATATTTCTCCCCCTCTCCACTCTAAATGTGAGCATGGCTTTCTGTATTTGCTAGCTTATAATAATCTTGTTGCCTTTACTTAGTCCTATATAACCTAAGAACAAGGTAGCCAATTTTTTGAGTTGAAATGTCATCCACCCACACACTGATCCTGAGGGGGCCCCCCATCTACTGGCTGGAATTTCCCCCTATGCAAGAGGCCTAATTACCTCTTTGATGGAAGACCACTCAATATTTAAATGTTATTTTCAATTCAATTCAATTCAACTTTATTTATATAGCGCCATTTCACAACAACAGTCATCTCATAGCACTATCAACTGTAGGGGGGACCCCCACAGTTGCAGAAAGACCCCAGCAATCAGGCGATCCCCTGTGAGCAAGCACTTGGCGACGGTGGAGAGGAAAAACTCCCTTTTAACAGGAAGAAACCTCCAGCAGAACCAGGCTCAGGGAGGGGCAGTCATCTGCTGCGACTGGCTGGGGGGTGAGGGGATAGAGAAGAAGAAAAGAACAGACATGTAGAGAGCAAACAGCACGATGGGGACTCAATCTATGGGAGAGAACAAACAAATGTTAATGACCAGCAAAAAAAAATATTTCATTGACAGTGAGAAAAGGAGTGAGGCCCAGTGCATTACTGGAGGTCCCCCGGCTGACTAAACCTATTAGCAGCATAACTAAGGGAGGGTTCAGAAACACATGATCCCTCCCTAATTGTAGGCTATATCAAAAAAAGTGTTCAGTGTTTTAGCTTTTCCGAGTTTATTGTTC
Organism: Pholidichthys leucotaenia; assembly: GCA_020510985.1. Classification (NCBI taxonomy): domain Eukaryota; kingdom Metazoa; phylum Chordata; class Actinopteri; order Cichliformes; family Pholidichthyidae; genus Pholidichthys; species Pholidichthys leucotaenia. Next base: position 279,586,562 of record CM035840.1, on the reverse strand, counting down.
ATACTTTTTGCTACTTGCTCATGAGGATCACAAATGTTTATCTTATTGTAAGCAGACTTATAAATACATAATAAGGAATTCAAGGTTATCACCCTTAATGTTAGTGGCCTGACTAGCCCAATCAAGAGGAGTAAGATGGTGACTAAAGCAACAAAGGAAAAGGTCCAAATTATATTTTGGCAAGAAACTCAACAAGCCAAGAGCATGAAAAGTTAAAGAATATGGGGTTTAGACGTACTTATTACTCATCCTTTAAAACAGGACACAAAAGAGGCATGGCTATTTTGATACCAAATTCTGTACACTTTGAACTTCTGTCTGAAATTAAAGACATCGACGGTAGGTTCATTTTGGTGAAAGGCAAACTGGATAACAAAGAGGTGATCCTGCTGAATGTGTACGCCCCCCCGGGTGGCCATAAGGCATTCTATAAAAAAAAAAAAAAAATTGACTTAATTGTGTCCCAAACTGATGGAATCATGATATGTGCAGGCGACTTTAACACAATCCTGAACCCAAAGCCTGATACAACTAACCCAAAAAGGAAAACTACTAATACTGAAAAATGGTTCAAAAGAAGAATTAAAGATTTAGGCCTGATAGATGTTTGGAGAGATTTTCATAACCAGGATAGACAATATACATTTTACTCAAACAGGCATAATGCTTATTCAAGGGTCAATTACTTATTTGTATGTAACTCTGAAAGACATCGGCTGAAGGAATGTGAAATACGTCAGAGAGATCTTTCGGACCATTCCACTATCCACTTAAAACTACATCTAGATAGCAGGCATAAGATGACTATGTGGAGACTGAACATTAGTATGCTAAATGTTCCCGGATTTAGAGAAAAAATAAAGAATGAGCTAATAACATACTTAAAGGACAAAGATAATGGGAATATAAACCCAGTGATCATGTGGGATGCAGCCAAGGCTGTCTTGAGAGGAAAAATTATCAGAAACTTCATTCTTAAAAAGATAACCCCCCCCAGAACTTTAAGAACTACAAAAACAACTTTCAGCCCTCGAACGACAACATATAATAAGTAAAGATCCACATATACAAAATCAATAGAGGATGTCGACAAAGCTGTCCACTTTCACCTTTACTGTTTACTATGGCAATTGAACCTTTAGCGATAGCGATACGTTTACATTCACAAATATATGGAATTAAAGTTGGACCAACAGAACATAAAATCTCCCTGTACGCCGATGACATAATTTTGTTTATGTCGAATCTAAAAAAATCAATTCCAACCTTGTTGAATTTAATAAAGAATTTTGGGGAAATATCAGGATATAAAATAAATAAAACTAAATCTTCAATATTAATGCTAAATGAGACCCAGAGAAATTACCCAGCCCCTGAGGTAAATCAATTCAATGTTGTAAATCAGTTTAAATAGTTAGGAATCCAAATTGTGCCTAAGCTAGAATCAGTCGCCAGTGTCAACTATGAAGCCTTAATGTCAGATATCAATGAGTTAACTCAGAGATGGATGTCACTACCAATGTCGATGATCGGGAGAATCAATATACTTAAAAGTAATATTTTACCTAAAATACTTTATTTATTTCAATACATTCCCTTATCACCACCTTTAGATCTATTCTCAAGAATAAAAAAAAAGTTAGTGGAATTTATATGGAACAACAGGAGGGCTAGATTACGTCTGTCTTTATTATATTTACCATTTGATCGTGGAGGTCTGAAATGTCTAAATTTTATGTTGTATTATTGGTCGGCACAACTGAGGTCTATGACATATTATTTTTCATCAAATGATCTCCCTCACTGGACTGAAATGGAATCATACAATTTACCTTTACCTCTTCCCATATTCATATACTCAGATTCGGCAAAAAAATTACAAAAACAAGTTAAAAATCCATTTGTAAAGCATATGATCAAAATATGGTGTGAAGCTAAAAACTATTTAAAAGAACCACAGTTATTACGTCAAACAGGTTCATTTTGTCTTCTTTCAATTATTTATCCCTTTTTTTTTTTTTTTTTTCCTTTGAAAGACAAAAGTAAAATAGAAAGATGTCTTTACCTTCTTTACATGTTTCAACTGCACTGCAGCCTTCATCAGAAGAGTCAGCTGATTGCTGCCAGGTGACATTTATCAGCTGATTTTCATAGGCGGGGCCAGCTCAGCAGATCTGTCAGATCCGCCGAGCCGGCCCCGCCTCCCGCCGTCAGATGGTCTCTGGAGAATGTGGTCCCAGGTGTGAGAAAGCATAAAGGCCCCCTCATCTCGGTTCATGGTGTCTTTTCCCCGCTTTTTGATCTCTATTGCCTCCTTGATCCAACAAGGCATCTTTCTATTTTACTTTTGTCTTTCAAAGGAAAAAAAAAAAAAAAAAAAAAAAAAAAGGGATAAATAATTGAAAGAAGACAAAATGAACCTGTTTGACGTATTACGTGGAAGTTATGGACAAGTTTGCATTAAAGACTTCCGCCGGCTGGAGAAATTGGAGAAAACACGGGCACGCTTCAGAAACCACCTACGATTCAACCTCCGTTGCAGAGATGAGGAGGTCACACCCCAAAGCCTCAATATAAGAAATCCAATCCCGACCAAGAACGCAGAAAAAATCATCAACAAAGCACGGAAAGACCTTATAAAAGAACGTATAAGAATAACGGCAAATAAAGTAGACAAAATAAACAACCAAATCAAAGAGGAAACGGACATGTTTAAGCAACGCTACCCGACGGACCAGAAAACGCAGGAGCAGATAAAAGCACAACTGAAACACGCACACGAACAAGAATTCATCACAACGAAAAACTGCCAATTGAAAAAATTAAAAAAACTCACAGAAAGAAAGAACGGACGAAGACAAACACACACGGAAAAGAACGATAAGTGGGTCAAAAACCTATCACAACGCACACTCACGGACACGGAGAAAACAGTGCTGAACAGAGGACTGAACTTCGCCATCACACCAGCCAGAATCCCCCATGAAGAATACATCCTCGCAACAGAACTGGCATGTGAAAAAATCCAGGACCAAGGAGAAAAAGCAGCACTCCGGAACGCAGTCGCAGGAATCCTCAAAACGGCCAAATTACCACAAAGCAACGTTACAAGAAAAGAAGAAAAAGCATTAAACTCACTCAAGACAGATAAAACGATCACAATACTCCCAGCAGATAAAGGCAGAACAACAGTAATTTTGGACACGGAAACATACGAAAAACAGATGGAAACCATGTTGGCAGACAGTAACACATACGAAATCATTAAAACAAACCCGACAGAAGAAAAGAAAAAAATGCTCAAAGCCCTTCTAAAACCTCTATTAGAAAGCAATAAAATCACAAAGGACGCATATGATCACCTGATCCCCACAGCCAGCATCACCCCTCGGATTTATGGAACACCGAAAATACATAAAAAGGATATCCCACTGCGGCCAATAATAGACAGCATTGGATCAGTCACATACAACTTATCAAAAGCCCTAGCTGAAATCATCAAACCCCTCCTTGGACTATCAGACTTTCACTGTAAAAATTCAAAAGAGCTGGCACAAGAACTCAAAGACATAAAAATAGAATCAGACGAGATCCTCATCTCACATGACGTCATCTCTTTATTCACAAAGACTCCTATTGACGTCACACTACATATAGTGCAAGAACGCCTCAACAAGGACAGTACCCTAAAAAGACGCACCAACCTCACAGTCCATGACATATCCAAATTACTACAGTTTGTTGCAAAATCCACTTATTTTCAATTCAGAGGAAAAATCTACAAACAAAAAGAAGGATTTGCAATGGGAGACCCACTATCAGCCATCATGAGCAGTTTTTTTATGGAGGATCTGGAAAATAAAGCCATCAACACAGCACCCACAATATGCAAACCCACCCTTTGGAAGAGATACGTAGATGACATTCTGGAAAAAATAAGGAAAGGACACACACAAGAACTCACTGACCATCTGAACAGTACAGACAGTACGGGGAACATAAAATTCACACACGAAGAGGAGGAAAATGGCACCATAGCCTTTCTGGACATGAAAATCCACCACAACGAGGATGGCAGCATAAAAATCACAGTCTACAGGAAACCAACCCACACAGATCAATACCTACTTTGGACATCGGAACACCCCACAGCACACAAGCTATCAGTCGTCAGGACATTATATGAACGAGCCACCATCATCACGGAACAAGAAGACAGACAGGAAGAGGAAAACCACATAAAACATGCACTTATACGCTGCCAATATCCAGTATGGGCCATAAACAAAGGGAAACAGCAAGTCAAAAACAAAGAAAATAAACAGGACACAAGACACAGAACAAAAGCTGAAATCAAAAACAAGGAAACCATAACTATACCATACATACGAGGGATCACGGAACCAATTCAAAGGATCATGAAAAAATACAAAATAAACACAGCAGTCAAACCACACAAAAAATTAAGACAGTTATTAGTACACCCCAAGGACAGAATAGAACAAGACAATAAATGCAATGTATTATATGAAATATCATGCAGATCATGTAACAAAACCTACATTGGAGAAACCGGAAGATTATTCACCACAAGAAAAAAAGAACACCAAAAGGAATGTGAGAAGGAAACGCAAGGACGACTCACAAGATCACAAAAAGAAAAAGCAGAACAAGAAACATTAAAATCAGCTATATCGGACCACTGCAAAAGAAATAATCACATCATGGACTGGGACAACACAAAAATTATTGGATCGGAGAGCAACAGACACAAACGTTGGATCAAGGAGGCAATAGAGATCAGAAAGCGGGGAAAAGACACCATGAACCGAGATGAGGGGGCCTTTATGCTTTCTCACACCTGGGACCACATTCTCCAGAGACCATCTGACGGCGGGAGGCGGGGCCGGCTCGGCGGATCTGACAGATCTGCTGAGCTGGCCCCGCCTATGAAAATCAGCTGATAAATGTCACCTGGCAGCAATCAGCTGACTCTTCTGATGAAGGCTGCAGTGCAGTTGAAACATGTAAAGAAGGTAAAGACATCTTTCTATTTTACTTTTGTCTTTCAAAGGAAAAAAAAAAAAAAAGGGATAAACCACAGTTATTGTCACAATTTAGTCCAATATGGGGTAATCAATATTTTAAACCAGGGAGAGCGGACGCTGTATTTAAAGTATGGAATTTAAAAGGGATACAAAAGATTCAGGATTTATATTTGCCAGGTGCAGATAACATAATGTCTTTTGAAGAGCTGAGGATCAAATTTAATCTCAATAGAACACATTTTTTTAAATATCTTCAACTTAGAAACTTTATTCGATCAAATCAAAATAAAGCTCTCACTCGACCTATTTACTCATCCTTGGAAAAAATGATGATGAAAGATAGTAAAAGAAAGGGTATTATTTCAGAGTTTTATAACTCATTGACACTATCTTCAAGTGAAAATTCACTGAAAAGATTAAACTACTGGAAAGAAGATCTGCAAACTGAAATTTCAGAGGAACAATGGGAATTGGCTTGTACAGAAGCTCAAACCAAATCAATAAATGTACGCCTTAAATTGATACATTTCAAATGGTTAATGCGGATGTATGTTACACCGGAGGAGTTAAATAGATATAACAAGAATATACCAGATACATGCACAAAATGCATGGAAAGTAAAGGAACCCTATTTCATTGTTTATGGGAATGTAGATTAATAAGAATGTTTTGGGAAGAGGTGAGGGTAACAATTGAAAAAATAATCTCAAAACAAATCATATTGAATCCTAAACTGTTTTTGTTGGGTCTGTACCCAGAAAAGCATAATTTTAATAAAAGTGAAAGAACATTCATAGACCTCAGTTTGCTTAATGCCAAAAAATGTATTGCACTATTATGGAAAAAGACTCATAGACCAGATGTGACTCAGTGGTTAAGACAGATGTTAACAAACCTTCCATTAGAAAGAATAACATATATACTGAAATCAAAGGAAATTGTGTTTGAGAATATATGGAGACCTTTTATTGATTATGTAAAAAATTTAAACATAACTCTTGAAGAAGAAGGTGAATGATGTGTGTGTGGACCTTGTAAATTCCAAACTGGTGAACATAATATGTATACTTATGTAATGGATTGTCTAGACTAAACAGAGGAGCATTGTTGAAGACTTGATTTTGTTGGTGGTTGTTGGTGTTTTTAGTGCATTTTTTTTTTGTAGTACTTTAGTGTTAGTGTTTGATTGTTTGTATCATGTTTGTTAAAAAAAAAAAAGGTTCAATAAAGATATTGTGGAAAAAAAAAAAGATCCACATATACTTCAGCAAATGCGACCACTTAAATAAGAAATCAATAAGATTTATTGTGATGAGGTGGAGAAAAATCTCAGGTTTACAAAACAGACATGCTACGAGGGAGATTCTAAAGCCTCCAAGGTATTAGCTTGGAGACTGAAACAACAATTAAAAAATACGGTATATAAAACTAAAGATCCTGTCTGTAAAGAAATTACTTATGAATTAAATAGAATACAACAAGCGTTCGGAAAATTTTATCAAGCTTTGTATACACAACCTGCACCATTTGACACCTGTAAAGCTGAAGAGTTCTTAAGCCAGTTGAACCTACCTTTTCTTGGGGAACAACATAATGACAAATTAATAAGAGATATTAGTTGATGAAATTAGTAGGGCTATTTCCTCCTTGAAATCCTCTGAATCTCCAGGGACAGATGGATTTCCAGGAGAATGGTATAAAGCATTTAAGGATTTGTTGTCACCAATATTGCAAAAAAGCTTTAACTACACACTGCAGAACGGGGTTGTTCCCCCATCTTGGAGGGAGGCATTCATCCCAGTAATTCCAAAAGAGGGCAAAGACATTAGAGAATGTGGGGCATACACACCAATTAGAGGATTAAACCGGGATTATAAAATATTTGCCACTATTTTAGCAAAAAGAATGGAAGAAATTTTATCCATTTTGATTGATGAGGACCAGTCGGGGTTCATTCAAGGTAGACAGACTCAAGACAACATAAGGAGGACTATCCACATCATTGAGCATTTAAAGGCCAAATGTCACGTAACAGGGTACTTTAAATATCTTGAAACTAGATATAAAAGGGAACCGATCCGTTCGGGTCTTGGTGCATATGCTTCAGTAACAACGGAATATTCGTTAATTTAAAACTGCCGCGCTTGGCCTGACACGGCCCCTGGAATCGCCTGGGGAAGAAGGCGGAAGTGACGAAATCGATTGTACCCGAGTTTGATGCTTGGGGTATTTCAATTGATTGTTTATATGGAGACTGGAAGGTTGAAGTGAGCAACAAGAAAGAAAAAATTGGATATTTCACCCATACCTTAAAACGGGACTATCAGGGACAGCTGGGTAATAAGGGACACTTCTCTGGGAAATGTTTTCATACCTGTCAAGTGAGACGTTTTCGCCGTACTTCAACACCGTAAAAAGCGGCTATAAGGGATGGCGGAGCAACAAGGGACACCTCTCTGTGAAATGCCCCAAATGCAACTCGTGTTGTTATTGTCAAATATTTTAAGGATTCATGGATATTTGACAATAACAACACAACTCAGCGTCCGGCGCAAAATAAAAAAAAAAAGCAGAATTCTGTATTTGTAAGGCGATCTCTCTGTTCCTCAACCGCTGCCCAGCTGAACGTGTTAAACCATTGTCCTAATGACTTCTCATTGTAGTGAGAATAGCTCACGCTGAGCGATCTGCCAGCACCAGCTGTGGGGGATCACAGACAGGACGTGTTCCTCAACACACTCAATTTTTTTCCCAGTATATTTTTCTTTTGGGCGTACAGAAATGGCAATACGCCCGTTTTTGCTAAAATTGCATTTTCCCCGTATTTTCCTTAAAATATTTGACAATAACAACACGAACTACATTTAAAACATTTCCCAGAAAAGTGTCCCACACCACTCCGCCGTCCCCCACAGCTGCGCTTGGCACCAAAATACGGCGAAAACGTCTCACTTGACAGGTATGCGCCTCCATTTTCATATTGATCTGGTCAATTTCTTGACAGCAGCGGCTCTCCTCCACTGTAATAATAATAATGGCTTCCGAAAAATCAATATTTATGGGGCGCCCTCGACAGACCCCCTTCGGCTTCGCAATTCTGGAGGCGATTAATGTCCAGTTCAATGACATTTTCCACTGGTTCTGCTCTCTGGTCATCGTTGTCATCAGACAAAGCATCTGATTCCGTCTCGGACGGCTCGGACCGGTAAGGTTCAATGCCTCTGTCACTGTCTGAACCACTGACAAAAAAAAAGACAAAACTAAACTAATTTGTTCACAATCGCTGTCACTTTCCGTCATGATTGTCCAATGTTGATAAGTGTGAATGTGGATAGGCGGGGCAGCCAGGGTACAACTGGTGATGTCAAAAACATGGGCGTGGTCTGGACTGGCTGTCACAAGCCAGCAAGCAAGGTGGGGCCTTCACCTGGTGTATTTTGTGCAATTATGTAAATACAGGTGGGTGATATGGTCTCCGGTATGAATATTTGGTTTAAGCTATGTGTATTTTATCTAAATTCGTTGTCATTTAGAAAAAAAAATTACGTGACATTTGGCCTTTAAATAAGGAAAAAATGCAGGCTATTCTACTGAGTATGGATGCAGAAAAAGCATTTGAATCGGTGGGTTGGGAGTTTCTTTATAAAGCCATGGAGAAATTTGGTTTCCACCAAAAGTTTACCCAGAGCATTAGAACATTATATGCATCCCTGACAGCTAGAATTAAGGTTAACGGGAGTTTGTCCGGGACCATACATTTGCAACGTGGTTGCCGCCAGGGCTGCCCACTCAGCCCAGGGCTATTTAATTTATTTATTGAACCACTTGCTCAAGTAATAAGACAATGTCAAAGCCTGGATGGAATTACAATAAGGGGTACTGAGCACAGAATAGGTCTTTATGCAGATGATGTTTTGATCAGGGGCGGCGCGGTGGTGGAGTGGTTAGCACTGCGGCAGCACAGCAACTCATCCTTGGCCGGGGGATCCTGGGTTCGATCCCAGCCCCCGACCAACAGTGATCTGTGTGGAGTTTGCATGTTCTCCCCGTGTCTGCGTGGGTTTACTCCGGGATTTCTCCGGTTTCCTCCCACATGCCAAAAACATGCAAGTTAGGTTAATTGGCATCAAAACTGGGAATTCTAAATTGTCCTTAGGTATGACTGTGAGAGTGAAAGGTTGTCTGTCTCTCTGTGTTGGCCCTGCGATGGGCTGGCGATCTGTCTAGGGTGTACCCTGCCTCTCACCCAAAGATGCTGGGATAGGCTCCAGCCCCCCCACGACCCAAAAAGGATTAAGCGGAAGAAGATGGATGAATGAATGAATGTTTTGATCAGCCTTAAAGACCCAGAATCTGGTGTTCCTACATTAATGAACTTGCTGCAGATGTATGGATCCCTGTCAGGCTATATACCCTTAACACTGAAAAAACACAAGCCTTGGTGTTTAATTTCACCCCATCTCTAGATCTCAGAAATAAGTATACATTCAACTTGGATTTGGCCTCTGTTAGATATTTGGGTGTAAATCTGACAAAGGACATCTCTCAACTGTACTCACAAAACTATATGCAGATTAATACACAGATAATAGAGGACCTTAACAGATGGGCTCTTCTCCTGCTACATCTTGGTAACAGAATTATGGTGATAAAAACTAATATCCAGGGATGAGAATCCTCCGCGGATCCGAGGAATTCCTCGGATTTGATCATGTCTAGGGTCATTCTCGTGAATTGTCTAAATTCGAGGAGAAATTTTTGGGGTGGGGGGGTGGGGGGGTCTGTTATGAGCGGTGAGTTGTATTTTCGATTGGCTGCTCAAATCCACCGCACAGAACGCGCTACCCAGCGAGATCAGTAATGTAATGTAACAAGGCCACTGGTTGGCTGATACTTATTGAAGCAACCAATCGACGATTTTGTTATTCCTTTGTCATATCCCACACACGGAGCGAAATGCAAATGGCGGACAATTCAATCAACCGAGTTTTCCCGATTTCGTGAAAATGGTGAACCTAAAACTCACGAAAGACAACAAAGCAAGAAGACAAAGGGATAAGGAACAAGTTTTGTTGGGAATGGCTCGAAAAAAAACAGAAACATCTCAAAATTGTGGCTACAAGGAGATCGAATTAGTCGCTCGTGCTGCGTTCAAAACGATCGATGGACACGGTTAAATTCAGATGCCAGTCAAAGTTCATCACAATCGGCCCCGATTACAGCAATTAGTGATCGTTAGACACATTCCGAGGTAAGATTTTTTTCTCGTTATAAGTAATGTACTTGAGAATTTTCGCGTAATGAATTTGTTATGAAATAGCATGTGTAAGTTGTGACGTCATGCCTGTTTTGAAACACTTGATAATTTGAAACACTAATTAAACATCTTTTAGGTTTTACTTACTTTCTTAGATTATCTTTCAAATATTAAAATATACTAATATGCAACTTTTTTATATTCCTAGTAACACTAACAAATGCACACATTAATAAATCAAAATGCTTGCAGAATGTCAGTATTTTCATAAATGGGTGATGGACTTGGTGATGGAATTTTGTTAATATTTATAATTTATTTTACTTGGTTAAATTATTTTGTCTGTTCTAGAACTATGTAAATGTAATTCTGTGTCAGTTCTAGGGGCGGCAGTTTAGGGGGTGGCTGTGGCGCAGGTGTAGTGTGACCGACTACTGATCGGAGGGTCATGGGTTCGATTCCCACTCTGTCTGAAGTCTGCATGTCAAAGTGTCCTTGAGCAAGACACTGAACCCCCAGTTGCTCCTCGTGGCCAGGCTAGCGCCTGTGTGTGTATGGCGGCTCTGCCGCCATCAGTGTGTGAATGTGTGCGTGAATGGGTGGATAGCAGGATCTGTAAAGCGCTTTGGTCATCCAGAGATGAGAAAAAGCGCTATATAAGTGAATGCCATTTACCATTCTAAACATATTAAATAGTAGTAAAATATAATTTAGTATTATTACATCAACATACCATTCAGATATCGTAAATTTACACATGTGATGCAGCAGCAGATTAAAAAGGTAAACTATAAATGCATTTGTACTTGCTTCTAACTTGAAATATAAGACCACATTTGAGGGCTGCACGGTGGCGCAGTGGTTAGCACCGCGGCAGCACAGTTTTACCCTCGGCCGGGGGATCGCGGGGATCATGAGATCGTGGGTTCGATCCCTGCCCCCGGCCAACAGTGATCTGTGTGGAGTTTGCATGTTCTGCCCGTGTTTGCGTGGGTTTACTCCGGGATTTCTCCGGTTTCCTCCCACATGCCAAAAACATGCAGGTTAGGGACACGGGGCGCTTGCGCACGCAGCGACCGGCAGCTGGTGGCTTGTCACCGGACTGCAGAACAAATCTACCTATGGGTACAAAATAAGTCAAAAAAAAAAAAGACCACATTTGAGCATTCTAAAACACCAGATTTTGTTACCTCCCACCAAGGCTCTGCCTTGGATCCGGCTTGGGGGACGCAGGCCCAACTAAGACCCCCGGCTTAGTTTCCTCTTTTTTTCCCAAACCCCATTCTCATCCCTGAATATCTTGACCAGATTGCTCTGCTTGTTTCAGTCTCTGCCTGTTTATCTTCAGGATAGCCAATTTAGAGAATGGGACAAGGTTATATCTAGATTCATCTGGAATGGCAAAGCCCCTAGAGTGAAGTATAAAACTTTACAATTACCAAAACAAAAAGGGGGGATGGGTTTACCAAGCCTCAAAAATTATTATTTAGCATCACAGATAAAATCACTGATACTCTGGTGCAATCAGAAATATGTGGCAAAATGGAAAGCCATGGAGTCGTCTTCATCAGACAGACCTCTGCAGAGCCTATTGGGAAGCCCTTGGGTAGCTAAACAATGTAAAATTCAGAGCCAATGGGTTAGGTTTTCCATAGATATATGGTCCAGCCTGGTGAATCAACTCAATAGCCGTAAAGAAATGTGTATTTTTAATTGGTCAATCCTTGATCCAAATTTTAAGCCGGCTGAAAGTGATAAAAGGTTCATACAATGGGGAGACAAGGATTTAGTGCCCTGTTCCTGCTGGTTGATAACTGTCAGAAAAATATGGCCTTACCCACCAAGATTTTTACAGGTATCTCCAACTAAGACATTATTTTGTCAGTAATGTGAAGGGATTAATAACAGATATGTCAAACATCACACAAATGTTTATCCGAGCATATAATTCAAAAATGTATAGTAAAATAATTGGAGAGTTATACAGACACATAATTAAAATCAGAGGCCATACAACAAATTATGTAAAGGTAAAATGGGAAAAAGAACTGGGAATTGTAATTACCTCAGAGGATTGAGAAAATATAATTCATACACAAACCACAACTACAGCTTCAAATATATGGAGAGACTATTCATGGAAGAATTGTATTTGATTCTTCATAACTCCAAAACAAAAATCTAAACAGACTGGTGCACAGCCCAGTTGTTGGAGAGGGTGTGACCACGGCATGGCAGACCACTCACGCAAATTCTGAAGTTGTCCCACCCTTAAACCCTTCTGGGAGGGAATCAGGTTACTTTATTTGTACCCATAGGTAGATTTGTTACACAGCACAGTTAGATTTGAATACACAGCATAGTTAGGGAGGTTCTTCATTATGACATTGAATTTACACGTTTATCCTTTTACCTGGGGAAGATGGATACAAACCGTTCTAAAAGTGATAGTTATCTCTTAAAAATCTTTATGGTAGCAAGAAAAAAGGCCATAACAAGGCGATGGCTTTGTAAAGAACCCCCTCCTCTATTGAGCAATGGGTAGCCATAATTAAAGGCATCCAGAGTATGGAGCAATTGACCTTCAGGCTGAGACTGAAAAAAGAAAAATGTGAGACACTCTGGGAAAAATGGAATATATACTCAAATGTTAAGGGGGTGACCTCACCATTAGGGTATCATTCTTTCCCTCCTTTTGTATTTCCTTACCTCTTTATGCATATGTTACATTTTTGACTTTAAACCTGACAAGCTGTATCCCTGCATTAGTAGTTGCTATTGTTCCTTCTGCTTTTGTGTGTAACCCAGATCTGTACACAATTTTGTCAACCTGTTTTGCAGCAGTGTTATGTTGTATTTACTGAAAAAATGGAAAAATAAAGTTTAAAAAACATGTAAAAATTGATAAAACCGTCAAATTAAAATTACTCTATCATGTTCCTGTAGGCTAGTCAACACAGTTACAAAAACCAGAGCAATATTTATAAAAAACAGCAAAATATTCTCTTACCATGCATGTTTATCCATATCTCAGCACATAAATTATTCACAGAGCCCTCAACTTAATTTCTCCGGTTTGTTTTTCTATGTTTTTGTTCTCAGTTTTTACCTCCACCAAGGAGGTTATGTAATCAGGGTGGTTTGTTTGTACGTACGTACGTACGTACGTACATACGTCCATCCGTACATCTGTTTGTTTGTCTCGCTTAGCAGGATTACACAAAAACTACTGGGTGGATTTTGATTAAATTTTCACCAGAAGTAGCCCTTGGGCCAAGGATGAACCCATTAAATTTTGGTGATGATTTGAGTGCATACCTCTACCAAGGACCTTGTTTTTATTTGTGCAGCAGAATTATGACAGAACTACTGCATGGATTTGGAGGAAATTTTCACCACAGGTGATCCTTGGGCTAGAGAGGAACCCATAACATTTTGGTGATGATTCAAGAACACATACCTCCACCAAGGCTCTTAGCATCTCACATTGTTAGCAAGAATCCTCCAAAACAAATCCATTACATTTTGGAGGTGATCCATGATGGACGGAAGGAGTCTTGGCGGAAACTTTTTCCACCATTTTGTGACCTATAACCTGTATAACCCAATTGAAAAACAAACTGAAATCTTTTAAGGGGAAAAATAAAAATAAAAAACTTAGAATAACCTGCTTGCATAAATATGCACACCCTGTTATACTTGGGGATGTGGCTCTGTTCAGAATTAACCAATCACATTCAAACTCATGTTAATGGGAGTCAGCACACACCTGCCACCATTTTAAGTGCCTCTGATTAACCCCAAATGAAGTTAAGCTGTTCTAGTAGGCTTTTCCTGACATTTTTGTAGTCGCATCTTACAGCAAAAGCCATGGCCCACTGGGAGCTTCCAAAGCATCAGAGGGATCTCATTGTTTAAAGGTATCAGTTAGGAGAAGGGTACAAAAGAATTTCCAAGGCATTAAATATACCATGGAACACAGTGAAGACAGTCATCATCAAGTGGAGAAAATATAGCACAACAGTGACATTACCAAGAACTGGACGTCCCTCCAAAATTGATGAAAAGACGAGACGAAAACTGGTCAGGGAGGCTGCCAAGAGGCCGACAGCAATGTTGAAGGAGCTGCAGGAATTTCTGGCAAGTACTGGCTGTTTAGTACATGTGACAACAATCAAACAAAAATCGAGTGCTGTAATAAAAGCCAAAGGTGCTGCAACAAAGTATTAGTTTAAGGGTGTGCACATTTATGCAAACGGGTATTGTAAATTTTTTATTTTTCCCCTTAAAAGATTTCAATTTGTTTTTCAATTGGGTTGTACAGGTTATAGGTCACATTAATGGTGTAAAAAGTTTTGAAATGATTTATCGTGGTCTCATTTTTTTACATCACAAAATCTTGGCATTTGAACAGGGGTGTGTAGACTTTTTATATCCACTGTAATTGAAGGAAAGATGAATGGACAAATGTACAGAGACATCCTTGATAAGAAGCTGTTGCCATCTGCCAAGATGCTGAAGATGAAATGAGGGTGGACATTTCAGCAAGACAGTGATCCCAAACACACAGCCAAGGAAATTCTCAACTGGTTCCAGAGAAGGAAAATAAAGCTGCTAGAAGGGCCCAGTCAGTCACCTGACCTGAATCAATTGAAAATCCATGGAATGAACTGAAGATCAGAGTTCATAGAAAACGTCCACGGAACCTTCAGGATTTGAAGACAGTTTGTGTGGAGGAATGGGCTAAAGACACTTTTGAGCAATGCCTGCACCTAGTTTCTCCATACAGGAGACATCTGGAAGCTGTTATTACCAACAAAGGCTTTTCTAATAAATATTAAATGAATTTCACCAAGCATGTTCAATACTTATTCCCTTTGTCACTCCACTTTATTAGATACAACTTGTTTTGTGAACACAGTTGCCTTAGTTTAGTTTAATGTTTATTTGAAAGGGACAATACATACTAATGAACATTAATACAAATGTAAGTATGCCAGATTTAGCAATACTGCAAATTTGCATCTGTAGTTCCCCGGTACATATGCATATGCTGCAGAGCAACCACTAGTTATGGGTACAGTTTTGGTTGTTTAAAAGCCAATTTTTACACTCAGTCTTAAAAGTGTTTAGTGTGGTATGTTCTCTGATTGCAGGTGGTATATTATTCCAGATCTTGGTGCCCCTCACTGATAGCACTTTGCAGGTGTGAATATTACCGTGTCATTTGCATACATTTGTATCTGAATGTTTCTGCATGCATTTGGTAAATCATTTATGTATAGGAAGAGTAGTATTGGTCCAAGTATGGAGTCTTGTGGGACACCCATTTGATATTTCAAATATGGCGATTTGACAATGTTGACCATTACACATTGCTATCTGTTGGTTAAATAGGATTTCACCCATTTGATAGCATGTTTTGAAATGTTAAACTGAGTAAGTTTGGTTAAAAGGATGTTGTGGTCAATGGTGTAAATGCCTTCTTCAGATCTAAAAACACAGCACCTACTCAATTGCACTTATCTAAGAAAGATTTAGTTTTTGCTAGGGACAAGCTTATTGCAGACTCTGTTGAATGGTGGGCACAGAATCCAAACTGTGTGTGATGCAGTGGGAGGTGCTTCCATAATTCAGATGTTCACATAACAGTGTGGCCATCCATTTTTCAATAAGCGACTTTTGCATTATGAGTGCTCATGTGCGAACTATGTAAGTTCAAAGTTCACGACTACCAAACATTCCGGTAGCCGGCTTGCTTTTGTATTCAAACAGTACTGTCACACCTGAACAATTGCCACTTAAAGTCTGCTTTAAGCTTTAAATTTCTGTTATGCCAGGTGCACACTGTGCCATAGTGAAGTGTGGGAACGGCATGTATCATCTAGAGCAGTGGAAAAAGCAAACTTGTAGCATACATGCGTGTAACTTGGGGACCAGCGTGTGTACATGTCCGCCGCCATTCACGTTATATACATTCCCCACGGAGCTGAAGGATCCAGACAGACGTAATTGTTGGATTAAAGCAGTAAGTCTATATTACAACATAATTAAATAGTGTTGTGTATTGTTCAAGTTCTAGCCTAATTGACACTAGTCTAAACCCTGAAGTAGTAGGTACGGACAGGCAGGCCTGGATCTAGGATATAGTTCTTTGTATATTGGTAATGAAGCTTGATCTACACACACATGTAATTAAGGCCATTGATAAGTAGGCTGGTATAAAATAAAATTACAAATCATTGAAAACGTGTGGTACTTAAACTATAGTAGTATCGACCTATAGATCTAAGTAAGCAGGCTATGCCTTGTAGTGAAATTTACTCAAAATGACAAAACCAAAGTTGAGCTGTCAAACCACTCGCTTACCTTCTTTGTAGTCGTTTCGGAGTCTCGCAAGTAAGGGTGCTTGGTCCTTTGACAACAAAAAGTCTGCTATGTGAGCGTACATATAGGGGGGCCATTTTGGCCAATTTCTGCAATGTGGCCGCGTGTGCAAGCGCAACTAGTTCATCCTTACATTTGCGGGTACAACCGGGAAGACCCCTACGCATACAATATGCTCGTAGATCAGGAACTTTCCATAAATTAAATGTATCAATAGAGCATGTTTGGTAGCCACATTCCCATGATGCTTTGCGCAAGCCGAGATGCAAAAGTCGCTTATTATTTTGGAGATGACCGGTAAGATGCTGATTGGTCTGTAGTTGTTTATATCAGTTTTACTCTGTTTTGAAAATTGGTATGACCACTCCTACCTTCCAGGCAGTTGGGACGACAGCATGTTTGATTGACAGATTGATTAAATGAGTAATTGGACAAATGAGAGATTTTTTTATTTTCTTTTAAAAATTTGGTGTTAAGACCATGTTCATTTGTTGCTTTTGGGCTATTCAATGAGCTGATATTTGCGACTTCCTTTTCAGTTGTTTCTAATATATCAAAAACTGGGTGTGAGGGGTTAATAGGACTGGAATTATGATCAGGTGGATTAAATGAGTTGGATATTTCTAGCACAGAGTTTATGAAAAAGTGGTTAAACTCTGTGGCAATGACCGTGAGATTCTGTACCAATTTGTTATTAATATTAAGTTCCATGTCTCTGTCATTGTCGTTTTTTGTTCTGTTTATTAGTCAATTTGTTGATATTATTCCAAGTTTTTTTGCCATCTCCTTTTGTATTTTTAATAATGGTTATAAAAAAGTTTCCCTTCGCCTTCCACAGAGTTTGTTACCTTATTTCTAGCAGATGTAAATTTTTGTCTATCTGTTGTTAAACCTGTTTTTAGAGCTTTTTTAAGAAGCTGATCTCTGGTCTTCATTACTTGGAGACATTTGGAATTGAGCCATGGTAAACTGATTGCTCTTCTGTTATTTGCTTTTTTTTTTTTTTTTTTTTTTAAATACTACGATAACCTCTTTTTTTGTTATAAAAAAATTCATTGCAGTGATTTTGAGGTGATTTCCTTCCATTCAGTTTCATTTATTGCCATTGTTATATTTTGTTGTTGTTTTTTTAGGATTATATAATATACTCTGATTTCTTAAATGGATTTGAAAGCTGTTTCATTGGAAGTTTTCTTGTTGTTAGTATGATATTGTGGTCATACAGTCCTGTTAAAAGGTTATAAGTCTGGGAGATTCTTTCAGGTCTATTTGTAAAAAGTAAATCAGTTTTGGTTTTTGGTTGGTTTGTAACTCTGGTTGGTTTGTCTATTAACTGAGTTAAGTTACAGTGAGCTGTAATGATTTTTAGATTTTTCTTTTCTTTTTTGTCATCCTAGTTTATATTAAAATCACCCAATAATATTAATTCATTTTTAAGATTACACTGATTAAGAAGCACTTTGAATTGGTCATAGAAATCTGCTTTAGAGGAGGGTGTGCGGTATAAACAAACAAGAGGTCATCATATTGGCTGACAACTTAATGTTAACTCCTACACATTCTAGATTCATATCTTTTGACCATTCAATCTGATTACATTTTAGGGTATCTTTAACATATAGTAGGACTCCACCACCTTTTCCTTGTTCCCTGTTTTTCCTAAACACACTATAGCCAGGCATGGTAACAACAGTTTCAGGTGACGAGGATGATAACCAGGTTTCAGACAGACCCATAAAATCAATATTAGAGCTTATCAGCAGTTGTTCTAGTTGTTCACGTTTGGAGACCATACTCCGTACATTTAAGTGCCCCCCAAGCAAACCTTTTTCTTTTACTTTGAGGGTCCCAAATTTGTTTTGCCTAGTTCATGGTTTGAAAAACGTTTAGCGATCTATGTTTTTTTAACACAGGATTTCTCTGGCGAGTTTTACACTCACCGCTGGCTGGTAGTTGAATTGCCACTGCGGTGGAGTCCGTGTGCTGGGCTGCTACTGCAGCAGGGGCCGGCCCCACGGCAGAGACCAGTCATTGGGTTGCATGGGTTGAATGGCTGGCTGGTGAAGTGGATTCTCCGGTGCGCCATGGTGAGGAGGGCACGTTGCTCTGCTCTGGGGCGATGGTCAACTGCCAGTCCATCCCTGCTCTGTTCTGCTGTTGGTTTGTGACGGCACCATCAGGCTGCTCCGCCACGGTAGTGGTGGGCTGCAGGGCCACAGCGGTGCAGGTTGCTGTGGGTCTCCTTAGCGCAGCCAGTACTGGTATTGGGCGCAGCATTAATTCTGCTGGCAATGGTGCTTGCGTCCATGTTGTTCCTGTAAACGATTGTGGTCTCAGTGTGTCTGCTGTTGATGGCAGCGTTAGCCGAGCTAGTCCTGTTAGCACTGGTGGCGCCATGGTGAGGCGGGCGCATTGCTGAGCTACAGGGACAAGGGTTGATCGCCAGTCCATCCTCCCAGCCTTTTTTTGTATGTATGGATTACTTGGGTTGTTACGGATATCTGGTGAAAATCTCAAGTCAATGGTTCCATCAGAAATATATTTAATGAGAAAAAATGTTGATGGGTTAAATACTTATTTTCCCACTATAGATACACTACTCACAAAAAGTTAGAGATATTTGGCTTTCAGGATACACTTAAAATGCACTATAACCTTTACAGGTGAACTTAATTTGACCTTCTCTAACCTTTTGAATTTACTCTGAAAATGTGTTTTTAAGAACTGTCATTGTCTCCAGCAGGCTGATATCATTTGCTTTTACACATTATTTTATTAAGCAGATGTTTTAGCTGCTTTTAGCTTTGCATTTTTTTTTAACAAAAATCAAATAAATTCTTTGCTCAGTTTCAAGCAAAACATGTAATAATTTAATCACAATAATACAGGGGAACACTAATTTTTTTTTTTTACTCCAAAAAATGTCTCTATAATTGTAAAATGTACAACTTAAATCTTAAAAATGTTAAGTTTTACAGGAGAACACAAAATAAATTACATACATCTAAAAATATATCTTTAAAAAAAAACCAAAATCTCACAAAAATTCTGCCTCTATACCAGGGGTGTCCAATCATGTACCATGGAGGGCCAAGACTCTGCAGGCTTTACCTCCAACCAGTGTCTTCAGCAGCAGATTCCACTGAATTTCTTCCCACTGATTGCTGATAAGTGAAAACACCTGCTGAAGAGACTAAAAAGAGACAGAAAATATAATTCCTTGGAGGTTTTTTATGTCAACAATGTTTTTATCTTTTTAACCTCGTCTGTGTCTATTTGGGTAACACTGTCACAGGGAGAGAGAAGGTGGATGTGTGTGACGCTTTTCACGCTCAGTGACACCCAGAGCAAATTTCTGTTTTTACATGATATCAAGGGGTCACGGAAATTACCTTCATAACCAACGTCCTGCCGGCCCAACAGGGACATGGTCCCGGGGAAGGTGGGGAGGAGGCGCGGGGACCTTCCGTGGACACGTACCATCGGAGGCAGTCAGAATGGCAGTTCACAATTTCACAGTGGTGCTTCATTCTGTGGGTACACACCGGGAAGGAAGCGTGGCTGTCCGCCTCATGTGATGCCCTCAGCGAATGGTGATTTTGCCCCCTGCTGCATCCCCCAGAGAACATCCAAGGTCTTACCCCATAAAATATCTGGGTGGGCCCCAATACAGTGTTTCAGTTCTGCTTTTTCATTTGGTTAAAAAAATAAATTTTCCCCAAAATTATATTAAAAAGCTTCGAGGTCCAGACGGAGGATTCTCGAGATCCGGACCGGAGTACACCAGTTGATGAACCCTGACATACACCAACAGACCTGCTAACACATACACTAACAGACATGCTAACATATACGCTAACAGATATGTTAACACATGCCAACAGACATACTAACATATACGAGGGGGGCTGAAAGTTCATAGTGGTCAAATTTGACCAAATGTGGTTTATTTTTCAACCGCAGGGATCCAAGCGCTGCAACACAGATGGAAGAAGTGTGTGGACTGAAGAGGTGACTATGCTGAAAAATAAACCACATTTGGTCAAATTTGACCATTAGGAATTTTTCAGCGCCCCCCCCCCCCCCACGCTAATACATAGGCTAAAGGTCTTTACATGCTCTGCAAAAACGGAGAAATTTGTTCTCTCTCGCTAGGTTTAGCAGTCCTTGGAGCTTGTGCTTGACACATCATTGGTGCAGAACTTTTTTCTTGCGTGGTGTCTGAGAACTGTATGCGACTGGTCAGAAATTTGAATTTCCAAGGAGTTTTGCACTTGAGTTTCTTGTGAAGTATGAAGTGTCCTGGCCAGAAATAATTTTGTTCTTGTTCTTGCAACCTCAAGAAAAAGAACAAATTTCTCTGTTCTTGTGTAGTGTCTGATGGCCTTAACAGATGCTAACATAAACACTGAGAGACGTGTTAAAACATGGCACTGGTAACCTGATCTGGGTGGGACAAATGACAACCATATTAAACCTACATGGTTCATATCCATTTTACCCAGCCCCAGTATTATTTACATTTTTGGGATCTTTTAATGCAGGGATCTCAAACTCATTCCACAGAGGGCCAAGACTGTGCACGTTTTTTCTGTACCTTTTGTCTTCAGCGGGTAGTTTCATTGAATTTCTTCCCACTGGTTGCTGAGCAGTAAAAACACCTTCTGGAGAGACTGAGTGGAAGTAAAACATGCAGGGTTATTTCCCCCCATGGAATGAGTTTGAGATCCCAGTTTTAATGTATAAAAGTTTTAATGTATAAAATAATTTTCAATCATTCAAACTCAGGATTAATATTTAATCCCTTGATTTCAGCATTTTTAGTCTTAGATATTGTTAAACACGTTTTCAGTAATTTGTCTCATCAGTTCATGTTTGTGGTGAGTTTGAATGAAGGTCTCTGATTCTACTCTGTTCTGATCTTTGTTCAGGAGTTCCCACGCCAACGGAGGAGGTTCTGCACCACACCCTGAGCATGCTGGTCCGTGAACGGAAAATTTACCCGACCCCTGATGGATACGCCATTGTTACTCCTCAGACCTACTTCATCACGCCAAGCCTAATCCGAACCAGCTCCAAGTGGTACCACTTAGACGAGCGTTCTAGTGACCGACACCAGCACCAGAGTCAACAGCAGAATCAGCAGACCCAGTGCACCTCCCCTCTCTCCGGGACCGTCACCCCCTCCACCTCCGGGGGGGTCAGAGAACGAACTCACCCAAAGTCTAGCCAGAACCACCCCGGAGGAGGCGCAGACTCTTTTTACAACAACAGTTACCGTGGAGACGACCCCCCCAGCCACCATACCACCCTGCAGCGGAGATCCCCCAAAGACCACCGGGAGACACATTCGGTACCACACTCCCCACAAACGCCTCCTCAACCTGCAGGAGGAAACACGGAAAAGAGCCGCAGCAGTCTGGGGTTCCCGTTCAAGACGGACACCCTCACCAAGCATCGAGGAGGAGGAGGAGGAGGAGGTGGAGGAGGAGTGGGGAACGGAGGAGCAGGAAACGAAGATGTCGAGAAACAGGGAGGAGGTAGTGGTACCGGAGGTCGAAAGTTTGGTTTGAAGTTGTTTCGTTTAAGTTTTAAGAAGGACAAGACCAAGCAGCTGGCGACCTTCTCGGCCCAGTTTCCTCCTGAGGAGTGGCCTCTGAGGGACGAGGAGGTTCCCAGCCAGCTCCCGCGACACGTGGAGATGGAGATCATCCGCAGAATCAACCCTGACCTCACCGTGGAGAACCTGGCCCGGCACACGGCTGTCATGAAGCGTCTGGAAGAGGAGCGCGCTCAGAGGAGCAAAGCATCTTCAGCCAATCAGAGCTCTAGGAGTAGGCGGAGTGGGGGCCGACACAGGAAGCAGTCTCAGACCAAACACAGTCGCTCCCACAGCAAGACCAGAATGTCCCGCTTCGAGACCAGTGAAAGTTCCCACCTAGAACCGGCTGACCGGGACTATCGTGGTTATTCTTCTTCGCTGGCCCGGTCGCCCCGAGAGCAAGCTGTGGCCCTGGAGCGCCAGAGGGCCCGACTTCACCTGGCACACAGTAACCCCAACATCCTAGACTCCTCCCACCTTCCTGTCACCCCAGAGTGGGACGTCTCCGGAGAACTCGCCAAGCGGCGCACAGAGATGCCTTTTCCCGAGCCGAGCCACGGCCCGTCAGCCCACCACTCCAAAGTCCACCGCTCACACTCCCACACCCAGGAGAGGAAGTCCAGAAGTGAACGCAATGACAAGGCCAAGGAACGATCCAGGTCCATGGACAACTCCAAAGGACCGCTAGGAGGTGGCCTGATCGGACCTCCCGATTACTATGATGAACGGAGCCGTTACTACACCGATGACGGTACCCTACGAGCCAATCAGAGCTCTTGTCACTACTCTCGGACTACAGCCACATCGTCCAAGGTTCCCGGAGACTCTCTAGGGTTGGACGTTAGCAGGACTTTGGAGAAGAGTAAGAGCAGGGACAGTCTTCCTCCATACTCCCCCAAACCGATGCCCACCTCCCTCCCTCCTGATGACTACTTCCAGTGTTCTGGCTCCTCCGAACCGATCCTCACAGCAAAAATTCCTCTGGGAACATTGGGCAAAAGCAGCCACGATGGAGGGAAATCAGTCAGTGCTGACAGACAAATGGACCGGCAGACGTCCCATCCACCAGAAACTAAGGAGGACCTGTCTAAGGCGGGACCCAAGGGTGGCAGCCTCCCTCCAATACCTCTTTGTCTTTCTGAGCCCTCACTGTCTAACGGACGAATCTCCCATAGTGCCTCCTCTGGTCAGGAGAAACGAAAGGAGATCTTCAGCAAAGACACGCTCTTCAAACCTCCTCCCAGCCTTCCTCTGCCAGGCTACAGCTCCCTGAGGAAACCCCCCGCTCCTATCTCCTCCACACTGTCCTCGTCCTGTGACGCCCTTGACTCCCAGGAAGCCTTCGACGCCCCCAAACCTCTGGTGGCCACACAGTCCTCCGCCCCATTGGGGACGGAACCCTCATCCAGCACCGCAGAGGCCTCCTTTGACTACTACAACGTATCCGATGATGAGGAACCTGAGGAGGGAGGGAGTAAAGGTCAGGGGGAGGATGGCAAACTCGGTGGAGGTGTTTCTAGGATGGGAGTAGGGGGTACGGGGACCATGCAGTGGCTGTTAGAGAGGGAGAAGGAGAGGGATCTCCAGAGGAGGTTTGAGAGAACCCTCACCTTCCCCGGAGTGAAAGAGAACCTTCCAGATCCCGGTCAGAACCAGCAGTCTGCCCACTCTGCTAGACTGGACAGTATGGACTCCAGCTCTGTCACCGTAGACAGCGGATTCAATTCACCACGGTGAGAACATCTTTTAGAACCAGTCCCTCCAGGATTTCACCATGTTGTGATCGCACGATTCACGCAAATTTAATCAATCCCCTCCCGAATTGCACACTACCTTACTAATTTGTTCAATCACCCAACTTTATTTTACAAATACCTAAATCACTGTTTAATAGGACATTTTTGACAATCTTATGTGTTCTGTAGAATAACATCATAGTAAACTATGGAAAAAAGCGTCTCCTTTAAGGTTGTACTCTCACTGGTGCCGTTGGTCTTTGTCCATGCTGAGGTGACGTGGCACTCTCAGTGGGAGGTCAGCATGGCTGTACATGCATTGTATTTTGTTTAGCACGGTTCACCCTGTTCTTGTCACGCGCACACAGTATGTGTCACGCACACAAGTGGAGCACAGACTTGAAGTGGCTAACATTTTCACTACAGGGTGTGCTGACAGCTGAGCACACAGTGTTCATTTTAAAAATTAATAAAAAATTGGAGTTTGTACTTCACAAGCAGCAAGAAAATATGTATCCACCTTATTCCTGAGGGTGCTGCTGCAGGAACGATTATGGGGGCAACTTGTGCTTTAGGGCGAAAGTAGTGTTAAGTCAGTCAACAAGAGTGGAGGTGCAGAGCATTTAAAATAGTGTTTTAAAAAGTTTTTCAAATTAAGTTTCATGTATAATCCTCATACGTCTTCTGCAGTCAAGTGACGGCTAATTTCCTTGTCTTTTTTTAAAAAATATTTTCGCTTAATTCTGGTACTAGTTGCACTGTTCATGGTTGTGCCACAGACTGTATGTGTATGGAGGCTTCTCACAACCAAGCACAGCTAAATCTGTGACTTCAACAGCAATGTGTAGATCAGGGGTGTCCAATCATGTGCCCTGGAGGGCCAAGACCCTGCAGGCTTTACCTCCAACCAGTGTCTTCAGCAGCAGATTCCACTGAATTTCTTCCCACTGATTGCTAATCAGTGAAAACACCTGCTGAAGAGATTGGGTAGAAGAGAGAACCTGCAGGGTCTGAGTCCTCCATGGCTCATGATTGGACACCCTGGTGTAGATTATGTGCCAAAAACTAAAAAGAATTTCTGGTATGGTCGGTGGTACAGACACAAGAGCACCAGGTACAGTGGTGTGAAAAAGTGTTTGACCCCTTCTTTATTTCTCATTTTTTTGTGTTTGTCACACTTAAATGTTTCAGCTCATCAAACAAATTTAAATATTAGACAAAGATAACACAAGTAAACACAAAATGCAGTTTTTAAATGAAGGTGTTTATTATTAAGGGGATAAAAAATCCAAACCTATGTGGCCCTGTGTGAAAAAAGGATTGCCCCCTAAACCTAATAAGTGGTTGGGCCACCCTTAGCAACAACAACTGCAAAGAAGCGTTTGTGATAACTGGCAATGAGTCTTTTACAGCGCTGTGGAGGAATTTTGACCCACTCATCGTTGCAGAATTGTAATTCAGCCACATTGGAGGGTTTTCAAGTATGAACCGCCTTTTTTAAAGTCTTGCCACTGCATCTCAATCAGATTCTGGTCAGGACTTTGACAAGGCCACTCTAAAGTCTATATTTTGTTTTTCTTAAGCCATTCAGAGGTGGACTTGCTGGTGTGTTTTGGATCATTGTCCTGCTGCAGAACCCAAGTGCACTTCAGCTTGAGGTCACGAACAGATGGCCGGACATTCTCCTTCAGGATTTTTTGGTAGACAGCAGAATTCATGGTTCCATTTACCACAGCAAGTCTTTCAGGTCCTGAAGCAGCAAAACAGCCCCAGACAATCTCACTACCACCACCATATTTTGTTGTTGGTATGATGTTCCTTTTCTGAAACGCTGTATTACTTTTACACCAGATGTAATGGGACACACACCTTCCAAAAAGTTCAACATTCGTCTCATCAGTCCGCAGAGTATTTTGCAAGTATTTGGCAAGAACCAAGCAGACCGCCCGTAAATCTGCTCGAGGAAAAGCCCCCAGAAGCAGCTGGCCACCAAGGCTGATTAGAAAAGCGCTCCGGCCACCGGCGGAGTGAAGAAGCCTCACCGTTACAGGCCCGGTACCGTGGCTCTGAGAGAGATCCGCCGCTACCAGAAATCCACGGAGCTGCTCATCCGTAAGCTGCCCTTCCAGCGCCTGGTGAGGGAGATCGCTCAGGACTTCAAGACCGACCTGCGCTTCCAGAGCTCCGCCGTCATGGCTCTGCAGGAGGCCAGCGAGGCCTACCTGGTGGGTCTCTTCGAGGACACCAACCTGTGCGCCATCCACGCCAAGAGGGTCACCATCATGCCCAAAGACATCCAGCTGGCCCGCCGCATCCGCGGAGAGAGAGCTTAGACTTTCTGCTGCACATCCACCAATCACAATGCTCCGCACTGTGTGTCTATATACACATATATATATATATATATATATATATATATATATATATACAGTATATAGATATAGATATATATATAGTAATATGTACATATGTATACTAGCTGCTCTTGTTTTTTCTTGCCTTCTGATTGTTGCTCTGAGTGTTGCTATCCCTGTGCTGTTGCAATCCTGGAATTTCCCCATTGTGGGACTAATAAAGGCTTATCTTATCTTATTTTCCCAAAAGTCTTGGGGATCATCAAGATGTTTGCTGGCAAAACTGAGACGAGCCTTTGTTTTTTTTGCTCAGCAGTGGTTTTCTTCTTGGAACGGGGTAATTTTGGTCGGCCAGCCACTCCTGGGAAGGTTCACCACTGTTCCATGTTTTCGCCATTTGTGGATAGTGGCTCTGACTGTGGTTTGCTGGAGTCCCAAAGCTTTAGAAATGGCTTTATAACCTTTTGCAGACTGATAGACCTCAATTTCTGTTTCTCATTTGTTCCTGAATTTATTTGGATCACAGCATGATGTCTAGCTTTTGATGATCTTTTGGTCTACTTCACTTTGTCAGGCAGGCTCTATTTAAGAAGAAGAAGCCATCTCTGTTGTCATTCAGTCCATGCAGCCAATCATGTACAGTAGAATGAAATTACGTTTCTCCTATCTACAATGTTAATCACATGTAGAATCAGAGGGGTCGCTGCCACAAGCAACTTCTCCTTCCCTCATTCTATTACGCTGAGTGCAAAGCTAGAAGGCGGGAGGTACCATTTTTATAGGGTCTTTGGTATGACCTGGCTGGAACTTGAATCCCCAACCTCCTGGTTGTGGGGCGGATGCTCTATCAACTAGGTTACCACTCTGGTGGCCTAGTGATTTCTTGATTTGAGAACAGGTGTGGCAGTAATCAGGCCTAAGTGTGGCTAGAGAAATTGAACTCAGTTTTCCAAAGATGTCATAGACCACAGTTAATTTATGTTTTAACCGGGGGGGGGAGGGATCACTTTTTCACACAGGGCCATGTAGGTTTTTTTTTTTTTTTTTTACCCTTAATAATAAGCACCTTCATTTAAAAACTGCATTTTGTGTTTACTTGTGCTATCTTTGTCTAATATTTAAATTTGTTTGATGATCCGAAACATTTAAGTGTGACAAATATACAAAAAAATGAGAAATCAGGAAGGGGGCAAACACTTTTTCACACCACTGTATGTCTTCATTTGTATAAATGCCACAGATCTGATGTTTGTGTCATATGTGTCACCAGGTACAAGGCTCATTGAAGTAAAATAATAAGTATAACCGTTTGCTTCCTAAGGCTTAACAATATAAGAAAGCTGTGAAATAGTTTTGTTGAATATACATTCACACAAAAAAATAAGACAAGCCAGTTGCAGCTATTGTGGTTGCTTGGCAACCTCCGGTCAACTTGTCAATAGTGAGGTTATAGTGGCAGCCCTAGATGTGTGCGTGCACACGCTCCTACATGAGCAAACATTTGCATCCGTTCCGTTCCACAGACTACCTCTTCCAACCGTTCCAAAGCTGCTGGAAAATGCCATTCTGCGGCACGGCAGGGAGCGACCACAAAACGGCCCACGAAATCCTGGAGGGACTGTAGAACGCATATGTAATGCATAACATGTATAGAACATGAACAGAGCATGTCTGTGACCCACTGCATTCATCACAGTATTATTAAAAAAATGTAAATCCTGTATCCACAGATATCCAGTCGGTGTCGAGGTTAACTCTCTTCTCACACCTGTGGTACTGAACAGAACCAACTTTATTCTGACAACCTAAATAAGGCAGATTTCACCAAAATTTTAGTTTTCCTGTAGATCACAAACCATTACTCCTAGGCTTTTGCCCTGACTCTCACAATGCCCATCATGTAGGTCTGTATCCAGGCTGAGGTCAAGGTCATTGTCAAAGGCCAGCATATCTGGCCATTTATGATTTCATGAAAAACGTTACTGTTCCTAGACCAGTGATGTTGACTTTAAGCATATCCTAGATGGGTCTGTATCTAGGCTGTGCTTAAGGTCCAGGTCAGTGGTCAGAAGATCTGAGCACCCTCAGGGTGATCAGGCTGGAATGAGCTACTCCATCATTGGTGGTCTGTTTTCTTTCTTTTTTTTACTTTTTATAGCATGTATGTTAGCATATATTTTTTTAATTTAACCTTTATTTATATGGAGGAGGTCCATTGAGAGGCATCCTCTCTTGTTGAAGGACGTCCTGTTCACATTTAAGTTGCCCAGTACAACCACAGACTGACCTGTGGCTACTGAGTAGCTCCACTGGAGCATTTGGGATTAAGGGCCTTGTTCAAGGGCACCACAGTGGTGTTAATGAGGGTGGGGTAGACCCTACTACGTCATCTGTCCCACCCATATCTGATCCTGCCACACCAGGGGTTGAACTGGCAGCCCTCCAGTCACCAGTCCACATCCCTAAAAGCTCTAAGGCCCCCACTGACCCAATGGTGGCGTAATGGTTAGGTTGGATCCTAATGGTCATCTTGGATCAAGGTTGATCCTGTGCTGATGGATGGTTCCCATGGGTCACCTTATATGTTCCTCAGTTAGAACAGGAACGCTTGATCCCAGAGCATCAGTAACAACCCACATAATCTCAGTTCTAACATGTTTAAATGGGAATAATCCTTCAGTTGTTTTTGTCTGAAATAATCTCAGATCACTGACATCGGTTAGAACAGAGATTACATAATCCTAGAACATAGATTATAATCCAGTACTACAGACCGTATACACCCTGTCTCATCTTGGTTCCGTCCCCGCTTTGACTGTCTGTGTTTCTGCAGGACTAGAGAGAGTTTAGCGTCCAACACCTCCTCCATAGTGGAGAGTAACCGACGGCAGAACCTGGCCCTGAGCCCCGGACACCTGGGCATCACCACTGGAAATGGTCCTCCTTTCTCTTTCCGTGCCATCCCAGAACCTGCTGGAACCCAACCAGAGAAGATCCAGAAACCTGGAGGCTGCCTCGCATCCATCACCAGCGTCTAGTATGGGAACCGAGGACTGGGTCGGGTCCAGACACACCCTGAAGACTGTTATATTGACTGAGTGGAGTTAGAACAGTTCCACTGTGGAACTCACCTGTTAACCAGTTACTAACCTGTTAACAGATCCAGATGACTGAGAAACTGCTGTTCCACAACCATCATCACTGATCATCACAGTTTACGGCCTCTAGTTTAACACTACTGCTTCATGTTATGTCTGCTCATCTCAGGTTACGTTACTACCATCACATCCCAGCTGCTCCACATCACTGCGTTCTACTGAAGTACTGCAACTGGTACTGAGAGTACCACCGGGTTTAACTCTGATCAGCTTTTCTGTTTCTACTACTGTTGCAGTCAAGACTAGAGTCAGCTAAGACCAAGATGAGAGTTCGAGACCAAGATGAGAGGTCGAGACCAAGTCAAGACCAAGACCCTCATACACAGGGGTCTTGACTTAGTCTCTGCCTATCATGGTCTTGACTTGGTCTCAATCCCTAAAGTCCTGGTCTTGGTCTGGTCTTGACCCCCTAAAGTCTTGGCCTTGACTTGGTCTCAGTCCCCTAAAGCAGGGGTGTCAAATCATGTGCCATGGAGGACCAAGACCCTGCAGGTTTTACCTCCAACCAGTGTCTTCAGCAGCAGATTTCACTGAATTTCTTCCCACTGATTGCTGATAAGTGAAAACACCTGCTGAAGAGACTGGGCAGAAGAGAAAACCTGCAGGGTCTTGGCCCTCCATGGCACATGATTGGACACCCCTGCCCGAAAGTCTTGGTCTGGTCTCAACTTCCTAAAGTCTTGGTCTTTCTACACTCTGGTCTGGGTCTGGTCTGGACAGCAACTCTAGTTTCTGCCTTTAATATCAGCAGTCACCTTTTAAGGTGAACTGCCATAGGAAATAACTACCAGCTTAAACATTGAGGTGGAGCCACATGGTAGACGGACATTCACAGGTGAAAAATCATGTTCTCAGTTTTTAGGTTCCACATGGGGTTTAACCAGCTGCCAAAGTGGGTCAGAACCATGATATATAATAATCCAGATGGTGGAGTGATTATAGTCTGATGAAAATGGCAATCTATAATCCACGGTCACCATGGTAACTCATCGTTAACATGGGTGGAGATGAAGTTGGGAGTGTGGTATCATTCCAGGGAGATCGGTTCAACTGTTGGCAGCCAAATCTGAACTGTTCTTCTAGAGCAGGGGTGTCAAACTCATTCCATGGAGGGCCAAGACCCTGCAGGTTTTACTTCCACCCAGTCTCTTCAGCAGGTGTTTTCACTGATCAGCAATCAGTAGGACGAAATTCAGAGAAATCACCTGTTGAAGACACTCGGTGGAGGTAAAACCTGCAGGGTCTTGGCCCTCCATGGAATGAGTTTGACACCTGTGTTCTAGAGAGAGGTACAGATGCCATGGTGGAACCTGTCACAGTGACAGGGTTTTCATTTTCTTTTGTTGGTAGATGCTCTAGATTCCTAAATAAATGTGCTGATAGCTAAATTTTCATCATATGTCCCTTTTTAATGAAAGAAGAATGACAGATTTATTATAGAAGCAAAAACTGACTGCGATAACGACGCTAGAAAATAGTTCTGTTAATTTTACCATAGAACCAAAAACAAAAACTGACGACGGTAGAAAATGGTTCTTTTGATTTTATTATAGAACCAAAAACATAAAAACTGACATTAATGACAGTAGAAAATGGTTCTGTTAATTTTATTATAGAACCAAAAACAAAAACTTTTTTGGATTTTTTATTTTATTTTTTTTTTTTTTGATTTTGTATACTTTATTGATCCCCAGAGGGGAAATTGAGGGCATCCACCTGGATGGATGAAGCAGCCACGGTACGGCGCTATCCCTTAACCATTCACTCACACATTCACACGTAGGGCCACTTTAGAGTCTCCAATTAACCTAACCTGCATGTTTTTGGCCTGTGGGAGGAAACCGGAGAACTCCCGGAGTAAACCCATGCAGATACGGGGAGAACATGCAAACTCCACACAGATTACTGTTGGTCAGGGGCTGGGATCGAACCAGGGATCCCATGGCCAAGGGTGAGTTGCTGTGTTGGTGCAGTGCTAACCACTGCGCCACCGCACCGCCCAAAACTGACCATAACAACGGTAGAAAATAGTTCTGTTAATTTTTACATGAAGTTCATCTTTATTTTATATCTAGAACATTAACACCATATAAATCTGTAGTATAAACTCTAACATATAAACTCCATGGTGGTGGTTAAACAGTATTTGGTTTCCTCATTGGTTGATCATCAGTGAGACCTAATCTGATTGGTCCAGGCGTCGGCGATGAAGCATTTAAATCTTTTCACTTCACACATCTGCATGTGCACTTTGACACACCACTCCCAAAATAAAAAGAGACGCCGTCTACCGTGTGGTTCTTTTGTCTGAATGTTGACCAAACTTTGATAATTCCTGCAGTTAGCAGAACCTTTATTTTATAACCTGAACCACCTTTTCTCCGTTATTCTATGGTCCAGCCCTGGAGCCTTCTGTTCTGGGATATAAAACATGTTCAATTTGGATCTTGTTCCCTTTTATTTTTTCATGTTCCTCTCATGTTCTTTGGTTGTTCCAACATCATGTTTCATCTCCGAAATCCTCGTAGAGGTGAAGACCAGAAGAAAAGCAGATATACAGTATACACTTTATGTATGTGTGTAAATATATAAAATTAGGATTCTTACATGAGTTTCATGTGTGCCGTTCCCAGAATATGACATATTCATATCTGCTAATGTGGCACTTTAATCAGTTTTACATCAAATGAGTTTTTCTCTGGAAGACAGAAACGAGCCAAAAGTTTACATGTTCATAGATGTTTTATTTTAATTTACTGTAAATGTGCCATCAGATGATTTAGGTCATTTTACTTCGGACCAAATGGAGAAAAAAGTGAATCTAGAACCACTCAGAACTGTTACTCATGATGGAGATTTAAACGTGTACCACCCATTTTCATTTCTGTCATACATGTTCCTTGGCGGCACTTATCATTCATTCAGTGATGACAGGTCAGAAAAATCCTCCAATCAGAACAAAGCGTGACGGCACGGTGGGAGCCATTAAATCTTTTCACTTGACAGCCTCCATTTTGTTATGCCAAGCACCAAGCTAGACGGCAGAAGGAACCATTTTATCTTTGGATTGACTTAATCAAGGAGCGAACCCACACCCTCACCAGTGTGAGACAGAAACTTCACCACTGGTCCACCACTCTGTTCTGTGTCGATCAGGTTCTGAAGTGTACAGAGAGTCAGATTTTACCGTTCTGATGATGGAGGATTTTTGTTGTTAAATTTGGTTCAAATCACCTGACAGAACGGCTACCAACATAATAGCAAAAATACCCTTAGGACACACTTCACCCATGTTAGTACTCAGTCAGACACTGTAATGGTTTGTTGCGGTTCTAGTCCTCTGTATGGGTTCTAATCGTCTGAATGGGTTTAATGTTAGGGTTCTAACCAGGGCTTGACATTAACTTTTTTTGCTCACCGGCCACTGTGGCTAGTGATTTTCCGGTCACTAGCCACTCAGCCTTTTCACTAGCCACAATTTTGTGGTTGGAAAATTGTTTAATATAATTGAATTTGACTATCGCATGCTGAATTTATTTGAACTAAATTTACAACCTTTTTAAATGTAAATGATCTTTATACATAAAAATAGCAAGAGAACCACTGTTTAATTATTTTTAAACGGCAGTAAATACTGTAAAACAGTGGAGAAAGGTATTTGCAATATGAGAGTGAAGTACAGGTAGATTTGAGGTCCGTCTAAATTCTCATTTGTACCTCTTCTCCTTTGCCGACCCCCAGCCCTTGGTCCTTGAAATCAATGTCCTAGGGGTAGGGGTTGAGAATGACCCCTATGAACTGGGATGTCCCTTCAGGGCTGCATGACGTCATTAGCAATTGATGATGGGTTTCATCTAAATCTACATTACCTGTTTTCACTAGGAAACAAAAGAAAACTGATGAGAAAAAAAGTCTCATCTTAAGGAGGAAAAATGTCTCAAATTTCCATGAACAATTCTAATCAGGAGAAAGTCAGAAATTTACTAGAAAGAAAGCTGTAAATTCAGAAGAAAAACTTGGATCCCCTGGCGAGCCGTTTTGGCCCACAGGCCACATGTTTGACACCCCTGGACATTAAAAATACATAGACATTTGACTTCCATGAAATAGCTGCACATCACAGATATCATAGATAATCACAGATAAAAGTCTATCAACAAAAGTTCACCTCAGAAGAAGCTTCATTTGCTCTTTACAGCAACATAAAGTTTAGTCGCTTTTTCTCCATCATACGAAAACTTAAATTTGCACAACTAACATGAGCTTCTTGCTCTAACAATAATCATGTTTAACCACAGAGGAAGGTGTTTATGAGGGGGGAGAGAGCAGAAGTTATTCTCACCGCTGGGTGGGGGATGAGGGGCAGTTATCCTGTGATCTGATCGCTTAGAGCAGCTGCTGTCTGTTCATTTCTCTGGAATGGCTATAACATGAACCGAACCAGAGAGCAGAGCATCTGCACCTTCACCTGTGCCCAGCACACTGAGCATCTTCTCCTGTGTACCAGGGCTGCTGCTGCTGGCAGTGGACCAGTGAGAATAGTGTGTGCACGGATAGTGCTTATGGGAGTTGTAGTTTCGTAGTCTCACACTGCAGTAGGCTTATTATTTAGAGGTCTCTTGAGAACTACACCCGCCAAAGTGGCTAGTGGGAGTTGCTGTC
This sequence comes from Pholidichthys leucotaenia, assembly GCA_020510985.1. Lineage (NCBI taxonomy): Eukaryota > Metazoa > Chordata > Actinopteri > Cichliformes > Pholidichthyidae > Pholidichthys > Pholidichthys leucotaenia. The sequence goes on along the minus strand of CM035840.1, from coordinate 279,552,357 downwards.
TTACCCGCCACGGGTGGAATCCACCCGCCAGTGGTGGGCTGGCGGGTGTTAATGCCAAGCCCAGGTTCTAATCCACTGAGTTTAATGTTAGGGTTCTAATCCACTGTGTGGGTTCTAATCCTCTGAATGGGCTTAATGTTAGGGTTCTAAGCACTTATGGATTCTAATCCTCTGTATGGGTTCTAATCCTTTGGGTTTGATTAGGGTTCTGATCCTCTGTATGGGTTTAATGCTAGGATTCTAATCCTCTGAATCGATTTAATGGTAGCATTCTCACCTTCTGAATGTCTGCACACCTGTGGGTTCTCGATCATGTTTGTTCTCACGTTTCTGTAAAATGATCTGCCACAGCATCATAACTCATCCAATAATAAAATTTACAGATGCAGAAAATGGTCTGTCAAAGACCTTTACAGTCAGGTTCCAGTAAATAACAGAAGAACCCATTGTTCTGACTGTTCCAGGTGTCAGATAATGGTATTTAGTGGTCCACTGTTCTGGCTTTATTCTCTGTAGCAAAACTAACTAATAAATCTCACTCAGGTTCTCTAACAGTTCTACTATTACAGTATCAGTATTGACCCTGTTTACAGTTCTAGTCATTCTACCATTATAAATGTTCTTCTTTCTGGATCTTTAATGTGGATTCTGGTTGTGCTCCAGACTGTGGTAGATGGTTCTTTTTGATAGAACGATCAGACCTGAGGCCTGTAATGCAGATTTAGTCTTAGTGAGGTAACTTCAGGATTCCTGTGGCTCTGAACTATGACGATCTGATTTTCTCATCCAGCCTGACTGGTGTTGGGTCCTGAGTGTAGTTGATCCCAACTGTAGTTAACTTTAAATTTAATCCTGATTTTAGCTGATCCCAACTAGGGGTGAGCTATATGGCTTAAAAATGATATCACGATATTTCTGTGAATTTTCACGATAACGATATTTTACACAATATTACAGAACAGGTTTTTTTCCTTTTAAATTTATGCAAAAAGGACAGTTTCACAGGCCATTATTTGCCTTCATATTCAGGAAAAACAAAAAAACTTATTTCTCCAGTTTATAAACAGCAGCTCAGATTTAGTTTAAAATATTTTTTGTTCTGTTATCAAATATTACAAGAAAATATAAACTGTTAGATCAACATCTGTGCACACAGATGTTGGGTTTTATGCTGAATCACTTTACCTGCATTGTAACTCTGTTGTACGGACCTCTCATGGGGCTTTGTGGCTCTTGTTGCACTGAGCAGAAGTCGTGCTCCCCCCCCCCCCCTTCCCGGGTGGTTGACTAAAATCGAGATGAAGCAGCCAAAATGGAATGAAAGACACTTGGACCGGCACACTGGCTGATGTTGCCACCGCTCCAGCGGTGGTGTTGACGTGTGGGGAAAAATGCAGGCAGATTATCCACACTGCTGTACTGTCTTTTTTTTTTTTTTTTTTAAACATGGCAGCAGTCTGAAACAGAAAGTGAAACGTTAGCTGCGTTCCATTCGCCCAGTAGTGTACTCCAAAGTGGACTGCACAGGGTGTTCCGCCATATTACATGAGATTCCAAACCAAAGGGAGCAAACTGTCTTCAGTTCAATAAGAACTGAGCAGGGATGAAGTGAACAATCGTACTTCACTTCACCAGAAGTTGACAAGATTACACATAAGCCATTGCGCCTCAAATATGAGTAAAACAAACTATTATTGCTAATGTTATTAATAAGCTAAATTGATGTTGGTAGTAATAAAATATATTTGTATTAATATTTTATTGAAGAACTATAAATTATCCACTGTAGTATCAGTACATGTTTATGGTTACCATGGCAATGCTTGGGGGTGGTGGTGTTAAAGGGTGTTTCAGATGGAGAAATTTTATGAAGGGGACTTATCTGATATTCCAAGAATGGAGAAGGGAATAGAGTTGAAACGCCGCTTTAAATATTTCCACTCAACTGGAGACAGTGGCAACTTTCCATGCCATGTTTATTTTGCCATTTTATGGTAACCTGTAACTTCCATTGACAGTGTAACGTTGTGGCGTCATCATGCAGCATACCCCAAATATCGCGATATTCATTTTTACACTGGTATCGAAATTTATACTGGTGTTACCGTGAACAATATGATATGGCACACCCCTAATCCCAACTGTAGCTGACTCTGAATATAATCCTGACTTTAGCTGATTCCAACTACAGTTAACCCACCCAGTCACCCCATGGCCTTCATCCAGCATCACTCATTCAGCAGTTCCTCCTCCTTATTGGCCGGTTCCTTCTCATTGCTCAGTTTTCTCCTCATTGGTCAGTTTTGTCTTGTTCTCGTCATTGGTCAGTTTTCTCCTGTTCTCCCATTGATCAGTTCCTCCTCTCCAAACTCACGGAAACGTCTTCCCTTAACATCAGCAGTAGTTTATAAAACTGGAGGTTCAACAATAACATGGTTTCTATGGTGACATCATGTCATGCTGTAAATGATGTTTATCTGTCATAACTAGTCAGATAATTTAAACAAAAAGAGGGATTTTTTAAAAAATGTTGATAATATTTGAAAGTCCCTTTGATGTGTTGTGCTGGTGTTACTGTTGTTGTAGTGTATGTAATACCTAATGAGGATTGTGTCACTTTTTATGAAAATAAAACAATGTTTGGTTACACAGTGGTTTTGATGTAGTTACTGCTGCTGTTCTTTAATGGAGAATGGGCATTGATGTCATGCCTCACTGTATTCTGGGCTATCGTGGCCATTGTCGTGGTCTGGCTTCTTTGTTGTAGTCTACTGCAACTGCTAACGGGGACAGACACGTGCGATGGAAAGCAGCAAACGGAAAGTTAAAATTCCTTATTCAGAGAAGCTGAATAAGGAAGCAAAGGAGCGCTACCTCCAAAAAATAAAGGAAATAAACGGGATCAGTCGATATGAGCACAAGAAATAGACCACGGATCTCAACCAGCTGCCTCACACTGTCAGATGTGTTTGCCTACCTGATTTGTGGGGTGAGCGCATACACCCATGAGCCATTTAAGAGCTATAAATCCTTAAAAGGCTCATGTTCAATTCACCAATGGATGGTCAAGCCATCTCAAATCTTCCGGGTGAACAACCAGAAAACCGTTGTTTGCACAAAGGTTTGCAGACATTGTGTCTGCAGTTTTCTGCACTAGCATGTGTGTCTACAGCTACAACCATTTCTAAGTCCCAGTGGTGAAATGTTGGATTTATGTTCAAATTTGCCATATGATGCGTGATAAGTATATACACATTATTATACAACTGCACATGAAATCCTGATCAAGTAATGTGATAAGCCCGGTGATGGCGCACCGAAAAAATTACCAGTATAATTAGCTGTTATAAAAACATACTAAATCAAGACAGTGATGTTTTTATAGTCACCTGAAAGAGGAGAATCTGCAGAATCTAATGATACCAAGCATTCTATGGACTTCAGTCCCCAGCTGATTTTAAATCCATGCATAATGTCAGCAATAACATATGCTCTGGGAGTTCCCAGCCAGCTTGTTAAAAGCAGCAACTCCACGCGCATACAACTATTCTTTATAGAGGGGTTGCACGTGACGTCAGAGGTCACGTGCCACATTGTCTGCCATTTTGGACGGCAAACAGTGTGGGCCCTGTGTTGAGAATAATTCCATTAGCACCTACTCAGCCCGACGCAACATGGTGGTGTTCGTTATCCATTACAACTGAATACCACCTTAAGTGAGTGAGATCTTTACAGCAAGATGGCCCGACACTCCTACAACATCATTTGTATGTGACAAGCAAAACACAAGATGGATATCGAGGTGAGCCTGCTTCTCGCTGGCCTTTTGTCAGAGTAAAGGCAAAAAGGAGAGCCAGAGAAGGCTACAGGCGGCGAGACGAAACACTCCAGAAAAGTACTGGAGAGTTCAGGAAGCCATGGAGCAGTTTAAGCCGAAGGCATGAGGATACGAACTAGATCACAAGTGAGGGTGAGCTAAAGATTGCTAATGCTAGTTCAGCACTAATAAGTCCCCCGTACTACATTGTAATCACGGAAAGTTATCGCTATTAGGTACTAAAATATGTAAGCTGTATGTTTCAGATGGCTCTCTTGTGGCAAAGTTATTGCTTCAAACAGTCAGTCTGGGTGTTCAACCAAGCCTCTCAATGATGGGATGTCATCCCAGCTTCCAAACTGCAGTGATTGCAGAACTTCAGAATGTCTGTAGAAACGTTAAGCTTCCTGTGCTACAAATTGCTCTGATCTGTCTGAAAATCATGGGATGTAGCTGCTCCAGCCAGTGGTGTCATGGCAAAAAGTGATCATCTTCCAAAAATTGATTGCCAGGTGCCATATTATAGTTATGAGGTTATATTAGCCGTAAAATATATTGTGACATTGTAAGGGGTTCACACAATAAGGAGAGATGACTGTGACGAAACAGGCTTTATTTATACACACTCTCACAACACAGAACGGAGGGGAGGTCATTTATACAGACCCCCGTCTCACGGTGACACAAACACATGATCGAGCACATACAGGGAAACAATGGTAAGTGGTCTTATAACACTGCAATAACACTTAGAACATACGAATAATAACAGTCTTTGAATCCTCTGCATCTCAAGCGTGCCGGGAGAATTCCCGCCCCCTTATCACAGCCCCGACATTACACTGCCACCCCCCCCCCCCCCGGACTGGTTTCTGTTCCCAGAATAATAAAGTCCAGCTCAAAAGTCCCAACACAAATCCATCCAGGTGTCGGGGCGGCTGCCGTTGTCGGCGACCAGCATGTACAGGCTTGTTATTGTCCATTTGTGCCTCGGCCGGAGTATCTGGTCGGGATGAAGCCTCCGGCTCGACCACCCACGGGGCAGATGGCTGGTACGTGGCGAGACGGTCACGGTGGAGCACCACGACCCGGTTCCTTTTCTGCAGCCTCACCCTGTACACTACATCTGTCTCTGTAGGACCACGCACGGTCCTGTCCAATGACTCGCCAATTTTGGCGACAGTCCCCTTTTGCGCTCCAGGCAGAAAATCCAGACTCGATCCCCTGGTGCAAAGTCCCTCCCCTGGCAGCGGGAGTTGTATGCCCGCTTCTGCCGTCTCCCCACCGCCACCAGGGCTTCCTGAGCCAGTCCGTGCACCATGTGGAGACATTCTTTCAAGCAAAACAAATAATCCAACACCGGTTTGCCCTGCAGCTCTGGGGGGGGGATGGGGGGACACTAAATCCACCGGTGTGCGCAGCTCGCGTCAAAACATCAGCGCTGCAGGAGTACACCGTGTGGATTCGTGTGCTGCTGTCCGGTACGCCCACAGAATAAAGGGCAGATGCAGGTCCCAGTCTCGCTGTTGCTGGTCCACTAGGACAGCGAGCTGGGTGGTAAGGGTCCGATTGAAATGTTCGACCAGGCCATTGCTCTGTGGGTGCAGCGGGGTGGTCCAGGTCTTCCGGATGCCCAGCAGCCTGTAAACCTCCCCAAAGTCCTCTGCCTCAAAGTTCCATCCCTGATCGCTGTGCAGCTCCTCCGGTGCACTGAACCGACAAAACATATTGTCCACCAGCTTTGATGCTGTGGTGGTGGTGCTCTGATCAGGGACTGCCTCTGGCCATTTGGTGAAGTAATCCATTGCGACCAGCACGTAGCGGTTCCCCCAGTCCGTGGTTGGGAAAGGGCCCAGAATGTCCACTCCTACCCGCTCCATTGGTGCTCCCACCCGGTACTGCTGCAAGGGGGCGTGGGATTGTTGAGTCGGCCTTTTCTGAGCCGTGCAGGTATCGCATCGGTGGACATGGAGCTCTACTTCCTGGTGACATCCAGGCCAGTAGAACCGAGCCCGAAGATGCTGCAGAGTCTTTGTCAATCCAAAGTGGCCTGACCCCACCGCCCCGTGGACCAATTGGAGCACGCTGGGGTGGAGCTGCCGCGGAACCAGCAACTGCCAGATGTGACGCTGTCCAGCTGAAGCCTGCCACTGCCAATACACAACACCCTCGTGACAGCGGAGATTGGCCCACTGGGAATGTAGGGCCTTGGTCTCTGAGTCCAGCGTGGACACGGCCTCCCAGGCGGGCTGCTGGCCCACGTCCAGCCACTGCCGAACCTGGGAGATGACCAGATCTCTGTCCTGCTTGCTCTGCAGCTGCTTTGCGCTGAGGGCCTCCGTGACGTCATCACTGGGGAGAGCTGACTGATTTTCCAAGGAGGAGCTGTGCACCCCTGTGTTATTCCTGCTCACAGTGGTCCAGAGAGCAGCAGCCCGTGGGACGGCTTGGTCTCGGTCCTCTGCCCGCTGGCAGTGCCGACAGTCCTCCACAGCACAGGGACACAGAGACAGCATGTCAGCGTTGGCATGGAGGTGGCCTGCCCGATGTACAATCTGAAAATCATAATCCTGCAGTACCTCCAGCCATCTCACCAACTGTCCATCTGGCTCTTTAAAGTTCAGTAGCCAGGTCAGGCAAGCATGATCCGTCCTGAGCTGGAACCTCCCCCCATACACCTACGGGTGAAAATAATGAAGCTTCTGGATGACAGCCAACAGCTCTCGGCGAGTAACACAATAATTCCTTTCGGCTATGCTGAGAGTGCGGCTGAAAAAAGCAGCTGCCTGCTCTCCCATGTTCTCCCTCCTGGGATAACACCGCCCCGATGCCCTGGTTGCTGGCGTCCATGTCCACAATGAAAGGGTGGTTCGGGTTGGGATACTACAGGATGGGGCTCCGATGAGCGCCGAGCGAAGCCGGGAAAAAGCTGCAGCACAGTTCTCACTCCACTCAAACGTGCGGCCCTTCTGTATCAGCTGATGCAGCGGGCTGGCGATGGTGGAACAGTCCTTCACAAATCTCCTATAACACTGGTCAACACCAGATTTATTGTTGAAGTTTTTTTTAGCTGATTTAGGACAATTTTGATTTGCTGAATCCAAAAATCACATTGGTTTTGCTCAATCAGGCCAACTTTTTGAATTATGGCCACATGTTTTTTACGTTTTTGTTACATGTATGGGTATTTTAGCATTATATGATGCAAAATTCTTTTTGATTTCCTGAAATTCTCTAAATTTTGAACAATGATGACATAACATTCAATTTACATGCACTTACCTTTATCAATGTCTACTATTCAATTTACAGTACAACTGTACAACTGCTGTACAACTTCTTACAACTTAGCATAAAAACCTGACCTGATCAAGAGAAACGGATGTCATTTTCAGAGTCAGTGGTGCAAAATTGTCTTAAATCAGTTGAAAAAATACAGACAACTTACAAAAATATTATTTTTGTTATGTTGTGTAATAGGAGGCCAGTCCAAGAAAACTCCGTAGCTCTCCCACATCCCGCAGCACTGGCCAGTTTTTCACTGCTGCCACTTTCTCTGAATCAGTGGCAACTCCTGCTGCGCTGACGACGTGGCCCAGGAAGGTGGTCTCTCGCCAAAATAAGTGGTATTTCCACGGGCGCAGCGGCAGCCCAGCCTGTCAGATGGCGTCTAATACTTCCCAGAGGTTGGACAGGGCGCTATCAAAGTCATCTGCGTGAACCAGCAAGTAATCCAGGTAAACAATGCAGTGGCTCTGGGGCATGTGAGCCAACACTCGCTCCATCAGATGTTCAAAGGTGGCCGGGGTGTTGCAAAGTCCAAACGGCATCACCTTGAACTGTCACAGTCCCTGCCAGATGGAGAAAGCTGTTTTCTGGCGGGCCTCTGGTGACAGCTCTACCTGCCAATAGCCGCTGCGGAGGTCCAGTGAACTGAACCAGCTGGAGCCGGTGATGTAATCCAGTGCGTCATCGATGTGGGGCAGAGGGTAGGAATCCTTGTGAGTGACGTCATTCAGGCGCCAGTAATCCACACAGGACGACCACGAACCGTCCTTCTTCTTAACCAGAACCACCGGCGCCACCCAGGGGCTGCTGGAGGGCTCAATAACATCTGCCTCCAGCACTTCCCGTATTTTTTGTTCTGCCACCACCCGCCTTGAAAAAGGCAGGCGGCGGGGGCAAAGCCGGATTGACCTGGTCTCACCGGTGTCGATTCCGTGCTGCACCAAGCTGGTTTGGGTGCACTCCTCATCCTTGGCAGTGAAGACATCAATGTAGCAGTCCAACAGCTCCCGCAGCTGGCGTCCCTGTCCGGATTGTAGTCCGCTGCAGCTCTGCTGGAATAATTCCTCGACCGCCTGCTATGTTTCTGCTGACACCTTGACCCGCTCCACTGTCGCCCTCCCCCTTGCTGTCTCTATCGGCGATTGTGCTCCCTCTGCTCGTGCTGGTGGCGCCACTGTGTTCAGTTCTGGCGGCGACCCGCCCGGTTCAGTCCGTTCTGGCATCCCCTCGATCACACAGGCCCCCGGGTTCCTCCTCTTGGTCCCGCTGCAGAGTGTGATGGTCCAAGCCCCCAGCAGGAGGGACAGTCTGGCGGTGTCAATTGTTGTGCCCCATGCTGCGAGCAGATCAAGTCCAATAATGCAGGGGTCTTGGATGTCAGCCAGCCAGAGCGGATGGTTTGTGTTGTGGCCAGCCACCCCCGCCACAAGAACTCTTCGCCCTCCCAGTCTGGTGCGCTCACCGGTGGCTGTGGTGATGCAGCGCCCGGTGGGTTCCCACCCCTGCGGTTCTGCCTCATCCGTACCGGGCAGCACTCCAGGTCGGACCAGGGAGATGGTAGAACCGGTGTCGATCAGGGCCCGGATTGGCATGTTGGTCAGGCTGCACTGTCGGTACATCCCTAGCGAGTGTCCAATTTGGCCCAAACATGGTGACAGTTCATCGGGGAAAATGTCTGTGGGAAGCGGCAGGTCCCCGTCCATACCACCTCACTCTAGTTTAAAGCTGGCGAGGGGCCAGTTTGTCATGGGGTGGGTGCCGGGCAGTACCGTGCGATGTGTCCTGGCTCCCCGCAGCGGAAGCATCCTTCCTCACGCTGCCGTTGCAGTCTTCTTCCTGGCCATGCCACTGTGTTCCGGCACAGTTCCTCCTCCTCTTCGCTCTCAGCTGTGGCCTGGGAGGCTCTCTGCCTTGGTACCGACGCATCAGCTGCATAATCCATTAGCGGTCCCACCCACACCGCTTCTGTCACAGCCGTCTCCCAGCTGCTCACGGTGTGAATCTGGATGTGGTTCTGGAGCTGGGCTGGGCGGAGCCCCCAGATGAAGTGCTGGAGGGCAAGCTTCTCCACTGCCCCCGGCTCAAAATCTGGGTAGCCACACCGCGCCAGCAGCTATATGTCCGCCGCGTAGGCTCCCAGGCTTTCTCAGCTGCCTCACCAGCGGTTGGTCAGCTGTTCCTCGGCATGCTCAGTGTTGGCTGCTCTCCCAAACCGCCTCTGGAGCACTCCTTGTAGCGCTGGCCAGCTGCGACATTCCTCGGGCCAGAGATCGGACAGCGTGTGGAGAGCCTTTCCCTCCAGGCCCAGCGCGACCTGCACGGTGGTCTCTTCAAGTGTCCAGCCATTCAGGGCAGCAGCCAGCTCGACCTGGACCAGATAGTTGTCCAGCAGGGTTTCTCCGTTAAAGCCGGGAAGTTTGGCCCGTTGGCGGATTGGTGGGACGGTCGCCTCTTGGTAGATCACCGCCCCTGGTTGCAGTGGAATCGCCGGCGTGTCCTGCCCTGAAAAGGGCGGGAAGCGGGGCTGGTTTGCTCCGCTAAACCTGCTCTGCCTTGAGAAAGGCAGAAGGCGGGGTATGCTGGTCCTGTCGGGTCCGCTGCTCTATTCATCCCGGCAAGCATCTCCAGGGGTCGGTGTATCAGCTCTGTCGTCCAGCCCTAGCTGAGCAATGAACCACTCAAGCTGCTGAATCTCCGCTCTGATTCTGGCTTCCATCTGCTCCATGATCCCACTTCTGACACCAGTGTGACATTGTAAGGGTTCACACAATAAGGAGAGATGACTGTGATGAAACAGGCTTTATTTATACACACTCTCACAACACAGAATGGAGGGGAGGTCATTTACACAGACCCCCGTCTCACTTATGGTGACACAGACACATGATCGATCACATACAGGGAAACAACGCTAACTGGTTTTATAACACTGCTGTGCCATTATAACGCAGTTATAATGGCACAGCAATAACACTTAGAACACATGAATAGTAACAGTCTTTGAATCCTCCCCGGTGCAAGCATGGCAGAAGAATCGCTGCCCTCTTATCACAGCCCCGGCGTTACAATATATTTCAACAGGTAAACAGTACTGAGTTAGCTATAATAACATATATTTAACAATTATGATGCATTTTTAACCCAAAACAAACTTCATCTAGGATTAAAAGCAATAAAAGTAATGCAGTCACAAGGTTACATGGAAAATACATGGATTTACTGGATATATATACATGTAGATACTGTATGTATATATATTCTATGTGTGAATAATGTACTATGTACTCCTTTTGTACTGCACTAGGAATTTTTACAATAAACTTTTGGTGCTTTTTGCAAATGTGTCCCCACTTTTTTTATTTGTAAAGGTTACCAAGATTTAGTGACATAAATGCTAAAAGATTGGAAAAGCCATCTAAATAATCCAGCAGTTTGAGAAATCACTTTAGGTTTGGTGTAAGTCCGTCAACAGAATTATGAACCATAAAGTAGTCTGTGTTAAAACATGTTAAATCCCATTAAACCCTAACTCATTATTAGGAAATACAGATGCCAATATGGCCCAGAATTCCTCCATATACTGGTACTATCACTACAGTGTGCAGTTTTCTGCACTGGCACATCCAACAATACAGTCTTCAGTAAATAAAATAATTGTTTTTGGTTACTTTTTCTTAAAAATGAGCCATTATTTTCAATGTCATTGATGTTTGGTTTGTACTGTTGACTCTTCCCACCAGTGTCTTAACAGACAAATAGAAAATCATGACACAAACATATAAGTCACTAAATTGTTTATTACAATCACCAGCAAAATCCAGATTATTTAGAATGTGCAAAATTCAAACTTTAAACTGTAACAAAAACTCAGAATGGGTCACACACGCCGGTCACACATGCCGACTCATCGCCTTCGTAAGGTGGCCCAGCATACCAAGGAACGCTTGATTGAAGGCAGCACTCTGAGCCTTCTCCTCCCTTCACAAGGTAGTTTCATGGGATCCAGGTCAAGTGGACCCCTGACCAAGTGAGCACTTCCAAGTGGACCCCGGGATCCAGTCTGTACATGTACAAGTACATTCTCAGTCCAGTGATTTGTAAACACAAAGAAGGAGAACAACAACAAGAATTTGTGTAAAACTGTTGGAAAGACTTTTCCTGGTCACCAAGAAGTGTTATCTATCTATTTATCGATCGAGCGACAATTAATCTGACCCGGAGAAAGTTTTGGCTGTGTTTCTGCTTTCAAAAGACTTTTCTTCTCCACCGCTGCTGCTCGTCGCCGCTGGCTGCCCCCAGATGAAAATCCACAGAACAGATATGTGGGACTAGAATGTTCTGAATGAGGCTTTAGAAAGCTCTGAATCAGTTTGTAAATCACTGGATTGAAAATGTACTTGTACATGTTCAGATTGGACCCCGGGGTCCACTTGGGGTGCTCACTTGGTCAGGGGTCCACTTGACCTGTTCCTGTTTCATGCTCTCTTGCCTCACTGAGAAGCAGCTGGATGTGCTGCTGGTTCAGCAGATCTTCAGCCTGCGCTAGGACTCTAGAATGAAAATACACAACTTAAGTACATGCACAACATGAAAGTGCAACATGTAAAAAACTACTTTTTATCCAGGATTAACACTAGCTTATTTCATCAGATGTTGTTGCCACAAGCGCAAAATACAAGCAGAGCATGGAGTTAGCATTGATGGCTAACTAGCTAGCTCATTGTCTGCATACAGGAGACAACAGTATTGTTTGTTCAAAGTGAGCTTTCCACCACTGGGAAAAATAACGGCAAAAATACATAATATCACATCACTCAACATCCTCTATCACTGTTTTCAACAATGATGATGCCGTGGTTGGATCCATGCCACTCTGCCACCCGTCTGCCTCCGCTGTGGCCATGAATTCATTTCAGGTCGCTCCGTCCAGCTCCCTCTGGGTTTCTTTAATCAGGTACCAAGCACAGAAAGTCTGCACCTTGTCGGTGGACCACGGTGTTGACTTGTATGTAGCCATTTATCTTGATTACACTCACTCACACTTGTGGTTTGTGATTTGACTGTTTGTTGCTGTCCAAAATGGCGCAGTAAACAAAAGACACGTGACCCATGTGACGTTGGTGTAACCCCTGTATACGTTTAAATCGCAACTTACCTTTGTGAAAAGGCTATGAACACATGACCATGTGTGCAGGAACATTGTCAAAGCCAGGGGTGGACTTAATCCATTTGGGGCCCAAGGCAAAGACCGAAATGGGGCCCTACTTTTTTCATTGTTCTTCACTTTCTTTTCAGGCCTTATTGGAATCCTACCTGAAACTTATTGTCCTAAGAAGTCTTCAAATGATGATATCATCCAGGCATCAGGAATTACATCTGTAGAAAAACAAATAAGTTTAACAAATTGAATGTAAACTCTTGTCTATTATAAAAAAAAAAAAAATCACGTGGTGTGGAGAAAGGAAGCAGGCAAGGCAGCGAGCTAGACGACACATGAACTTTATTCCATCTCCAACATACAGTACAGTAAAAAGAGCTCCAGGGTCTCTGTGCATTCCTCTTTTATACCTTTAATTCCATGCATTGAGACCCGGAACTTCTGACCATAATACACTGTTTGGAGCAAAGACCTGTGTGGCATATTATCATAACATAACGCCGGCCCCGCTGCTCACACCCTTCTCTCTTCCAGCTGCTCCGGCGGTTCCTCCTCTCCCCGGGGTGTGCATAATCCATACTGTCCTGTTTGAGATCCCCCGGTGGCACTTACTCCTCTGGTCCATTGTTCCCCCTTATCCCAGCTGTCTTTTCTGGGTGGAGAATCCCCCACCCATGCCGCCACAGTGGAAGATTTGTTGTTTGTTCACACTTACCAGTGCCGCCAGGATTTCGCAATATTGTGATTGCACTAATTCACGTGAAATCAGGCTGGTGCTGTATCTTTTGAACGACTTTGCAACTTTGTCCAATCACCACAACTTTCCTGCAATTTTGGCCAATCAAATTTGTCCCTGAGTAGCGCTCAAATACTCAGTCAAACCAATCAAATGCATTGCTACACCACGCGTGCACCCCGGCAAACCCCCAAGGAGAGCCCCTCCTCCAGGTAAAACTCCCGGTAAAGGAAAGATGAGTATCTGATGAGACGGGTGTGTATCAAGACTTGCAGCAGATAAACAGACAGGTAGGAGTCAGGCATGGAAAGAGAGAGAATATTCAGTATTTGTTTTTCAGAAAAACACAGAGTTCAATAGACAATACAGAGCAACAGAATAAATTATTTCTTTTTTCTCTGTGCTTGGTACCAAATGATTGGGGACCGCTGTGGTTAGATAATGTTCAAATGAAGGTGCTGCCAATTTCCAAATCTATACTATTTAACATGCATTCGATGTGATTTAGGTGTTGTAATGGATAATTATCTTTTTGTCATTTTTATTCAAGTTCTCAGCAAGAGTAGCTACAGTGTTGATCATTTTTATGACAAATGTATGAGTATCTACTTCATTCTGACTTAATTGTGTTAAAATCTGCATTTGCTGTAGCACGAAAGACTTTTTTTTCTGTATAGCAGAAGTTTCTGCTTAATTTACAAATTACTGTTTAATAGGAATTTTTTGACAATCCTAAACTTTTCTTGTGGTGTTATATAAAATATTGCAGTAAACTATGGAAAAAAGGCATCTGCTTTAAAATATGGAATTCTTACAACAACTTTTAATGCAAAAACCCCCCTCAAAACTGTATTTACGCAACGTCATCTGGTGAGGCTGCAGATAGCCTGTGCATGCCTGGGGAGCACAGTTCATCATATATAAATTTAACAATGTGAGCCTTGGCCTCTGCAAATCCTGCAATTAGAAAAAATAGTAAAATTTTGTTTATCTGTACTGTCAGCAGCAGGTGTCACCACTGCCTCCTCATTAACAACAGGTGCTTGTCATTAGCATCATGTGTGCTCGTATAAGCAGCGCTGCTCTCTGCTCCTCGGGAGGTTAATCTCCTCCCAGGTTGAAGTGAAAAAGATTGTTTTGATAAAAATTTTCTGTGCTCTTCCCTTTCTCTCCATTTCTCTGCACCGCTCAGATAACTTTGTTTCTATTTTGCTGCTATTCTACACGCTGTACGGTTTGTTTACAATGCAACCAATGATATGCACATGCTCCGAGACAATATGGAAGAGTCCAACAGTCTGAGGAGAAGGGGGGAGGACATTATGTTCGTAATCTGATTTGCCATGTATGTAAATACTGGTGTTTCTTCATTTTGTTGGACAAAATGTTAAATGTGCTAATGTAGCAGAGACAAAATGCATATTGTAGAGACGGGGGTGAATCAGCAGACAGCGTCTCAGTCAGGATGCAGAGAGTAAACAGAGGTGGACAATAGGCAGATCATGGGGAGTTGGCAGGAAGAAGGAGTCGGGGGGTTTAAGGGGAATGTATTGTGATGTGAAATGTCATGCAGATGTGAGATGAGCAGTTTGGATAAAAGGAGAAACTGTGCTTGGATGCTTCATGCTTTTTCTGTGTATGACTGATGAGAGAGTATAATAAACTTTGTCTGTTCGTAAACCTGCCTCCTCATTTCCCACACTCTCCACACTGGCGACCCTGTACGGATTATGGAACACGAGGCAAGAACCCCGGAGTCGGCCCGGACGGGAACCTCCAGCAACACGTGCGCTGTTTCAGTCAAGCTACCGGACTTTTGGCAGCACAACCCGCGCTCTTGGTTTCACCACACCGAGGCCCAGTTCGCCCTCCGGGGAATAACAGCAGACGACACCAAGTTTTACTACGTGGTTGCAGCGCTGGACGTTCGCACAGCTCAGCAGGTAGCGAGCCTGCTCGACCAGCCCCCAGCCCACAACAGATACGAGGCCCTCAAGGCTGCGCTAACCCGGCGCTACACGCTCTCGGACTGTGAGAGAGCAGAGAGGCTCCTGAGGCGTTCCGAGTTAGGAGATGGTTCGGCGGTCGATCTGATGGAGAAGATGTTGGCGTTAATGGGCACAGACGACGTGGCATTTTCTGTTTGCCCACCTTTTCCTCCGGAACCTTCAAACAGAGGCGAGAGTGGTTCTGGCCAATTCGCCGTTGCTGGCCGCGCGTGACTACCGTGCGCTAGCCCAGGAGGCAGACCGGATCATCCTCACCACCAGAGCCCTCACAGTCAACGTGGCAGTGTCGGAACCCAGCGAGACGACCAGAGGAGGCGAGGAGCCACCGACGGTAGCGGCAGCGGGGGCCAAGGAGCGCCAGAGAAGCACGCTCTGTTTCTACCACCGCCGCTTCAGAGAGAACGCACGCAGATGTGCGCCACTGTGCCAATTCCAGCGCTCGGGAAACGCCAAGGCCGCCGGCGAAGAGATCAAGCTGCTCTATGTGACGGACTCGCGCTCAGGGAGGCGTTTCCTTGTAGACACCGGAGCCCAGAAGAGCATCATCCTGCCAACCTATGCCAACCGACTGGCAGGACCTAGCGGCCCCGGGCTAGTGGCAGTAAACGGCTCGGGCATTAAGACCTTTGGTGAGAGAACACTGGCTTTATCTCTACATGGCCGTACATACGAGTGGACTTTTGTCATAGCAGCACTGAGTTTCCCAATCCTGGGAGCTGATTTTCTGTGTGCGCATGGTTTACTAGTTGATGTTGCTAACAGGCGCCTGGTTAATGCACTGTCCTTTGACTCTCTCCCCTGTACAGCTCGAGGGGCCAGGCCAGTAACACAAGCCAACGTCACAGCTCCAGGCGGTAAGTTCCACACACTGCTCACTCAGTTCCCAGCACTCATGGTCCCGACGTTTTCGGCAGCCATCGCTAAACACGGGGTGGAGCACTTTATAACCACCACCGGGCCGCCCGTTTTCGCACGACCTCAGCGCTTGGACGCAGCTAAACTGGCCATAGCGCGCGAGGAGCTTGCCAACCTGGAAAGGTTGGGCATCATCAGGCGTTCGAACAGCCCATGGGCATCCCTGCTGCACATGGTCCCTAAGGCTGAGGGATCGTGGCGACCGTGCGGTGATTTCCGCAGGTTGAACAATGCCACAGCACACGACCGCTACCCGATTCCCCACATTCAGGATTTTTCCGTTCACCTCGCCGGAGCACGCATTTTTTCCAAAATAGACCTGGTCCGCGGTTACCACCAGGTCCCAGTGCGCACGGAGGACGTACCCAAAACAGCGGTAATAACTCCGTTCGGCTTGTTCGAGTTACTGCGCATGCCATTCGGGATAAAAGGAGCGGCACAGACGTTCCAGCGCATGATGGATGTGGTGCTATGCAATCTCCCGTTTGTGTTTGTCTATCAGGATGATATTCTGGTAGCTAGAGCATCCGAAGACGAACACGTAACCCACCTCAGGACGGTTTTCCAGAGGTTGGAGGAGCACGGGTTAATAATCAACCCGGCGAAGTGCCAGTTCGGCGTGACGGGGATTGATTTTTTGGGGCACCGCGTCTCACCGGAGGGAGTAATACCCTTGCCTGACAAAGTGCGCGCCATGGCGAACTTTCCCTGGCCTCGGACGGTCAGGGCACTGCAAGAATTTTTGGGGATGGTTAACTTTTATAACCGGTTCCTCCTCCGCGCAGCTCAACTCATGCAGCCATTGTACGCCGCGCTCAAGAGACGGAAACCCGCGGATGGAGTCGAATGTTCTCCTGAGCGAGAGCAGGCGTTCTTTGAGGTTAAAGCAGCCCTGGCAAATGCCGCACTGTTGGCACACCCAGACCCGGCGGCCCGGATAGTGCTCACTACCGACACCTCAGATGTGGCCATAGAGGCCGTTGTGGAGCAACGTGTCGCCGGTTCTTGGCAGCCGCTCACTTTTTTCAGCAGGGCTTTGCGCGACAGTGAGCGTAAATACAGCGCGTTTGACAGGGAGTTGCTGGCTCTCCACCTGGCCATAAGCCACTTCCAGTTCTGGCTAGAAGGGCGCAGCTTCACCGCGTTCGTGGACCACAAGCCGCTGACGTTCGCTATGGCCAAGGTTTCGGAACCATGGTCGGGCCAGCAGCAGAGACAGCTGGCCGCGATCTCGGAGTTTACGACCGAAATTCAGCATGTGTCAGGTAAACTGAATGTGGTGGCGGACCGCCTCTCGCGCGCGGTAGTGATCCTGGTCAGCGTAGGGATAGATTATACAGCCATCGCCGCTGAGCAGATTGGCGATACGGATGTGCGCGCGCTCCAGTCTGGACCAACAGGGTTAAGGCTGGAGAGCAGAGTACTGCAAGACTGCAAGCCCCCACTAATCTGCAACGTCTCCACGGGACGCCCGCGCCCGGTGGTCTCGGTCACGTGGCGTCGCCGCGTGTTTGAGTCAGTTCACCCTCTGGCGCACTCAGGAGTGCGCGCATCAGTCAAAATGGTGGGAGCGAAGTTTGTGTGGCCAGGCCTGCGCAAACAAGTGAAAGAGTGGGCTGCAGCCTGCATAACGTGCCAACGAGCCAAAGTACACAGACACACGAAGGCTCCTTTGGAGCCGTTTAGTATGCCGGCTAAAAGGTTCGACCATGTTCACGTGGACCTCGTGGGCCCCCTCCCGCCATCGCAGGGGTGCACGCACCTTCTGACAGTGGTGGACCGCACCACACGCTGGCCAGAAGCAGTCCCGCTGGCGGCAACCACGTCCGCGGACGTGGTGCACGCTTTTTTGACAACATGGGTGACGCGTTTTGGGATCCCGTCGGACATCACGTCCAATAGGGGCCCTCAGTTTGTTTCCGAACTTTGGTCCGCGATGGCCCGCAGCCTGGGTGTTGCAATTCATCGCACAACCGCGTACAACCCACAGGCCAATGGGTTATGTGAGCATTTTCACAGGTCACTGAAAGCGGCGCTCAGGGCTTCGCTTACGGATGCAAATTGGGTAGACCGGTTGCTGTGGGTTTTATTGGGGTTGCGTTCCGCACCAAACAGAGGATTTGGAGGCTTCCCCGGCAGAACTGTTTTTTTCTCAGCCACTGCGGCTGCCCGGGGAATTCTTTCCAGATAATCCCGCGCCGGACAGCTGCCTATCTCAGTGTTTGCAGCATAGTGCAGACACAGGCACGCTGCCCAGCCCAGCCCACCACTGTTTTCCACGCGCTTTCGTGCCAAAAATTTTAAAGAACGCGGAGTTCGTGTTCATCAGGCACGATGCCCACCGCCCTCCATTGCGCCCACCCTATGATGGCCCATTCAGAGTGCTGGAAACAGGGGACAAGCATTTTTTGTTAGACTTGGGGGGTCGTCGGGAGAAAATATGCATAAACAGACTTAAGCCCACCTTTGTAGTGGCGGACGAGCAAGTGCTGCTGGCTCGGGCCCCTTGGCGTGGAAGACCCCCACTGAGAGCTCCCCAGGCAAACGATTCACTAGGACAGCCACACGGGCAAAGCGGATTCCCGCCCCCCCTCGCCATGGCCCACCCGCAGTCAGACACACGTCCAGCAGCCCCCCGCCGGCACAGAGACCCCCGTTACAGCAGATATGGGAGGAGACTGAAGCCCAAAAGACGTGAGGACTGAAACTCTGTCTGGGGGGGGGGGGTAGTGTAGCAGAGACAAAATGCATATTGTAGAGACAGGGGTGAGTCAGCAGACAGCGTCTCAAGTCAGGATGCAGAGAGTAACCAGAGGTGGACAATAGTCAGGCAGATCATGGGGAGTTGGCAGGAAGAAGGAGTCGGGGGGTTTAAGGGGAATGTATTGTGATGTGAAATGTCATGCAGATGTGAGATGAGCAGTTTGGATAAAAGGAGAAACTGTGCTTGGATGCTTCATGCTTTTTCTGTGTATGACTGATGAGAGAGTGTAATAAACTTTGTCTGTTCGTAAACTTGCCTCCTCATTTCCTACACTCTCCACACTAAACATTTAAAAAAAAATATGGGGCTCCTAGCAGATTGGGGCCTAAGGCAGTCGTCTACCTTTGCCTAATGGTAAGTCCACCTCTGGTCGAAGCTGATGTCTTCTGACCAAAGCAATCCATTCCATCCAATGCTTCTTTGTTAGCTCAGAGACTCGATTCCACTTTTCTTCAAGTCGGGATGTTAAAAAAGTGTATGCTGTTATGAATCTTTTTCCCACGCCAATCGTGAGAGCGGTTGTTGCATTTGATAACACAGCAAAACTTCCCCATTCTAATGTTGCATGGTAATTGGATGAATAATATGAAGCAACCCTCTCAAAAGCTTCAGCTTCAGCTTAACTGCTTTCATCACTCACTACTGAACTAAGACAGGCAGACCACTTTTCCCACAATTCCTTGCAGTTTTTCCATCAGGTGATATCATGTGCCCATTCCCTATATTGAAGGAGCGTGAGGCAGAATGAGGCATCATCTATGCCTGGGGTGCCCAACCAATCGATCACGATCGACTGGTTGGGCAAAAAACAAAAATGTACCATTTTCATTCAGAGTGGGAGGAGGATTATTTTTTGTTTATTCAAATTCAAAGTCCATTTGTCTCATTTGCAATGTTGGCATGGCCATACCAAAGAAGGGCAATCTGGAGTTGCATTTCAGAACAGTGCACAAAAACTATGAGATGGATTTCCCCGCTAAAACTGCTCTACGCACTCATAAAGTGCAGGAATTGAAGAGTCGGCTTGCATGCGGCAGTCCATTTTAACGAGGCCCAACACCAAAGGTAAGGCGGCAACCATTGCATCATATCGAGTCAGTCATGTTCATGCTAAACACAAAAAGTCTTTCAAGGACGGTGAAGTTGTGAAAGAAGCATTCATTGAGGCTGCAGATCCATTCTTTGGTGATTTTAAGAACAAAACAGAGATCATTGCCACTATTAAGGACATGCAATTATCCTGGAATTCTGTTACATGGCGACGTGAGATGATGGCAGAGGATGTCGAGGAGTAATTGAAAAAGGACACTGAGGCATGTGAGTGTTTTTCCCTCCAGTTTGATGAGTCGACTGATATGGTGGATGTGGCTCACTTGTGTTTTCATTAGAATGGTTTTTGATGACATGACCTCCAAAGAAGAGCTGCTCACAGTTTTGCCATTGAAAGGACATACAAGAGGTGAAGATATTTTTAACGCTTTCATGGAGTTTGTTAACAAGAGCCAACTGCCTCTTTTCAAGCTCATCTCCATCCCAACTGGTGGTGCTCCAGCGATAGTAGGCCACACTAATGGGTTCATTGCATTGTGCAAATGAAGTGAATCTTTCCCAGACACCCTTAATTATCATTGTATTATTCACCAGCAAGCACTATGTGGGAAGATTTTAAACATGAAAGAAGTGATGGATGTTGCTATGAAAATAGTGTGCTTGTTCGTGCCAAGAGTATACAGAGAAGGTTATTCAGGGCTCACTTGGAGGAGACAGGAGCTGAACACACAGACCTGCTGCTTCACACAGATGTAAGATGGCTTAGCAGAGGTAAATTTTTGGGGAGGTTCAGCGAGTTGTTGCCTGAAATCAAAGATTTTCTGAAGCTTTCAAAACAAGCAGAATATGCTCAGCTTGAGGACTGCCAGTGGCTTTTGGACTTAGCATTCCTGACAGATCGGACTGACATGCTCAATGATTTGAATTTACAGCTCCACGGTCAGGATAAACATGTGATAAACATGATTAGTTAAGTGAATACATTTAAAAGCAAGCTGCAACTGCTTTCTAGTAGGCTGCAAGGCCATGACCTGCGAAACTTTCCTCACATGTAAGCAGAACTCCATTGTCATGGCAAACATCTTTGCACTTATCCATGGCCACACGGGGGCCAATACAGAAAAAATTTTTAAAATCTTTCAGATACAAATCACAAAATGCAATCAGTTCTTTTAAAGAAGACTTGCTGAAGCAAGACTGGACAAAAGTCTATGTATCAGATGTAAATGAAGCCTATGACACATTTATAAACATTGTAACCACTCTTTATGGAAAAAAAATTGTCCATTAGTAAAGAAAAAGCTTAAACATAAATTTGTCGATAAGCCATGGTTAACCAAAGGATTACAAAAGGCATGTAAAAAGAAAAATTCATTATATAAAGCTTTTCTAAAGAAAAGGACAAAAGAAGCAGAGCAGCGGTATAAAACATACAAAAATAAGTTAACATATATAATGAGATGTAGTAAAAGAGACTATTACAGTAAAGAACTGGAGAAAAACAGAGACAATATTAAAAATACATGGACAATACTTAACAATATTCTTGGAAATAAAAACAGAAATACAAGCTACCCAACCAATTTTTCAAAAAATAATAAAACGACTCAGAGTGTGAATGCAGTTTCACCTGCAGTTGAATTTAATAACTTTTTTGTTAACATCGATCCGAATTTGGCTCGAGAAATACCCATTACGGCACCCACAGGTGATACAATAAGCAAAAGCACTGCTATAAAAGACATTTTCATAAAGAACACAGACGAGAAAGAGGTCATTGAAATTGTTAAATCATTTAAAAGTTAAACATCTACGGACTGTGATGGTATTGACATGCTCTTAGTTAAAACTATTATTGAATGCTTAGTGAAACCACTGACATATATCTGTAACCTGTCTCTCCAAACAGGTATATTTCCCAATGCAATGAAAATAGCTAAAGTAATCCCGATATACAAGACAGGTGACAGAG
The DNA here is from genome assembly GCA_020510985.1 of Pholidichthys leucotaenia. NCBI lineage: Eukaryota > Metazoa > Chordata > Actinopteri > Cichliformes > Pholidichthyidae > Pholidichthys > Pholidichthys leucotaenia. Next base: position 279,530,648 of record CM035840.1, on the reverse strand, counting down.
GGGAACTTTCAAACTATAGACCAATTTCACTATTGCCACAATTTTCGAAGATACTTGAAAAAATATTCTATGAGAGAATTGACAACTTCATACTGAAGAATAATTTATTGTGTGAGCAGCAATATGGGTTCAGACACAAGAGGACAACTGCATTTGCTCTAATGGAATTTATAGAAAAAATATCAACTGTCGTTGAAAATAAAGAGTATTCAGTTGGGGTATTCCTGGATCTTAAAAAAGCATTTGATACAGTGGATCATAATTTATTATTAAAGAAACTACAAAATTGTGGTATTAGGGGGGTAGCACTGTCCTGGTTAAGTAGTTACTTAAAGAATAGATATCAGTATGTATGTGTTGGTAACAAAAACTCACAGTTACTGAAGGTTACTTGTGGAGTCCCAGAGGGTTCAGTTTTGGGGCCATTATTATTCAATATGTATATAAATTATATATGTAAAGTTTTGGAAAAAATGGATTTAATATTGTTTGCCGATGACACTAATCTATTATGCAGTGGAAGCAATTTGGAACAACTTTTGGATACACTCAGAAAGGAATTAGGAAAGCTCAAACTGTGGTTTGATTCAAACAAATTAACGCTCAATTTAAGTACGACAAAATTTATAGTTTTTAACAACCATCACAACAACTTAGTATCTAAACTCAGTGTAAATGGTGTAGAGATTGAAAGGGTATCTGAAACTAAATTTCTTGGAGTAATAATTGATAATAAACTGTGTTGGAAGTCACATATTAATTATATTAAAGGTAAAATATCTAAATCAATTGCAATACTACAAAGAGTGAAATATTTGCTGAATCAACCCACACTGTATACTCTGTATCATTCATTAATACTCCCATACATGACATATTGTACTGAAGTATGGGGAAATACATATAAAACAAACATATATCCAGTCTTTATGCTTCAGAAGAGAGCTATTAGAATAATTAGCAAAGCTGCTTACAGGGAACCAACAAACCCACTTTTTCTTAAATTAAAAGCTCTCAAGTTGAAAGATCTGGTTGACTTTAAAACTGCAGTAATTATGTTTAAAGTAAAGAATCTATCACTGCCCGCAAATATCCAAAAGTTGTTCCAAATAAGGGAGAAACAATATCATTTCAGAGGAACATGTACAGTTAGGCCCAAAAATATTTGGACAGTGACACAAGTTTTGTAATTTTAGCTGTTTACGAAAACATATTCAGGATACAATTATATAATCAATACGGGCTTAAAGTGCAGACTCTCAGCTGTAATTTGAGAGTATTCACATCCAAATTGGAGCAAGGGTTTAGGAATTACAGCTCTTCAATACGTAGCCGCCTCTTTTTCAAGGGACCAAAAGTAATTGGACAATTGACTCAGAAGGCTGCAAAAAAAAATAACAAGGCTGCATGGGCTCTTCCCTCATTAACCTGTCATCAATTAAGCAGTTAAAAGGTCTGGAGTTGATTCCAGGTGTGGCGTTTGCATTTGGAAGCTGTTGCTGTGAACACACAACATGCGGTCAAAGGAGCTCTCAATGGAGGTGAAACAGACCATCCTGAGGCTGAAAAAAAAAGAAGAAATCCATCAGAGAGATAGCAGAAATGTTAGGAGTGGCCAAATCAACAGTTTGGTACATTCTGAAAAAAAAAGAGTGCACTGGTGAGCTTGGGAACCTAAAAAGGCCTGGACGTCCACGGAAGACAACAGTGATGGATGATCGCAGCAACCCCTTCACAACATCCACTCAAGTGAAGAACACTCTCCAGGAAGTAGGTGTATCAGTATCTAAGTCTACCATAAAGAGAAGACTTCATGAGAGTAAATACAAAGGATTCACCACAAGGTACAAACCATGAATCAGCCTCAAAAATAGAAAGGCCAGAATTGACTTTGCCAAAAAACACCTAAAGAAGCCAGCCCAGTTCTGGAACAGCATTCTTTGGACAGATGAGACTAAGATCAACCTGTACCAGAATGATGGGAAGAAGAAAGTTTGGAGAAGAATTGGAACAGCTCATGATCCAAAGCACACCACATCTTCTGTAAAACATGGTGGAGGCAGTGTGATGGCATGGCCATGCATGGCTTCCAATGGCACTGGGTCAGTTGTGTTTATTGATGATGTGACAAAAGACAGAAGCAGCTGGATGAATTCTGAAGTGTATAAGGATATACTTTCTGCTCAGATTCAGCCAAATGTAGCAAAGTTGATTGGACGGCGCTTCACAGTACAGATGGACAATGATCCAAAACATACTGCAAAAGCAACCCAGGAGATTTTTACAGCAACGAAGTGGAATATTCTGCAATGGCCGAGTCAATCACCAGATCTCAACCCAATCGAGCATGCATTTCACTTGCTCAAGACAAAACTTAAGGCAGAAAGACCCACAAACAAGCAACAACTGAAGACAGCTGCAGTAAAGGCCTGGCAAAGCATCACAAAGGAGGAAACCCAGCGTTTGGTGATGTCCATGGGTTCCAGACTTCAGGCAGTCATTGCCTGCAAAGGATTCTCAACAAAATATTGAAAAGTAACATTTTACTTAGGGTTATGTTTATTTGTCCAATTACTTTTGAGCCCCTGAAATGAGGAGCGTTTGTATAAAAATAGCTACAATTCCTACATGTTTAATCATATATTTTTGTTCAACCCCTTGAATTAAACCTTAAAGTCTGCACTTCAATTCCATTGTAGTTGTTTCATTTCAAATCCAATGTGGTGGCATGCAGAGCCCAGATCATGAAGATTGTGTCACTGTCCAAATATTTCTGGGCCTAACTGTATATTTCAAAAACCCTCAGTGAGAACTACCACCAAGCAACACTGTATTTCTGTGCAAGGAGTCAGATTGTGGAACACTTTTGGACCTGAATTAAAATCATGTACAACACTTGGACAATTTAAACAAAAACTAAAGGAAGAAATACTCCAAACATATTTACAAGATGACATGTAAAATCACATAAGGATTGTCATATCCAGTCTGTGTTGTGCTGTTGCTTAGTTGTTGTTTTTTTTTTGTCACGTTTTGTCTTAGCTTTGTTCTGAATTGTAATCGCTCTTGTTTTGTTTTTCTTTTGAATTCTTGGATGGAATATGGGTGGGCAATATAAGCTGCGGCTTCAACCATCACCCATTTCGGATAACTTATGTTGAACTGTATAATCAGAGGAGTTATTGTCTAATTTGACCTTGTTGGATTTTTTTTTCTTTTTTCCCCTTTGTTATATTATTCTGTTTCTTTTTAACTTTTACTTTTAATCTATCCGAAAAAATAAAGATTCTGCACAACTGGACAGTGCATGATATGAGGAGCAGGTTCAAGGCATCTTTTCAGAATTTGAGAAGCATTTTACTGACTTTACATCCATTGAGCCTTTTGCCAGCTATCTGTGTTTTCCATTTGGGGAGGGCATCAATGTGGATTACACTGCTTCTAAAACAGCATCACTGTTTCATCTGGATAGCTCTGCTGTTGAGCGTGAGATTCTCACACTGCAAAATGACACTGAGATCAAATCCAGGGCAACACCTGGCTTGAAAGGAGACTTCTGGAACCTACTGCTGGAACAAAAATATCCCAACCTCAGAAGATGTGCCTTGAGCTTGACTACACTTTTCGGATCAACGCATTTGAGTGAGACTGCTTTCTCTCACATGAAAATCATCAAGACGAAGTACAGATCCACAATGACAGAAATTCACCTTGTGGCCTGCCTAAGGCTTGCAACCAGCTCCTACTGCCCTCACTATGACAACCTAGCTGCCTCCTCCCAATGCCAAAGGTCCCACTGAGGTAAGGAAATACATTTATTGCAACTGCTTTGCAAATCACAAACTACTTTTTATTACATCTGAGTGGGTTTTCTGTTTGTTGTGTGCATATTAAATGTGTAGATGGACAATGGATATAGCCTCTGTGAACTGGTAAATCTCAACAGGCTCACAACTTTAAAAGTAGATCTTGGTTCAAAAAAGGTTGGGCACCACTGATCTACGCTGATTCTGGGTGATATGAAACAACATTAAGGTAACAGAGGTGGGCCAGAATGATCTTCTCCATGGTCTTCAGGCGAGAAGGTAAGGCTACCGGCCTGAAATTGTTCGGCGCACTGTGGTGTGTGCAGCCTGTGGACCCTGGACCACACAGGGAGGGGACCCAGTGCAGACTGAGGGTTAGTCCTGGTCTGCACAGTCTCTGGGTGCCTTGAAGCTGATGCTGTCTGGACCCATTGCTTTCCTTATCCTGATCCTTTTTTTTTTTTTTTTTTTTAAATTTTGGTTCCTCCTCATTTGATGAGGCTGTGTGTGTGTGGGGGGGGGGGGGGTAGAATATCTAAAACCAAACTCTTCAGTAATGGGGCTCCACAGGGAAATATTTCTGATCCTCATCCACCAAATTATGTAGGAATCATCAATCATTTCTTTCTTTCAAACTGTTAAAAAAAAAAGAAAGATTAGAACGTTTTTAGTATTGTGAAATTCTGAGACTACTTTGGGCCACTAGAGGGCACCACTGGCACACTTATTCCTGGTGTTTAATCGTTGACAGCTGGGAGCTGACATGATAAAATATGTTTTACAAGAGCTTTTAGAAATGGAATAAAATTTTTAAAAACGCATAAAAGTCAGGTGGCTCTGTAGAATTAAAAGTGGGAGAGATGAGATCTGCTGGAAACAATTAAAATATACCAAGACAAGACACAGGATTAAACGGGGGTGGGGGGGCAGCTGTGACTTTATAACTCCAACAGGGGCGCAGCACCAAATTTTAGGCCCTGGGTACAGCACTGTGTGGGCCCCTCACCAAATGCAAAACAAGTTTGAATTTTACATTCCAAGGTTTAAAATAGGGGCCATTTGTGTGTGCCTCTGTGTGGTGGTGGGGGTAATTGTGTCATTTTTAGTAAAGCACTTTGTGCTACAACCTTTTGTATGAAAAGTGCTATATAAATAAAGTTTTGCCTGACTGATTTCCATTAAAAACCTTAGGCAGTAAGCTCCACCATTATAGCTGGTTTGATGCTATGATTTATTTATGTGTTTTGTGAATATTTATGGTCATCAAATAGTTTTGTTTCCCTACCTCTTTGTCAATAATTTACTTTTTTGAGAATGGACCTACGTGTACTTTTCATTTACACTTCATTTATTTATTTATTTATATTCTATTTTCAATTCCATTGGTCTCATTCTTTTGTAGACTTCCAAGTTTTTGCTGGAGCGTCTTTAACAAACCCAGTTTCTGATTGCAATCAATGTACAGTGACGTACACAAACATTTTGGTGGGCAGGTGCTCAACCAAAAAAGAAAAGGGCACTTCTAAATACTGAAAAAGAAATGCTACAGACAAAATTTTATTACACTTACTTGATATATCTGTTTTAATTCAATATCTTATACACTCATAGAGATATTTATTGCTCTATAGATTTTTACAAAATTAACAACTCAGATGCCATGGTCATTATCATTAATTATGTAAAGGTCAATAACAAAAAATGCCAGCTTCCACTGAAAAATATCTGTTCAGAATACAAAAATCTTTGTAAAAAATCTGGAAAAAGGATTTTCTTTCAATAAATAAAATATTAAACCTCCATGCAAAAAATAAAATAAAAAAAAAAATTAAAAGATGATTCCCCTTGTCAGTAAAATGATCCACACTCATCCCTCCTGTTAACTTGCCACCCTCCATCCTTATAAAGAGTATAGTTTAGTAGCAAATGTACGAGAAAAATTATGAAAATTTGTGGGAAAAGTTGCAAATTTTATAGAAACAATTTTCAAATTTATGAGTATATTGTAAATTTGTGTGGGGGAAAGATAAATTTATCACAAAACATAGCAAATTTATAGAAAAAAGTACAAACTTTATTACAAAAGTAATAAATTTATTGGGGAAAAAGTTGCAAATTTATTTTAAAAAGTTACAATTTTCACCCCCCCCCCAAAAAAAAACCCAAAACAAAAAAACAAAACAACTCACTAATTGGTCACGAAATTGGAGACTGAAGGGTCACTGGTTCAATTCCTGAACTAGCAGGATCAGATCTGGGTGGGACAGATGACAAAGCAGTGTTGCCTCACCCAGTGATGGTTTCAGATATGAGCGATGTGGGCAGACACCTGGGGCACTACGAGAATTAGAAAAATAAAAATAAAAACAGGTGGGATGCCAACACCATCTGACTGAAGTTGGCAGACTCCACAGATCAAACTCCAGTATGGCAGACATTCAAAGCACAGCAAAGGAAGAAAAAAAAAGTTAAAAGTAAGTTTTTTCTTAAATTATGCAGCAGTTTGAATTTCGAAACATGAGCCCAAAAACGGCAACATTTGGTGATCACAGCTTATGGGGCAGGTGTAATGTGGCCAACTATTGATCGGGGGATCAGTGGTTCGATTCCTGCTCTGTCTACAGTCTGCATGTCGAAGTGTCCTTGAGCAAGACACTGAACCCCCAGTTCCTCCTGGTGGGTCAGGCCAGTGCCTGTGCATGGCAGCTCTCTTGCCATCAGTGTGTGAATGGGTGGATAGCAGGATCTGTAAAGCACTTTGGTCATCCAGAGAAGGGTAAAAAGTGCTATATAAATGAACGCCATTTATAATTTTTCTCCATTGTGTTGTATCAGCTTCAGTTTACTGTCCACATGAATTAATTTTTTATTTTTTATTAATTTTTTTTTTTTTTAGTATGAATGAATCTTTATTTCGGATAGATTAGATTAAAAAATTAAAAGAAAGGAACAGAATAATATAACAAAGGGGGAAAAAAATCCAACAAGGTCAAATTAAACAATAACTCCTCGGACTATACAGTTAAACATAAGTTATCCAAAATGGGTGATGGGTGATGGCTGAAGCCGCAGCTTATATTGCCCACCCATGTTCCATCTAAGAATTCAAAAATTAAATAAAATAAAAGTGATTACAAATCAGAACAAAGATAAGACAAACATGACAAAAAAACTAAGCAACAGCACAACACTGACTGGATTTGATAATCCTTATATGATTTTACATGTCATTTTGTATATATGTTTGGAGTATTTCTTCCTTTAGTTTTTGTTTAAATTGTCCAAGTGTTGTACATGATTTTAATTCAGGTCCAAAAGCATTCCACAGTCTGACTCCTTGCACCGAGACACAGTGTTGCTTGGTGGTAGTTGTCATTGAAGGTTTTTGAAATGTACAGCCGTGGACAAAATTGTTGGTACCCCTCTGTAAATGAAAGAAAAACCCCAAATGGTCACAGAAATAACTTGAATCTGACAAAAGTGGTAATAAATAAAAAGGCTATGAAAATTAACCAATGAAAATCAGACAGTGCTTTTGAATTGTGGTTCAGCAGAATAATTTTAAAAAACAAACTCATGAAACAGGCCTGGACAAAAATGATGGTACCCTTAACTTAATATTTTCTTGCACAACCTTTTGAGGCAATCACTGCAATCAAACAATTTCTGTAACTGTCAATTGTCACCATGGGTTGAGATGCCGTCTCGGCACTCAGCCCATGTTTTCCCTCATCCCTGCTTCCCATTGAGCAGCGTCTCAGCTGGCCCCCAGCTGGCAGCATTATGGACGGCTGGGGCCAATTAGTCTTCATCAGCTGGGGCGCTGCCAATGAGGATAAATAGGAGCAGCCTCGATGACTCGGGGCTGCGACATAAACACATTGCTAAGCTGAAGCCCCTTCGTCTGGTGTCAGCTTATACTCCTCTTGCAGCATTCCTGTGTTTGTATCCCGCTGTGAGTATGTACGTCTTGCTACCCCCACGTCCGGTACGAGCTGCTTACCTCTGCGCTGTGCAACCTGTGAGTGTACGTCTGCATGAGTATCTGTGCTCTCCTCATCCCTTCCCCTTTACCCTGAATAAAATATCACGACTCACTGGCTTGTCCCTGGCTCTGATTGCCCGGCTCCCTAGAGCCGGATATGACATCAATGAGACTTCTGCACCTCTCAGCAGGTATTTTGGCCCACTCCTCATGAGCAAACTGCTCCAGTTGTCTCAGGTTTGAAGGGTGCCTTCTCCAGACGGCATGTTTCAGCTCCTTCCACACATGATCAATAGGATTTAGATCAGGGCTCATAGAAGGCCACTTTAGAATAGTCCAATGTTTCACTCTTAGCCATTCTTGGGTGTTTTTAGCTGTGTGTTTTGGGTCATTATCCTGTTGCAAGACCCATGACCTGCGACTGAGACCAAGCTGTCTGACACTGGGCAGCACATTTCTCTCTAGAATACCTTGATAGTCTTGAGATTTCATTGTACCCTGCACAGATTCAAGACACCCTGTGCCAGATGCAGCAAAGCAGCCCCAGAACATAACAGAACCTCCTCCATGTTTCACAGTAGGGACAGTGTTCTTTTCTTGGTATGCTTCATTTTTGCGTCTGTGAACATAGAGCTGATGTGCCTTGCCAAAAAGTTCCAGTTTTGTCTCGTCTGTCCATAGGACATTCTCCCAGAAGCTTTGTGGCTTGTCAACATGCAGTTTGGCAAATTCCAGTCTGGCTTTTTTATGATTTGTTTTCAACAGTGGTGTCCTCCTTGGTCGTCTCCCATGAAGTCCACTTTGGCTCAAACAACGACGGATGGTGCGATCTGACACTGATGTACCTTGACCTTGGAGTTCACCATGAATGTGTTTAGAGGTTGTTCTGGGCTCTTTTGTTACCATTCTTATTATCCGTCTCCTCCTGTGGCCACGTCCAGGGAGGTTGGCTACAGTCCCGTGGATCTTAAATTTCTGAATAATATGTGCAACTGTAGTCACAGGAACATCAAGCTGCTTGGAGATGGTCTTATAGCCTTTACCTTTAACATGCTTGTCTATAATTTTCTTTCCAATCTCCTGAGACAACTCTCTCCTTTGCTTCCTCTTGTCCATGTTTAGTGTAGTACACACCATGTCACCAAACAGCACAGTGACTACTTGTCACCCTTTAAATAGGCCGACTGACTGATTACAAGTTTGTAGACACCTGTGATGTTAATTAGAGGACACATCTTGGTTGAACATGTCCCTATGGTCACATTATTTTCAATCTTTGTAGGGGTACCATCATTTTTGTCCAGGCCTGTTTCATGAGTTTGTTTTTGAAAGTAATTCTGTTGAACCACAATTCAAAAGTATTGTCTTATTTTCATTGGTTAATTTTCATAGAATTTTTATTTATTACCACTTTTGTCAGATTCAAGTTATTTCTGTGACCATTGTGAGTTTTTCTTTCATTAGCAGGGGGGTACCAACAATTTTGTCCACGTGTGTACATGTTCCTCTGTAATTATATTGTTTCTCCCTTATTTGTTGTCACCACTACTCTTCATCCTGTACACAAACATGTGTCGGAGCAGACATGACAACAGACACATTATAAAGTATGCTGATGACTCAGTCATTGTCAGTCTCCTCCAGGATGGTGAGAGTGGCCATGGCCCAGTAGTTGATGACTTTGTTCACTGGTGTGAGGATTCCTACCTGCAGCTGAATACAACAAAAACGAAAGATATGATTATTGACTTTAGGAGGAAAACTCCCAGGCACAAAGTCACCATACTAAAAGGCCAGACCACCGAATGTGTACAATCGTACAAATATCTTGGGACGATTATTGATAGTGGATTGAACTTTGAGGTGAACTGTGAAAGGGTGTGCAAAAAGGGTCAGCAAAATTTGCATTGTTTGAGGAAACTTGCACGCTTCCAAATTGACCGAACCATAATGACTATGTTCTATCGGGCTTTTATTGAATCTGTTTTATCCTTTTCTTTAATGTCATGGTTTGGTCAGATAAAACTGAAACAGAGGAAATCCTTGGATCAGGTAGTCAGATGGTCCAGTCGTTTGCTTGGTGAGTCACAGCTGAGCCTGACATCCCTGTACACCAGACAAGTACAGAGGATGGCCGACTCGATTTTAAATGATGACTCCCACCCTTTGCACTGCAACTTTCAGCTTCTTCCCTCCAGACGGAGGTTTGCTGTCCCAAAAAGTAGAACCCAGCGCTACAAAAACAGCTTTGTCCCTGCTGCTGTCAAAGAGTTGAACAAGCTATAAAAATTATATTGTACATATTTTATATTTACCTATTTTGTAAGATGTGTGCCTGTGTTTGTGTCTATGTTGAATGTAATTGTGGCTTGTAAATATGGATGTCACCAACTGCAAAACAAATCTACCTACGGGTACAAATAAAGTAACCTGAACCTGAACCTGAACCTTATTTGGAACAACTTTTGGATATTTGGGGGCAGTGATAGATTCTTCACTTTAAACATTATTACTGCAGTTTTAAAATCAACCAGATCTTTCAACTTGAGAGCTTTTAATTTAAGAAAAAGTGGGTTTGTTGGTTCCCTGTAAGCAGCTTTGTTTATTATTCTAATAGCTCTCTTCTGAAGCATAAAGACTGGATATATGTTTGTTTTATATGTATTTCCCCATATTTCTATTAATGAATGATACAAAGTATATAGTGTGGGTTGATTCAGCAAATATTTCACTCTGTGTAGTATTGTGATTGATTTGGATATTTTACCTTTAATATAATTAATATGTGACTTCCAACACAATTTATTATCTATTATTACTCCAAGAAATTTAATTTCAGATACCCTTTCAATATCTTCACCATTTACACTGAGTTTAGATACTGAGTTGTTGTGATGGTTATTAAAAATTATAAATTTTGTCTTACTTAAATTGAGCGTTAATTTGTTTGAATCAAACCACAGTTTGAGCTTTCCTAATTCCTTTCTGAGTGTATCCAAAAGTTGTTCCAAATTGCTTCCACTGCATAATAAATTAGTGTCATCTGCAAACAATATTAAATCCATTTTTTCCAAAACTTTACATATATCATTTATATACATATTGAATAACAATGGCCCCAAAACTGAACCCTGTGGGACTCTGCAAGTAACCTTCAGTAACTGTGAGTTTTTGCTACCAACACATACATACTGATATCTGTTCTTTAAGTAACTACATAACCAGGACAGTACTACCCCCCATACCATAATTTTGTAGTTTCTTTAACAATAATTTATGATCCACTGTATCAAATACTTTTTTAAAGAAGGAATACCCCAACTGAATACTCTTCATTTTCTACAGTGGTTGATATTTTTTCTATAAATTCCATTAGAGCAAATGCAATTGTCCTCTTGTGTCTGAACCCATATTGTTGCTCACACAATAAATTATTCTTCATTATAAAGTTGTCAGTTCTCTCACAGAATATGTTTTCAAGTATCTTAGAAAATTGCGGCAATAGTGAAATAGGCCTATAGTTTGAAAATTTCCCTCTGTCAACTGTCTTGTATATCGGTATTACTTTGGCTATTTTCATTGCATTGGTTAATATACCTGTTTGGAGTGACAGGTTACAGATATACATCAGTGGCTTCACTAAGCATTCAATGATAGCTTTGAATAAAAGCATGTCAATACCATCACAATCCGTAGATGTTTTATTTTTAAACTATTTCAATGACCTCTCTCTCATCTGTGTTCTTTATGAAGATGGAGTCTTTTATAGCAATGTTTTTGCTTATTGTATCACCCGTAGGTGCCGTAATGGGTATTTCTCATGCCATATTAGGACCAATATTAACAAAAAAATTATTAAATTCATCTGCAGGTGAGACTGCATTCACACTCTGTCGTTTTTTTTTTGTTTGTTTTTTTTTAAAGATTGGTTGGGTAGCTTGTATTTCTGTTTTTATTTCCAAGAATATTTAAGTATTGTCCATGTATTTTTAGTGTTATCTCTGTTTTTCTCCAGTTCTTTATTGTAATAGTAATAGTAATAGTCTCTTTTACTACATCTCATTATATATATATATATATTGACTTATTTTTGTATGTTTTATACCACTGCTCTGCTTCTTTTGTCCTTTTCTTAAGAAAAGCTTTATATAGTGAATTTTTCTTTTTACACACTTTTTGTAATCCTTTGGTTAACCATGGCTTGTCGACAAATTTCTGTTTAAGCTTTTTCTTTACTAATGGACAATTTTTTTCATAAAGAGCAGTTACAATGTTTATGAATGTGTCGTAGGCTTCATTTACATCTGATACATAGACATTTGTCCAGTCTTACTTCAGCAGGTCTTCTTTAAAAGAACTGATTGCATTTTGTGATTTGTATCTGAAAGATTTTAAAGTTTTTTCTGTATTGGCCCCCATGTGTGTGTCTGTGTGTATATATATATATTTATAGTAATATGTACATATGTATATTAGCTGCTCTTGCTTGCTTGCTTTTTTTCTTGCCTTCTGATTGTTGCTCTGAGTGTTGCTATCCCTGTGCTGTTGCAATCCTGGAATTTCCCCGTTGTGGGACGAATAAAGGCTTATCTTATCTTATCTTATCTTATGTGGCCATGGATAAGTGCAAAGACTGGCAGATGGTCATTTATGTCATTTATCAATAATCCACTTTCTATTTTTTTATCAATAATATTAACAAACAGGTTGTCAATAAGTGTAGCAGTGTGGACTGTGATTCTACTGGGATGTGTTATTGTAGGATATAGACTCATACTGTACATAGAATTCATGAACTCTGTAATTACATTTTGTTGAAAGGGATTTAGTAAATCAGTATTGAAGTCTCCACAGATTACAACCATTTTCTTATTAGTTATATTATTGTACAGCTCGACTAACTTAGCTCTGAATGTCTCAGCGCAAGTTCCTGGCATTCTATATATGCAACTTATAATTAGATTTTTTTGTTTTATCTTGGTCAATCTCAGCAGTAACACATTCCAGAATCTCTGGTAGTGCAAAGGACATTCCATTTACAAGTTTACACCTATACAGTTCATCAATATACAGTGCAACACCGCCACCCTTTTTTTGAGATCTGTTAATATGAAACATCTGATATCCCTCTATTACCATCAAAGAAGCCTGTTCTTCATTGAGCCAAGTTTCAGAGACTGCGATAGCTGTAAATTTTCTATCTAGCTGTTTTAAATAGTAATGAATCTGTGGAAAGTTTTTGTTAAGACTTCTGCTGTTAAAGTGTATTATTGATAGTTTACCATCTACTTGCACTAGACTTTTGAATTGCTTTTCAGTGTAATATTCACAGTGATTATGAATATTATTGAAGAAGTGGTTGTCAGGATCAATATCATTGTCCATCTCTTGTAGTTTATGTTCAGCATAATGAGATATTTTCAGAGTCTGAATTTCCTCTCTCTGTGTCATATGACTTTCTCCAACTGGGGATAATTGATGTCTACTAAAGTCAGTCATGAGGTTTTTTTGTTTGTTTGTTTGTTTGTTTTGTTTTTTAAAGTACATTATCATGTTATGTCACAAAAGGACTGTTCTTGCCATGTGTGTGGATATGGGTTATCGTAGTCTTGTGGGGGACCTAGACAATACATTCTCCACTCAGACTGAATGGCACAGGAGGAGATGCTTAAAGGCTGTTAAACGGATATGCAGGACAGACTTTTCTCCATAGGACCGCATAATACATAGATAATACATAACATAATACATAAATAATACATAACACATAGATAATACTCATTCTCCTGCGGACTGCATAATAATGCGCCAACAGGCTGGGTGACAAAGGGAATTGTTATTGTAAGTGTATGTATTGTAATGTGAACCCCCCAGGTCGCGAGGCAAGTTTGTATGGTATAAAAGAGAGATGCCAGCGACCTGGGTTATTCTTCTTGTTGACTGATGATAGAGAGAGAGTAATAAAGTCTGCTCTGCTCCAGCTCACTGCCTCGCCTGCTCATTCCTCTCTCTACAGTCTCTTAATTTTCTTAATCAGTGTTCATCTATATTTATTTAAATCAGTGAGAACTCTTATTATTATAAGATTACAACACATTGCCATCTACAGAAGTTCTCTGATGACTCTGCGATCGTTGGTCTCATCTCCAGCGGAGATGAAGCTGAGTACAGAGGGCTTATCCAGGACTTTGTGGACTGGTGCCATCGGAACTGCCTCCAGATCAACGCGAGGAAAACTAAGGAGCTGGTGGTGGACTGCCGCAGGCATGGGCAGCCCCTCACAGCACCAGTAAATATACAGGGAACAGACATCGAGATGGTGACATCCTACAAGTACCTGGGTATTCATCTGAACAATAAACTAGACTGGTCACACAATACTGACGCACTCTACAAGAAGGGACAGCGCAGGCTGTTCCTGCTGAGGAGACTCAGGTCTTTTGGTGTACAAGGGGCGCTGCTGAAGACATTCTATGACACGGTGGTGGCATCAGCCATCACTTTTGGAGTGGTCTGCTGGGGCAGTGGCATTACTGCAGCCGATAGGAAGAGACTGAACAAACTGATTAAGAAAGCTAGCTCTGTCCTGGGGCAACGCCTTGATCCGATGGAGGAGATAGGAGAGAGAAGGACGGTGGCTAAACTGTCATCTCTGCTGGAGTCCGAGTTCCACCCTATGCAGGACATACTGGATGCACTGAGGAGCTCATTTAGCAGCAGACTACATCATCCCAGGTGCACAACCGAGAGGTTTCGTAGGTCCTTCCTACCAACGGCTGTCAGACTGTACAACCTAAGCAGGGCTGCTCGCAGAGATAGCAAAAAGACGTAACAAACTAATAGTTTTTTTTTTAATGCAAAAGATGCAATAGACTTACACAATGGTCCTCTCCGGCATACAACTAGGAACATACCGGTCGCTATGGAGGGTGAGAATATGTATGGGCACATAATCATACCATGTAGGATAACTAAATAGACGGTTATGCTGTTTCATCCCACCTAGCAACAATGCTCTGCACTGTGTGTGTTTATATATTTACATATTTATTCCATCTAGCTACAATGCTCTGCACTGGGTGTGTTTATATTTATATATCTATATATTTATTCCATCTAGCTACAATGCTCAGCACTGGGTGTGTTTACATTTATATATCTATATATTTATTCCATCTAGCTACAATGCTCCGCACTGTGTTTTTATATAGCTACATATTATTCCATCTAGCTACATTGCTCCGCACTGTGTTTATATACTTGCATATTTATTCCACCTAGCTGCAATGCTCCGTACTGTGGGTGTTTATATATTTACATATTTATTCCATCTAGCTACAATGCTCTGCACTGTGTGTTCATATATTCATATATTTATTCCATCCAGCTACAATGCTCTGCACTGTGTGTCTGTGTGTGTGTGTGTGTATATATATATTTTATAGTAATATGTACATATGTATATTAGCTGCTCTTGCTTGCTTGTTTTTTTTTTTTTTTTTTTCTTGCCTTCTGATTGTTGCTCTGAGTGTTGCTATCCCTGTGCTGTTGCAATCCTGGAATTTCCCCGTTGTGGGACTAATAAAGGCTTATCTTATCTTATCTTATCTTATCTTATCTTATAGCCTTTGCTTCTTCAGGTGTTCCATTTAGTTTAATCCAGACTCTACAGTTTCTTGTCCATGTTGCCTGTATCTTGTTTTGTCTTTTCAACGTCTGTGCTTGCCGTGCTATTTCAGCATTAGTCTTTGTTAAATGTTTATTTAGGTAAACTTCTGTTCCCCGCAGCTTTCTGGCCTACCTCAGTATGTCAATTTTTACCCTTCTGTTCACAAAGCGCATCACAATTGATTTCTTTGTTTTATTATCCTTTCTGGGTAGAGTATGGCAGGCTGAAATTGCATTTACATCAACTTTTATGTTTCTGCTTTCAAGAAACTGAAGCACCTGGTTTTCCAAGGAGACTGATTCACTTGGGGGAGCCTCCTCACTTCTCATTCCTGCTGTAGCATGAGTATATGATTGATATTTAATGTCTAGTCCACTAATGATTAAATCATCCATACAAGTATACTGTTCAAGATCCTCGATGCATCGCTCGAAGTCTGCAATTTTTTTTGTCTCTTTCCTTAATTGTTAATTTCAGCTCTCGGATTTCTTCCATTAGCCCTAATAATTTGGACTGCTGACTGGCCACTTTGGTAAGTTCTTAAATTAAATTAAATCACTCTTATTGTCATTCAACCGTACAACCAATCATGTACAGCAGAACGAGATTGTGCCTTACCTATCTACAGTGTAAATCACACACACCCCAAGTGCAGAATCAGAGGGCCGCTGCCATGCAAGGCGCCGCCACAGAGTTCCCTCCTCCATTCCATTTTATTGCTGAGCACCAAGCTGGACGGCAGGAAGTTCCACTTTTATGTGGTCTTCGGCATGACCCGGCAGGGATTTGAACCCCTGCCTCCCGGGTGTGGGGCGGATGCTCTACCAACTGAGCCACCACTCCGGTAGTGTTCACACACTACTCCGGTAGTGTGTGAACTTCATGTCTTCTGGCATGAAGTTCAGAGACTTTTTAATCCCTTCCATTTCCTCTTTCTTTGGTGGCATTTTTTACTGACCTGATGACAGCAGGATAATTTCTGCTGGTGTTGCCGGTATCTGGTCCAGCTGACCTCAGATCCGGCTGGGGCCTCAGCTAGCCCCTCCGCTGCTAGCCCTGCCGCTTACCACCACTGTAGTTGAGGTGTAGTTGAGGCCCCGAGCTGGGGCCTCGGTTAGCTCCACTACTCCTCCGCTGAGCTCAGCCGCCTACCACCGTTATAGTTGAGCTCCGATCTGGCTCCTGTCCAGCTGGGGCCTTGGTCAGTTCCATCGCCGAGCGCTGCTGCCCACTGTCGCTGTAGTTGAGCTCTGATCCGGCTCCTATCCAGCTGGGGCCTCGGTTAAATTTCAGGACGGTGGAGCAGTGGTTAGCACTGTGGCAGCACAGTTTTACCTCGGCCGGGGGATCGCGGGGACCGTGAGATCGTGGGTTCGATCCCTGCCCCCGGCCAACAGTGATCTGTGTGGAGTTTGCATGTTCTCCCCATATTTGCGTGGGTTTACTCCGGGATTTCTCCGGTTTCCTCCCACATGCCAAAAACATGCAGGTTAGGGAGTTAAGGGGCACTTGCGCACGCAGCAACCGGCAGCTGGTGGCTTGTCACCAGACTGCAAAACAAATCTACCTACGGGTACAAAATAAGTAATAAAAAAAATAAATAAATAAAAAAGGACTTTGCAGAGACCATTTGAGAGAAGGGCACAAATTAATAATAAAAAAAGGCCACTTTATGTCTTTGTTGGTGTCTATTTTACTTTAATAACTATACACTCAGGGACATAATTAATACCCCACAGATTTTTACAGATTATCAACTGCCACAGAGACCATGGTCTTCATCATTAATTACAGTGGATATAAAAAGTCTACACACCCTTGTTCAAATGCCAGGTTTTTGTGATGTTAAAACAATGAGACCAAGATAAATCATTACAAAACTTTTTGCACCATTAATGTGACCTATAACCTGTACAATCCAATTGAAAAACAAACTGAAATCTTTTAAAGGGAAAAATAAAAAATAAAAAACTTACAATAGACTGTTTGCATAAATATGCACACCCTTTAACTAATACTTTGTTGCAGCACCTTTGGCTTTTATTACAGCACTCAAGTCTTTTTAGGTAGGAGACTATCAGTGTGGCACATCTTGATGTGGCAATATTTGCCCACTCTTCTTTGCAAAAATGTTCCAAATCTGTCAGATTGCGAGGGCATCTCCTGTGCACAGCCCTCTTCAGATCACCCCACAGATGTTTGATCAGATTCAGGTCTGGACTCTGGCTGGGCCATTCCAAAACCTTAATCTTCTTCTGGTGAAGCCATTCTTTTGTTGAACTAGATGTGTGCTTTGGGTCATTGTTGTGCTGAAAGATGAAGTTCCTCTTCATCTTCAGCTTTTTAGCAGAAGCCTGAAGGTTTTGTGCCAACACTGACTGGTATTTGAACCTGTTCATAATTCCCTCCACTTTGACTAAGGCCCCAGTTCCAGCTGAAGAAAAACAGCCCCAAAGCATGATGGCACCACCATCATCTTTCACTGTAGGTATGGTGTTCTTTTGGTGATGAGCAGCGTTATATTTGCGCCAAATATACCTTTTGGAATTATGGCCAAAAAGTTCAACCTTGGTTTCATCGGACTATAACATATTTTCCCACATGTGTTTGGGAGATTTCAAATGTGTTTTTGCAAAATGTAGCCAGGCTTGGATGTTTTTCTTTGTAAGAAAAGGCTTCCGTCTTTCCACCCTAGATGGGAGATTGTTGTCACATGTACTAAACAGCCAGTACTTGTCAGAAATTCCTGCAGCTCCTTCAATATTGCCGTCGGCCTCTTGGCAGCCTCCCTGACCAGGGAGCAGTGTGATGATGCAGCCGGCTGGTGACGTCATCACGCCAGCCTATATAGGGAGAGAGATGGCCATCTTAGCTCTCTCTTCACCGATAGACCCATAGGAGCTCAGAGCTCAGTTACTCTGTGTTACATTGATAACAATCTATTGTAATAAAGTTCAGTTCCAGCACAGCTCTCCCCTCCACTGGTTATTCCCAGGTTTCCAGACATAACATTTGGTGATTAGAGTTAAACCTTGGAGGCGTGCCTGAGGCCACTGAGACTGCTTTTGAAAAACCCCGGTGAGCCGCCTGTTCCTTGGCAACGACAGCTCGATGCTTTCGAGACGTATGTAGCAGCATTGGATTTGGGCAAATTGGACAAGGTATGGAAGCAAGCTCTGCTAGTTCACAACCTGGGCATAGAAGGACAGTGCATTTTATATACACTAGGACCAACGGACTCGTTCGATGATGCTGTGGAACTGTTAGCTAACTACTTTGCTACACCCAACAATATGTTGGCACAGCACATAAGATTCCACCAATGGCGACAGAGAATTGGTGAGTCAACACAACAATTTGTTGCAGACCTTCGTCACCCAGCTAGCATGTGCAGATTTGGGCTTTTGGAAGATGAAATGGTGTGGGACCAGCTAGCTGAGCACACTAGTGACCCGCAGCTGTGGGTGAAGATGCTAATGGCACCAAACAACATGACGCTAGCTAATACTATCGAGCTAGCGTTCCAGCTTGTTGGCTGACAGGTTAGCATCGGAGCCAGGTGTACGTTGACAGCCAGGCCAGACACCACTGACATACGCAGTGAGCATGGAGGAACATGGGGGGCATGGCAGAGGAGTTTGAAGCAAACGCCGTGGACCGGAGGACCGCTTCGAGAGGCTCCGCATGCAGCAGCTGTGGCTCCCCGACGCACCATGAGAGAACACGTTTTTGCCCTGCGAGAGGACAGCGTTGCAAGAAGTGTGGAAAATTCAGTCACTGTGCCAAGGTTTGCCAATCACCGACACCGTGGAGCCCACTGGCCAAACAAAGCCATCCACCCGTAACGACCATCCACGAGGTAAGACCAGAGAACACAACGTATGCATACTGTTATGTCTGTATATGGAGCCAAGGACGAGGCCAGGTGTCAAAATGAACACACATTTAGTAAGGAGGCACTACACAGTACACACGCAGCCATCAGGCAGCAGAGGTGGCAAAGAGACCGCCCCTCCTGCCTTCTGCCCTCTTATAGCCGCGGGTGGTGGTGGAACCAGAAGGTGGAGCCGCCACCTGTACCTCACAAATAAAAGCCTAAACTATAACACAACATTCACCCCCTTCACAAAAGCCAAAACCACACACACAAGTCAGACCCACCCCAATTTAGGACCCAAGTCACACACTAAAATTAATTAAACAATACAACACAAATGACCTAACACAGTCACTCCAAAATAACTAAAATTAGGGGAGATGGGTAGATTGCCACCTCCCCCACATGGCGAAGCGGGCTATTCTGTTGCTTAAACTAAATGAGTCCACGTGAAACTAAAACACTGCCGTGTCTCCTAAATTAAAATAAAACACATAAATTAATCCCCAAAACTGTATATAGAAGTAACAAAACAATCAGAACACCAACATGACTATCAACTTACAATATACTGTACACACAATAAAACATTCCAGCTACACACACATAAATCAACCTACTGTATATACATATGGCCAGAGAAAATAAGTCCGTGGGCCCCCGTGAACCTCCTTGCCATCAGTCCGCCTCTTGAGACAGCCAGCCTCCCGGGTCACAGCAGGTCGCCTCAGCACCGATGCACCTCCCCCTCATCACCACCGGCTGCTCCGCTCATCCAGGCCCATGTCCCTCAGTTCCCTCCCGGGCATGTCGCAGCTCATTCAGGTGCCCCCACGAACCGTCTAGCAGCTGGAGATGAGCGTCCTCCCATCTGGCCACAATGCGTGAGCATCCCTGGTGCTCCTCCAACCGCCCCGTACCTGCCGTGATCATCTCTCCTCCCGAATCCGGTCCTTGACCCCCAGAGGGGTGCCACTCAGCCTGCAGGGTCTCAGCTTGGCACGTCATTCTACAGTGCCTGACGGTCCGGCCCCAACCTCTTTTCACTTTGCTGCCGCCATCGCTGTTGTGGTCCCCTGTTCACTGGCCCACTTAAGCCAAGATCCAGGAACAGGTGGAACCAGCCTCTCAACGTCACCCATCATCACAGGCATCCCGCTGTGCCACCCAGTACCCTCGTCGAGGGTAACTTGAGCTCTGACACAGGAACCTTCCTGTGATGACCCTGAGCAATATTGGTCTTGTTCACTCTCCAGGGTGCCAGGCAGTTCCTCATCCCACACTGCGCCATCTACCACTCTCGGGATCAGACGGCCCCACATCTCGGCCGATTTGTACTGAGCCGTCACTTCCAGCGTTCCCACCGTGGCCAGCTGTCCTCCTCCACAACCACAAAATCGCCGGGTCACTCCCAATCCTGAAGTGCGGGGAAAAACACTTCACAGTCGTCCAATCCAGCACGGAGTCCACCGCTCCCGTGTATATCCATAAAGCACTTCCACCCCGTCCAGCTCCACCATACAACACGTGTGTTGGTGCTCGGGGACACAGCATTGACAACCATGGGGAAGAGAGAGTCCTCTTTGTGCCATGGACTTCCTCACTCGGATCTGTGGCATACCCTGGTAACCTGAAGCAAGTGGCCACACTTGCCACGGTGCTTCGCTCCTGCCGAACACTCTCTGGCCTTGAAACAGTGCTTTGTGGACCCACAACCCACACATTTGGACTTTCCCAGGGCAGACCTCACATTCCCAGCATTGATGTCGTCTTCCACGCTTCCCACGCTGACCGGGTTCACTGTTTGCACGGTCGGCGGTGAGCCCAGATGTCGGTGTGACAAGCTCCCACTCAGCTCCCGTGACAGTTTATCCGCAGCTTCCAGCAGTTGAGCTAACCCGATGGTTATGAACAGCGTCAGTTCACCCAAAAACATAAGCAGCTTCGACCTAATTGCAGCGCCATTGGTATACTCCGCCAACTGGTCTCGAATCATCTCCTTTTCCAATAGTCCAAACTGGCACCCGCTGACCAACAGCCCCAAGTCTGCCACGAACTGCTGACTAGACTCGCCCACCTGTT
The DNA here is from genome assembly GCA_020510985.1 of Pholidichthys leucotaenia. Classification (NCBI taxonomy): domain Eukaryota; kingdom Metazoa; phylum Chordata; class Actinopteri; order Cichliformes; family Pholidichthyidae; genus Pholidichthys; species Pholidichthys leucotaenia. The sequence continues at coordinate 279,509,229 of CM035840.1, read as the reverse complement.
GGCGGCGCTGTTGAAACCGAATCTTGCGAACCATGATGTTTTCCAGGGCACAAAAATAGGCCATCAGCTCAACTGCTTCGTCAGAACTATCGCAGTCACCCAGTGTGCTCAGAACACGCTGTTCCTCCACTGCAAGATTGTGCACCAACAACTCATGTGCCCTTGTCTTCTTCAGCTTCCCAAGGTTCAGTGCCGCCATGCACGTCTGGAAAGCGGCGCACCACCTCAGCCAGGAAACCAATGGCTCGCCGGGGGGCTCCAAAAATGGCCAAATTTCAAACCCCCACGCTTTCATGCCTTTTTTTAATCCACTTCTATCCTCGTTGCCAAATGTTATGTCTGTATATGGAGCCAAGGGTGAGGCTAGGCGTCAAACTGAACACACATTTATTAAGGAGGCACTACACACCACGCACACAGCCGTCAGGCAGCAGAGATGGCCAAGAGATCGCCCCTCCTGCCCGCTGCCCTCTTGTAGGTGGTGGTGGAACCAGAAGGTGGAGCCACCACCCGTACCTCACAAATAAAAAGCCTAAACTATAACACAACACATACAGCATGGTGGAGTTGGACAACATTGCTGTACCGCTCCTGCTTGACACTGCTGCAGTGAGGTCGATGTTGAACTGGGCCACAGTGAAGAAATTTTTCCCCAACCATCCGATCAGAAAAATCTCAGCAGAGCAGTATGGTTATGGTGGCTATAGAGTTAGCAACGTAGGGACCATCATGTTAACAGTCTGCTACGTGTTGAGAATGGTTTATGACTTTGAGTTTCAGGCAGCTGAAACAGGCAGCATGAGCAAAAGCAGCCAGTGTAGCCCAGAGCAAGCACACAGGAACCAGGGACAACCACAGGAACAGAAACAGGAGCAGCAAAAAGGCAGCCAGTCTCAACAAGAGCAGAAGCTGCTCGCCAGGGGCCAAAGAACAGGCTCAGCGGGGAGGCAACCAGCCTCAACAGGAGCAGAAGTTGCCGCAGGGGTGCCAGGGGGAGCAAAAGCTGCAGACAAGTGTGCAGGTGTGGCATATATAGGGGAACACCTTTGCCAGGGGCGGTCCTCCACAGCTCCACCTACAACACAAGAAAAAAGAGAAAAAAAAACAACAACCAGGACCTATTCCAGAAGGAGGGGGGCCGCAACCAGAGGCGGACTTACCATTAGCCAGTGGTGAACCCCCAGGGCCAGCAAAGCCTGCTGTGCTGGCCTAAACACTATCAGAATTACATTTACAACCTACATTATCATATTTGTTCCATGAGGATGTATTAAATTATTCCCAACAGTCTATTCTCTTAATTTTGTAGCTTTTCTCTTGGTTGCACTTCTTCCAGCAGTGTACTGCATGTTAGAGTTTTTTTGTCCAATCATATTTCAGCCATCTGTGCTGCCAAGCAAATCTGCCTTGGGCCTTCAGGAATTAACAGTGCGGCTCTCTAGGTTAAATTAACTGTTAAATTTATTCTGTAGCTTTAACCAATCAGATGTCTCCTGTACATCCAGGGGTACACATAGAAGGCATCTGAGAACATCTGCATTTTCACATCTTTTGATTGGATGGTTGGACTTCTCCACCTACAATGCAGAGGATCCTAGCTAGCAAAACACCAGTGCAAGGACTTGCTTAAGCAGCTACAATATACTGTATCTGTTTAAATATAATAGCTGTTTTTCCACCCACAAATGCTGACAGGGGAGAGGAAAATGATTTGGTCGCTGATATTTAAAAAAAATAATTCCAGACTGACTTCAAGAAAAGCTGGTCATTGTGAAGAGAGGTCGGCCAACCCTAAAGCTAGCAGGCCCGTCTCAGCTGGGGAAAGGATTTGTCCGTCGCTTCCACATTAGTAACGAGTGGTATCCTTGGATTACAGGCTCCAAGGAGTGCTGCAAATTATCTTGCTGGGAATTCCTGTTGTTTGCAACTTATCGAGTAGATACTTGGAGCCAGACAGGATTTGCAAACTTGAGCTGTCTGTCACACCATGGCGATTTAGCAGCGTTCGCCAAACGTATAAAAATTGGTCTAAAACGCTGGGATACACCGAAATTTTCACTTTTGGCCGTATGCCTCGCGTGTCCATAACGACTTGGACATATAAATAACGTATTAGTAACTTATATAGAATATTTCCATAACTTATAAGCAGCGCTGGGCAAGTTACTAAAAAAATAGTAACTAGTTACAGTTACTACTTTTTTCAAAAGTGAGTTACTTACCAATTACTGCATGATTAAAGTAACTAGTTATTTGGAAAAGTAACTTTCATGTCACTTTAAAATGCATACTTAAATCATCTTGCACACATAGCAAGATAATTTAATTAATGGATTACATTACGGGCTTATCAATGTCAGGCTGAAAACAGACTGTTTCAGACAAAGCTTTTAGAACATGTTCAGTCTACTTTATCCTGCCTTAAGAGCCCTTATTGTGGGAAAAATCTGAAGAGAAGCAATACAGAATTGCCAGTAATTTTCTCATTTTGGAGTGAGAAATAGGGTTTGTGGAGTGAGAGAGGGAAAACGAGTGAGAATCACTCCAAAAGAGTGAGTTGGCAACACTGCATAAAACTGCTGATGTTTCTTACGTTCAATATTATGGATTTAATCCGACGTGCAGTGATCCAAAGAAAATGTCCTTTATCCACAGTCCAAATGTCCGCTGTGACAGAGACATGATCCAGTCTCTTAAATTCCTTTTGGAGATCAAATCCATTTTTGAATAATCTTTATCCAGGTAGCAAGTAAATGTGTTTTAATTTAAGTGGATCACAGTCTCAGCTGTCTGATGGAAAATGACTGTTATCAGATCTTCATTCTGTAACGACGTGTTGTGTGAATGTTGTGTGTGTGTTTGGCCCTCTGGGCTTGCCTTACCCGCCCTGTGTTGTGATGTCAGGCGGTCTGCGGCCACTGTATATATTTCTGTGTTCTCCTAATAAAGTGCTGTTCACTGCTTGGCATAAGACGACTCCAGTCTCTGATTACAGACATAACATTTTGGCGACAAGGAGAAACTATGGAGGCATATGGGCTACCTCCACCTCTACCACTGTTTCTACAAAACCCAGGAGAGCCAGCGATTGTGTGGCCTAACTGGTTGGCCATGTTTGAGAGATACATCGCGGCGTTGGGCCTCAGTAGACTCGACGGAACATAGAGACGAGCAGTCCTGGTCCACCATCTCGGCGCAGAAGGTCGGAAAATTCTCTGCATGTTGGGAAAGATGGAGTCTTATGTGGATGCTGTCTGGCAGCTGGCCGAATATTTTGCCGAACATGCGAGAAGCACGAAGCTGTGGGTGGTGAAGCTGTTGGCGTCAAAAGAAGCTAAGCTAGCTAGCTCGGGGAAGCTACCAGCCCAGTTAGTGGCAACGGCAAAGTTAGCCACGAAGCTAGGTGCGCGCCAAAACCAAGCTACAAGCTACCAGCTGGATATCACAGTAGAACCGGAGCCACAAGTGAGGGAGCCCGCGGCCACCGAGAACGGCAAGCCAGCCGAAGAGCTCAGCATAGTGAGTGACCCCAATGCTGGTGGTGAAGACAGTGCGGTGAGCGAAGACAGCACGGGGGGAGAGCAGCAACCATGCTCGGCTCAGTTTTCTCTGCAGCTAGAGTTGGAGCAGCAGGGGGAGGGGCGCGAGCATGCTGAGAGCCCCGGGAAACAGCAGTGACAGCCGGGCGCAGAGGCAGTGCAGTGGAACGCCTCGGACGACGGAGAGGGGGTGCCGGACTGTCCTTGTGCCCAAGATGAAATGCAGTTGAAGACAGGCACTGAGAGCGAGCAGACCAGAGATTTGCTGGGCACCACAGAGGTTGAGCGGGACCAGCCTCGCTTGGGGTCAGCGCGGGAGGACCTCAGTGCCAGAGCTCAAGAAGCCTTGGACGAGGGTGCTGGGCATAACAGCGACGTGCCTGGGTCAACGAGTGATGCCGACGAGAGTGATTCAGTTTTCCCCGGAGCTTGGCCACAGGCGGCCGGAGAATCTGGGGCTACAACGGCGACAACTGCAGCGGTTTTGAAAACATATACCAGCATGCTTCAGCATGCTTCAGCGTGCTCTTAACTTAGACAAAACTTAGCCATGACTGATTCGATGTACGCCAGCATAGTCTCCAAATTTTTCATACGTTTTGGCTGCCTAAATTGTATAGGTATGACAGGGCCTTAACCAAGGCAGCAGGGAGACACCAAAGCATAGCCACCAGCTGGGCACTTACAAGCAACAGTACTTTTAAACCTTTGGGGAAACAAAAGTGGCTCTGCAGCTCAACGAACAAGTGCGCAGGGAAATGGAGCTCTACAATGAAAAGGTAAAGATTTTTAAAACTATAATTTTATAGTTAGTTATCTTTAACATGCTTTGTGTGGACAGCCCTATAGGCTATTTTTGTGGTACTTGGCATGAATGGCACTTAAATCGGGTAGATCACCACTGAAAGCCTAGTTGTAAAATACACAGTCCACCACTGCCATTAGGCAAAGGTAGTCGACTGCCTTAGGCCCCAATCTGCTCAGGGCCCCATCTACTAGGAGCCCCATATACAGGTATATATATTTTTTTAATGTTTAGCATATTCAACATGATGTCCGACAAAATAAAGAAACACCAGTATTTACATAAACGGCAAATCAAATCATGAATGTAACGTCCTCCCCCCTTCTCCCCAGACTGTTGGACTCTTCATGTTGTCTTGGAGACATGTGCATGCACATATCCTTGGTTGCATTGTAAACAAACCGTACAGCGTGCAGAATAATGGCAGCAGTGCAGAGAAATGAAGAAAAAGGGAGAGCACAGATTTTTTTTTTTTAATCAAAACAATCCTTTTCACTTCAACCAGTGAGGAGACTAACCTCCTGAGGAGCAGACAGCAATGCTGCTTGTACGAGCACACATGATGCTAACGACGAGCACCTGTTAATGAGGAAGCAGTGGTGACGCTGGTTGCTGACAGTACAGGTAAACAGCAAAAAAAATTTTACTATTTTTTCTAAATGCAAGATTTGCAGAGGCCAAGGCTCACAGGGTTAAATTTTAATATGACCAACTGTGCTCCCCAGGCATGCACAGGATATCTGCAGCCTCAGCAGATGACATTACATGAGGTTAAATATAGTTTATTAAGAAAAGAGAGTCTGGAGCACACTGTCCAATTTACAGCCTTTACTGGTGCACAGACTGACATTTTGACATTGTCTGTGTCTTCTTCAGAGTCACATGAATGTGACTCTGACAATGCTCAAAAACCCTCCAATGTGGCTGAATTACAACAATTCTGCAAAAATGAGTGGGCCAAAATTCCTCCACAGCGCTGTAAAAGACTCATTGCCAGTTTTTGCAAACACTTGATTGCAGTTGCTGCTGCTAAGGGTGGCCCAACCAGTTATTAGGTTTAGGGGGCAATCACTTTTTCACACAGGGCCATGTAGGTTTGGATTTTTTTTCCCCTTAATCTTAAACACCTTCATTTAAAAACTGCATTTTGTGCTTACTTGTGTTATCTTTGTCTAATATTTAAATTTGTTTGATGATCTGAAACATTTAAGTGTGACAAACATACAGAAAAATGAGAAATCAGGAAGGGGGCAAACACTTTTTCACACCACTGTATATAACGCCATTCCACAACAACAGTCATCTCATTGCACAAATTGTGCAGCTCCTACTGACAGGAGCAGAGAGGGAAACACAGCATGCGCTGGGATTTTCTGTTAAAAACACACACTCAGCCGTTGTTTTAAATGAGGACAGTTAAATAAGCACTATTTGAAGACACAGCAGAGTTTTTCACTGCCCAGAGAAAAATACAAAATACAGGATTACTGTATTACCTAGAATCTCTAGGAGTACAATGGGAGGCAGAGCTTCAGCAGATTTGATCTCTGTTTTTAAGAATAACGTTAAAACTTTTCTTTAGACAAAGGTTATAGTTAGGGTTGGATTAGGTGACCCTGAACCTTCCCTTAGTTATGCTGCTATAGGTTTAGACAGCCGAGGGACCTCCCATGATTTTGTATTTGTATTTTGTATACTTTATTGATCCCCAGAGGGAAATTCAGGGCATCCATGGTACGGCGCCAATCCCTTCACCATTCACACCTAGGGCCACTTTAGAGTCTCCAATTAACCTAACTTGCATGCTTTTGGCCTGTGGGAAGAAACCGGAGTACCAGGGGTAAACCCACGCAGACACAGGGAGAACATGCAGACTCCATACAGAAGGGTCACTGATGGTCACGGGGTGGGATTGAATCCATGATGGTCAGGGGTGGAATTGATCCCGTGATCTTCTTGCTGTGCTGCCACTGTGCTAACCACTGCACCACCGAGCTGCCCCATGACACACTGGGCTTCACTTCTTTTTTCTTTACCAAATGTGTTTCTCCACATTTCGTAACAGTTTGCTGTTGATTAACTTTCTTCTGCTCTCTCCCATGGATCGCATCCCCGAAGTGTTGTTTGCGTGCTACGTGTCTTTTCTTCTACTTCTCTATCCCCTCACCTCCCAACCAATCTCAGCAGATCACTGACCCTCCCTGGTGCTGGCTCTGATGGATGTATTAATGATGGAGGTTTTTTCCTGTTGAAAGGGAGTTTTTCCTCTCGACTGTCACCAACTGATACTCATGGGGATCATCTGATTGTGGGGGTTTTGATCTACAGTTGAAAGTGCTATGAGACAACTAAGAGATAAATTGTTGCTGTATAAATAATAGCTGAACTAGAACCTTCAGACCCTGAGGTGTCAGTGCTGTCCATTGGTCCACTGTACTGGTCTGTTTTCCTCAGAGTATTCAGGTACTGCAATATTTGATGTTTATGATGGTGATCAGATTTGTTTCTGATCATCAGACAACATTCACTCACATCTCTTTGTTCTCCAGGTTAATCTGATTTCCGTCCTGCAGACCAGCTGCTGTTTGTTGACTGAAGATGAATTCAGGATCAGATCAGAAGCAGCTCCTCCTGCTCCCCTCTGCTCCTCCTCCTGCTCCAGACTGCAGCCTCAGTCTCACGGAGACCCTCTACCAGGACACATCAACCTTGGCAAGATCAGAACACTCCAGGTGCTGTGATCAGGTGTTTGGTGTCATGATGATGGTGAGCCTTCGCCTGAGGATGATGGGAAATTTTTCACCTTTAACCCGTCCAAAAGACACAAAGAAGGCAATGAAGAGGATGATCTACAGCAAACCTCCTCGCAACCGGATTGGAGCTGTTGTGAGTAAATGTTGCGCATCCAAACTGGTCTAAACTGATATATCTAGTCTAAATTGATATGATCCATCTGTAGAGCAAATAAAAACATGAGAAGTCTATCAACGGAAAACACACAGGTAGGCCAAGAAGATGTCAAAGTGTCAGGACAGAAAACTCAAAGAGATGATTGGATGAAAGTGAAAGTGGCACCATTTCAGTCAGACTAAGTGTGAACTTCCTTCCACTCTTTTTTGAATATGTAGACTTTTAACATCTAAGGTTATGGCATTTTGTTTTGCCTATTTCTTGTGTATAGTCTGTATATTCAAACTAAAAATGAAAAAATGAAATGAAACTTACATGGATGGCTGGCAGTCACTGATGACAGTTTAAAACCACTCTACAGAGCACAGTAGAGGATCTGCTTGGGTTTCAGATGATGTCCTATCACTCTGTTTTGTATTAATATGACAAAAGACTCAGAACCAATCCTGCACTCATGTGCGCTCCTTGATCTTTACCCACACATCACTACAGTCATGGGAATAGTTTGGTATTTACATCTGAAGCAATAAAAGTACTCCATGTACTGCTGTGACTGAAAATTGTGTGATTTTTATGTTCTGCTCCATTCAAACTGAAGCTGCCACTCAGAGCTGTGTAACTATGGTAACCACCATGCGTTGTGTGCCAGTGCATTCCCGCTATAATCAGTTAAACTTTCTGAATCAGCTATGCCAGTTTTTAATATGTTGCTCCAAGCTGACAGGAGCCTTTACTGAAATCAAGTCAAAGGGCAAAATGCTCCAAAAAATCTTGGGAAAGCAATTTACATTTTATGTAAGAATTGAAACTCTTATTGCTGAATTACATTCAGAATACATTATAATCACCACAAATATCACTTTATTTAAAATGATGGTTAAAATTAAAGTTCAAATGACTTCCCCTTCAGATACTCAGTTGTTTGTGTCAGAGTTTAAGTTTGGGGAGTCCATGAACAGATTTAGCAGGTTTGAAGTACAAATGAAGGCAATGAATAAAAGTTCTTAAAGGTCTGTAAATCTTGTTAAACTTTCTCAGCTAACAGTTTCTCTGGAAGGTTCTTTCACTCTTTAGTCCTTAAAAACAAAACTGATGGACAAACTTTTTTTTTTTTTTTTAGCAAAGTTTCTTTGTCATGTCGGTGTTCGCGGTGGCTATGTTGGGTCCGGCAGCCTGGATTCTTTGTCACCTGCCCGAGTACCGAGAGAGGGGTCAGCACGGTCCCCGAAGCTGAAGCACCAGACCTGACCCCAAAGACGGGACCCCAAAGGCCTGATCCTGAAGACCTGACCCCACCTTATCATCATTCTCTTCATCATCAATACACATGTGATCAGTAATTCACTTTTTATTATGAAATCTGCATCTTTTTAAAATAAAAGTTCAAACATGAATCAGTTTCTCTGAGAGGTAATTATGACATTACCATGACATCATCTTATTGATTATGACATCAATATATCAATTTTTATGACATCGTAATTGATTACATTATAATTGGTATTGATTATGACATCATCACTATTGATTATGATGTCATCATATCAGTTGTTTATAACATCATCATGACATTATCTGTACTGATTATGACATCAGTATGTTTATGACATCATCAGTATTGACTATGACAATATCAGTATTGTTTATAACATCATCCTGACATCATCAGTATTGTTTATTACGTAACCATGATATCATCAGTATTGATTATGACATCATCACTACTGATTATGACATTATCATATCCAATTGTTTATAGCAGGGGTGTACAATCATGTGCCATGGAGGGCCAAGACCCTGCAGGTTCTCTCTTCAGCAGGTGTTTTCACTTATCAGCAATCAGCGGGAAAAAATTCAGTGGAATCTGCTGTTGAAGACACTGGTTGGAGGTAAAACCTGCAGGGTCTTGGCCCTCCATGGCACATGATTGGAAACCCCTGGTTTATAGCATCATCATGACATCATCTGTATTGATCATATCATCAGTATATTTATGACATCATCAGTATTGATTATGACATCACTATTGATTATGATATCATCGTATCAATTGCTTATCTGATCATGACATCATCTGTATTGATATGATGTCATCAGTATGTTTATAACATTGTCATGACATCATCAGTATTGTTTATAACAGAATCATGACAGCATCACTATGATGTCATCATATCGATTGTTTATGACATCATCATGACATCATCAATATTGAGTAGTACCGAGATCAGTATTTAGGGCAGCACGGTGGTACATTGAATCAGAATCAGAATCAGAATCAGAATCAGAATCAGGTTTATTGCCATTGTTCATGTAGTACACAAACTAGGAATTTGTCTCGGTACAATGCTGCAACATTAAACATGATAGGATAAGAGAAATAAACTATACATGTAATAAAGTGTAGGATAAGATTAAGTGATACTGGTCAACAGTTAAAATATATATTAGCCAGCAGCAGATACTGTGGAGAACTATATAGTGCAGTCGGTAATGCAGGAAGAAAACAGTGATGATTGACATGAGTCTGGTTGAGCTGCTGTACATGGTGCACGAGAGTCAATAAGTCACTTAGTGTTCAGCAGTCTAATGGCAGAGGGGAAGAAGCTGTTCATGTGACGGGAGGTTTTAGTCTGGATGGACCGAAGTCTTCTACCAGAGGGGAGGGGGGCAAACAGTACGTGACCAGGGTGTGAGGGATCGGCTATGATCCGGCCAGCATGCCTCTGGGTCCTGGAGATGTACAGATCCTGGAGAGATGGGAGCTTGCAGCCGATCACCTTCTCAGCAGTGCGCACGACGCGCTGCAGCCTTAGTCTGTCCCTGGCAGTGGCTCCTGCGTACCACACGGTTATGGAGGTGGTGAGGATGGACTCGATGATGGCTGTGTAGAACTGCACTAACATCTTGGTGGGTAGCTTGAGCTTCCTCAGCTGCCGCAGGAAGAACATCCTCTGCTGGGCTTTTTTGATGAGTGAGCTGATGGTCAGCTCCCATTTGAGGTCCCTGGTGATGGTAGTGCCTAGGAAGCGGAAGGAATCAGCAGTGGTGATGGGAGAGCCTGAGAGGGTGAGGGGGGGCAGAGGAGTAGTGACTTTCCTGAAGTCTACAATCATCTCCACTGTCTTCAGAGCGTTCAGCTGCAGGTTGTTATTGCTGCACCAGGACGCCAGCTGGGCCACCTCTCTCCTGTAGGCGGACTCGTCGCCGTTGGAGATGAGCCCGATGAGGGTGGTGTCGTCCGCAAACTTGATCAACTTGACAGACTGGTGGCTGGAGGTGCAGGAGTTGGTGTAAAGGGAGAAGAGTAGGGGGGAAAGTACACAGCCCTGGGGTGATCCGGTGCTGATGCTAGTATAGTCTGAGACAGTCTTTCCCAGCCGCACATGCTGCCTCCGGTCCGTCAGGAAGTCGATGATCCACCTGCAGAGGGAGTCAGGCACGTTGAGCAGGGACAGCTTGTCCCGGAGCAGAGCGGGGCGGATGGTGTTGAATGCGGAGCTGAAGTCCACAAACAGGATCCTGGCGTAGGTTCCCGGGGAGTCCAGGTGCTGCAGGATGGAGTGGAGGGCCAGGTTGACTGCATCGTCTACAGACCTGTTGGCTCGGTAGGCAAACTGCAGCGGGTCCAGGAGAGGGGTGGTGATGGACTTGAGGTGGGACAGGACCAGGCGCTCAAAGGACTTCATGACTACAGAGGTGAGCGCTACAGGTCTGTAGTCATTAAGTCCAGTGATCCGTGGCTTCTTGGGGACAGGGATGATGGTGGAGGATTTGAGGCAGGACGGCACGTGGCATAACTTAAGGGAGGTGTTAAAAATGTCTGTGAAGACAGGAGCCAGCTGTTTCGCACAGAGTCTCAGGGTGGAGGGAGACACGCCGTCTGGGCCGGGGGCCTTGCGCGGGTTCAGTCTGGAGAACTGTTTGAGCACATCCTGCTCACTGATGATAAGGGGAGGGGGGGAGGAGGGGGGGGTGCCTTAAATGAAGTAGGGAATGTGGAGGCTGTGGAGCTGGAGGGAGGGGGGGAGTTGGACACAGATGACGAGGTGTCAAAACGGGCATAGTGTTGGGACAGTCTTTGACAAAGGGCTTTGTCATCCTGACCTTTAGGAGCCTGAGGTCGATAGTTGGTGATTTGCCTCAGTCCTCTCCACACGGAAGCCGAATCATTAGCAGTGAACTGCTGCTGGAGTCTCTCTGAGTATAGAGATTTAGCCCTCTTCAGCTCTCTGTTAAACCAGTATTTAACCTCCCTGTAGCAGTCCCTGTCTCCACTTTTCAGCGCTGCTTCCTTCTCCTTCCTGATCTGTCTGAGCTTAGCTGTGAACCAGGGTTTGTCATTAGAGTAACTCACCCTGGTGCGTGATGGAAGAATGTTCTCTTCACAAAAGTGGATATATGAGTTCACAGTGTCCGTGTACTCATCCAGATCATGCGTGGCTCCTTTAAGCATGCCCCAGTCAGATATTTCCATGCACGTTTCCAGCTTCTCCTCAGCATCACTGGTCCGTATCTTCGTAGTGCTCACAACAGGTTTAGTGAGCTTCAATCTCTGTCTGTATGTGGGAATGAGGTGAACCATCACGTGATCAGATAATCCCAGCGCAGCGCGAGGAACAGCGCGATATGCGTCTTTCACTGTGGTGTAACAGTGATCCAGTGTGTTTAATCCTCTGGTGGGGCATTTAATAAACTGTTTGTAGCGGGGGAGATCGTGGCTCAGATTGCACTGATTAAAGTCGCCAGCCACAATAATCAGCGAGTCTGGAAAACTCCGCTCTGTGTGTTGAATGTGATCCGCGAGCACGCGCTGAGCTTCGCGCGTGTCCGCGTCGGGAGGGGCGTACACAGCGATCATTATGAAAGAAGCAAACTCCCGCGGGGAATAGAAGGGCTTGCAATTGATAACAAGAAATTCCAAGGCAGGAGAACAGTGTTTGGAAATTACCGTTACATCAGAGCACCAGCTGCAGTTGATGTAGAAGCAGACTCCGCCTCCTGTGGTCTTGCCGGAAAGCTCTGTGTCACGATCAGCACGGAAGAGCTGAAAGCCGTCGAGGCGCAGCGCGCTGTCCGGTATATTTTCCCGGAGCCAGGTCTCAGTAAAGCAGAGGACAGCTGAGGAGGCGAGGTCCTTAAAACGCATCAGCAGTCTCAGTTCATCTACCTTGTTAGAGAGAGAGTTGGTATTGGACAGAAATATGCCAGGCAGCGCCGTTCGCGAGCCTCTCCTGCGAAGCCGCACGAGAGCGCCCGTTCGTCTACCTCTCTTTCGCCGTCTCACTTTCCGAGCCAAACAATAAACCAGATCGGCGGCAGGGGCTAGAAAAACTGGGAGGAGGTCCGTGGGGGTGAAAGTCCTGATATTTAGAAGTTCTTCACGGGTATAAGTGCAAGCAGACACACAATTGACAAACAAAAACAAACAAAGAGCGCAGCGAAGCACCATGTCGACCGCTGTGGGCGCCATCTTGGATCTTCCAAGATACATTGAACCATCTGCTGAGCCACTACTAATGTGTGTATTTTTTATACTTCTTTTTCATTCTACTTAATATATACTATTTTATTCAAATATGTGCTTTATATCTCTGGTTTTATATTTTTTTCCATACTTTTACTGCACAGTAGCCAGGTGGAGCACCCACAATTTTGTTGTACTTTACAAATGTACAATGACAATAAAGCCTATTCTAGTCCATTCTATTCTGCAGTGGTTAGCACTGCTGCCTCACAGTTAGAAGGTTCCAGGTTCAAATCGCCAGGCTGGCAGGGGTGGGAACCTTTCTGTGTGGAGTTTGTATGTTCTCCCTGCGCTGTGTGGGTTTGCTCCGGGGACTCCAGTTTCCTCCCACAATTCAAAGACATGCATGTTAGGTTAACTGGTAACTCTAACTTGGCCCTAGGGCTCAGATAGGCGTTTTAGTGTAACTACTAATAAAGTGCTTTGAGTGGTCTTGTGACTAGAAAAAGCACTGTATAAGTACAGGTCCTTGTCCCTTATCCGTATTACCTCCACCAAGGCAGGAGGTAATGTTTTGGGTAGCATTGGCTAGTTGGTTTGTCTGTTACCAACATAACTCAAAAAGTTATGAATGGATTTTGATGACATTTTCAGGAAAGGTGTGAAATGGTACGGGGAAGAGATGATTAGATTTTGAGAGTGCATACCTCCACCAAGGGCTTTGTTTGTATTTGTGCAGCAGGATTACACAAAAACTACTGGATGGATTTGGATGAAATTTTCACCAGAGGTGGTCCTTGGCCTAGAGAGGAGTCTAAAACATTTTGGTGATGACCTGAGAATGCATACCTCTGCTAAGGCTCTTATCTTCTCACAGCGTGTTAGCAACAATACTCCAAAACTATTAAATAGATTTGAATGGAATTTTCACCAGAGGTGGTTCTTGGGCTAAAGAGCAACCCATTACATTTTGGTGATGATCTGAGAATGTATACCTTCACCAAGGCTCTTATCTTCTCACGGAGTGTTACCAACAATACTCCAAAATTACTGGATGCATTTGGATAAAATTTTCACCAGAGGTGCTTCTTGGGCTAGAAAGAAAATAATAACATTTTGGTGAGGATCCGAGAATGCATACCTCCGCTAAGGCTCTTCTCACAAAGTGTTAGCAACAATACTCCAAAACTACTGAATGGATTTGGATGAAATTTTCACCAGAGGTGCTTCTTGGGCTACGGATGAACCCATTACATTTTGGTGATGATTTGAGAATGCATACCCCAGCCAAGGCTCTTTATATTCTCACAGTGTGTCAGCAACAATACTCCAAAACTAACTGACAGACTTTGATGCAATTTTCACCAGAAGTGGCTCTAGGCCTACACAAAAACCCATTACATTTTGGAGGTGATTCATGACAGACGAAGGAGCCTTGGCGGAGGTACATGCCCTCTGAGTGCTTTTCTAGTTGATTATGACATCATCACTATTGATTGACGTCATCATATGAGTTGTTTATAGCACCGTCATGACATCATCAGTATTGATTGTGAGATCAGTATTGCTTATATCATCATGACATCATCAGTATTGATTGACGTTATCATATCAATTGTTTATAACATCATCATATCATCATCAGTATTGATTATGACATATCAGTTGTTTATAGCATCATCATCTGTATTGATTATGACATCAGTTTGTTTATGACATCATCAGTATTGCTTATGACATCACCAGTACTGTTTATAACATCATGACATTATCGTCATTGTTTGTTACATAATCATGAAATCAGTACCGATTATGACATCATCACTATTATGTCACAAATCAGTTGTTTATAACATCATCATGACATCATCTGTATTGATTATAACATCAGTATTGTTTATAACATCATCAGTATTGTTTATGCCATAATCATGACATCATCAGTATCGTTTATGCCATAATCATGACATCATCAGTACTGTTTGACATAATCATGGCATTATTAGTATGATATTGCCATGATGACATTATCACTATTGTTTATTATATAATCATGCCATTATCAGTATTGATAACGACATCATCACCATTAATTACAACATGATATCAATTGTTGATAACATCATCATGACATCATCAGTATTGTTTATTACATAATCATGACATTATCAGTATTGATTATGACATAATCACCCCCGCAACCCAAAAAGGATTAAGTGGAAGAAGATGGATGGATGGATGGATTATGATGTCATCATATCAATTGTTTATAACATCATGACATCATCTGTATTGTTTATAATATCATCATGACATCATCAGTATTGTTTGACATAATCATGGCATCATCAGTACTGATAATGATGTTTAGTTTAGTTTAGTTTATTTGAAAAGGGACAATGCAATTTCATAAAATACATGACTACACATGGTTAAAAAAGCCAGAATTAGCCAAAAGGCTAGTTTTCATCTGTAGTCCCCTATGTGGAGATGTGGAGACCCCTAAAGGGAAGCCGAAAAAAGAAGTTGCATATCACTTGAAGCAATTCATGATCAGTCCCTCCACGATTTCGCGGGATGTTTTTATGATTGTTGCTGCCCAAAAAGCCTGAATTCGCGGGAGCTTTTTTAAAAAGTTGCAAAGCTTTTAGAGCATTTTTGCACTAAAAGTTGTGGGAAGAATTAAATTTTAAAGCAGATGCCTTTTTCCAGTTTACTGCAGTGATATTCTATACAACAATACAAGAAAAGCACAGGATTATCAAAAAATATTCCTATTACAGTGATCTGTAAATTAAGCAGAAACTTCTGCTATACAGAAAAACTCTTGTGCAACAGCAAATACAAACATTAACACAATATCCACCACAACAGCTAAATTGCATTGAATGCATGTTAAAATTATTGGCAGCACCTTCATTTGAAAACTCCCTACAGTCCCCAACCCCTCAGTACTGAATGGAGAGGAAAAAAGAATTTATTCTGTTGCTCTGTATTGTCTATAGGAGTCTGTGTTTTTCTGGAAAAAAAATTACAGACAATATTCCCTCTCTTTCATGCCTAACTCCTACCTGTCTGTCTGCTGTACGTCGGTCTTGACACACACATCTTTCATTTATGGCAGGACAGGAGTGCGGGGGGAGTGCGTTTGTCTGCCCAGACCGGAGATTCACAGCTTTAAACCTTATTGACCAGATGTAGTAATGATTTTACCTCTAAAGATGTATAAAATGTTCAACCACTGGCTGTAGTGTTAAGATTGCTCACTGTGTTTGTGGTTTTATGGTGTTTCTCAACACACGTGCTCCTGCAACGCGGTGATTTTGGGGCAGGCGTATATTTTTCTACACAAACCCAGCGCTTCATACACACAGTCAGGACGGAGATGTGGTGAGACGTCCACCGGTAGGCGGGGGGAGACAGAGGAAGGGACGGTGTTGGAAACCTGGCAGGTGAGTGGGTTTTTTTAAATCACACACTCTATTTGCTGATGTGTTCCATTACTCACTGGAAACACAGAAGTGAACGCGGTGCAGCAATACATTTGATTGATTAGACTGAGCGTACAGCGCCAGTCAGAGACGAATTTGATTGGTGAAATTGGCGGAAGTTGACGAGGATTGGCCAAAATTGCAGGAAAGTTGCGGTGATTGGACAAAGTTGCAAGGTCGTGCAATAGTTGTGCTGATTGGCTGATCTTGTGTGAATTAATGCGATCGCAACATCGCGAAATTCTGGAGGGACTGCATGATGTAATGATGGCTTTGTTTACCTCTGTCAGGACTTGCAGAGGGAGAGATCCATTTGCAGAGAACACAGATTACAGAAATGGGAGATGAACTGAAGAATCAAAATCACAGCCTCTGGGGAACTCAAAGGAAGCACAGACTAAACTAAGCTGGGCTAGGCAGACTGGGGAACCTAGGGCAGAGAAACTGAGACAGGAGTGAATCAGGAACAAGAATTAAGCAATAAGTACAGGAAATGGAATACACACATACATACAAACACAAAGTTGCTGAGATCAGCTGTTTAAATGATAACCGTTGGAGAAGAGTAGCTTGAGAGCGTATTTGTCAACAATTTGCCACTGAAGGAAAAGCTCAGACTTGATAGGAGGAGGAGATGCTGATGCTTGGGTGAGAGCCTCCACTCTAGAGTTGGAATGTTCATGAACGACTTGTTTGAGTGTACTAGTTCTTTTGGGTGAACAAACTGTAAATCACTTACCGTAACTGAACGAATCCTTAGGAAATGGTGGTCATTTCATCCCCTGCTTCCGAATCACGTAAGGCGCTTTTCCACTTGGGTCAGTGTGGTACGGGACGGGACAGTACAGTTCGGCCCGCTTTGTTTTTCCACTGCACAAGGTCCCATTTGAAGTGGGTGGGAAATAGTTACAGGGAGGCGGCGCAACCCTCTCCCTCCCGCTACGTAAAACAAGCGTAACTGGCGTAAATCAAGCATAACGTTACGCAAAACACAAGTTGGCAGGATACGAGGCGTCTGCGTTCTCTGGCTGTTTTTGCCAGAATAAAGGCAAAAACGGAGAACAGAAGGCAAACTTGCAATACGACACACTCTGGAAAGGTACTGGAGCATTTAGAAGACATGAGGATACCAACTACATTACGTATGACGGTAAGCTAATGATTGCTAATGCTACTTTGCTTTTAAGTCTGCCGTACAACATTGTAATGTTGGCAAGTTATCGATATTAGGTACTAAAATATGTATTCTGTGTGTGTGTGTGTGTGTGTGTGTTTCAGATGGCTCTCTTGTGGCAAAAATATCGCTTCAAACGGTCGGCGTTAACGTTCAACACAGTAATGTGACCCCCAACTTCACGAACGCGAAGTGGCTATAATGTCTGTAGAAATGTTTAGCTTCTGATCTGTGTCAAAATCATGGGGAGACTGTTGAGACGTCATGGGATTTACCTGCTCCAGCCAGTGATGTCGTGACAAAACATGGATCAGGTGCCATATGAGCCGTTAAATATATATTTCAACAGGTAAACAGTACTGAGTTAGGCATAAGATATATTTAACAATTATGATGCATTTTAAGCCAAAACAAAGGGATCTAGGATTAATAGTAATTAAAATAATGCAGTCACAAGGTTACATGGAGAAATACGTGGATTAACTGGAAATATATCGTATTGAGTATTGCTGACTACATGTAGATACTGTATAAATATATATTCTCTGCATCAACAGTGAACTATACATGTATTCATGTAGTATTGCCCTGGGAATTTTGACAATAAACCTTTGTACTTTTGCAGATGTCTCTATTTTGTTTTACAGTCTTCAGCAAATAATTGTTTTGGTTACTTTTCTTAAAAATGAGCCATTATTTTCAAAGTCACTGTTAAATGGTTCGTACTGTTGACTCTTTTCCCACCGGTGTCTTAACAGACAAAATAGAAAATCATGATGCAAACACATAAATCACTAAATTGTTTATTCCAATCAGCAGCAAATTACAGATTATTTAGAATGTGCAAAATTCAAACTGTAAAAAAAAAAAACAAAAAAACCCCAAATTGGAATGGGTCACACATGCCAGCCATGCTGCCTCACTGAGAAGCAACTGGATCGGCTCCTCGTACTGGTCCCAGTTCAGCAGATCTCAGCCTGCATCTCTGTAAATAGTGAGGCAAGGTCTGGTTTGGGTGGATCGTTTTCCCCTTGCCTAGATGAAAGACAGAAATGGGTGGTGGATAATTAAAGAAAGTTAAAAAACATATTTGAGAAATGAATGAATGAATGAATCTTTATTTCGGATAGATTAGATTAAAAGAAAGGAACAGAATAATAGAACAAAGGGGAAAAAAATCCAATAAGGTCAAATTAAACAGCAACTCCTCGGATTATACAATTCAGCATAACTTATCCAAAATGGGTGATGGCTGAAGCCGCAGCTTATATTGCCCACCCATGTTCCATCTAAGAATTCAAAAATAAAATAAAATAAGAGTGATTACAAATCAGAACAAAGCCAAGACAAAACGTGACAAAAACTAAGCAGCAGCACAAAATAGACTGAATGTGACAATCCGTATGTGATTTTACATGTCGTTTTGTATATACAGCTGTGGACAAAATTGTCGGTACCCCTCTGTTAATGAAAGAAAAACCCACAATGGTCACAGAAATAACTTGAATCTGACAAAAGTGGTAATAAATAAAAATTCTATGAAAATTAACCAATGAAAATCAGAGGGCGGCACGGTGGCGGAGTGGTTAGCACTGCGGCAGCACAGTAACTCACCCTTGGCCGAGGTATCCTGAGTTCGATCCCAGCCCCCGACCAACAGTGATCTGTGTGGAGTTTGCATGTTCTCCCCGTGTCTGCGTGGGTTTACTCCGGGATTTCTCCGGTTTCCTCCCACATGCCAAAAACATGCAAGTTAGGTTAATTGGCATCAAAACTGGGGATTCTAAATTGTCCTTCGGTATGACTGTGAGAGTGAATGGTTGTCTGTCTCTCTGTGTTGGCCCTGTGATGGACTGGCGATCTGTCCAGGGTGTACCCTGCCTCTCGCCCACAGATGCTGGGATAGGCTCCAGCTCCCCCACGACCCGAAAAGGATTAAGTGGAAGAAGATGAATGAATGAATGAATTAACCAATGAAAATCAGACAATGCTTTTGAACTGTGGTTCAACAGAATTATTTTAAAAAACAAGCTCATGAAACAGGCCTGGACAAAAATGATGGTACCCCTAGAAAAGATTGAAAATAATGTGACCATAGGGACATGTTCAACCAAGATGTGTCCTCTAATTTACATCTAATTAACATCACAAGTGTCTACAAACTTGTAATCAGTCAATCGGCCTATTTAAAGGGTGACAAGTAGTCACTGTGCTGTGACCATTGTGGGTTTTTCTTTCATTAACAGAGGGGTACCAACAATTTTGGCCACGTGTGTATGTTTGGAGTATTTCTTCCTTTAGTTTTTGTTTAAATTGTCCAAGCATTGTACATGATTTTAATTCAGGTCCAAAAGCGTTCCACAGTCTGACTTCTTGCACTGAGACACAGTGTTGCTTGGTGGCAGTTCTCACTGAAGGTTTTTGAAACATACATGTTCCTCTGAAATGATATTGTTTCTCCCTTATTTGGAACAACTTTTGGATATTTGCGGGCAGTGATAGATTCTTAGCTTTAAACATTATTACTGCAGTTTTAAAGTCAACCAGATCTTTCAACTTGAGAGCTTTTAATTTAAGAAAAAGTGGGTTTGTTGGTTCCCTGTAAGCAGTTTATTATTCTAATAGCTCTCTTCTGAAGCATAAAGACCGGATATATGTTTTATATGTGTTTCCCCATACTTCAGTACAATATGTCATATATGGGTATTGGTATCCTCTGAAGAGCTGGAGCAGGTGGCTGGGGAGACGGAAGTCTGGGCTTCTCTGCTTGAACTGCTGCCTCTGCGACCCGGACCTCCGGAAAAGCGGTAGAAGATGGATGGATATCATGTATGGGAGTATTAATGAATGATACAAAGTCTATAGTGTGGGTTGATTCAGCAAATATTTCACTCTGCAGTATTGCGATTGATTTGCATATTTCACCTTTAATATAATTAATGTAACTTCCAACACAGTTTTTTATTGATTATTATGCCAAGGATTTTAATTTTGGATACCCTTTCAATCTCTACACCATTTACACTGAGTTGTTGTGATGGTGTGAAATAACGTTATCAATAAAAGTTTAGCCACCGCTGTGTCGCCCTGGTTTCAAGTGTGGGTGGTGTTTTGTGCTTGTATTGCTAAAATATAAAAGGAAGCACTACAGTGGGTCTCAAATATTTGTAATGTGTTCTTTTACTGGATGAGTTTAAAGATGAAATACTATAGACTACACATATAAACTAAATTCTAATGGTGACTGAACAACTCCCATTTCCCACGGTGCAAGATACACTATTATGACTATAACTCATAAAGGATCATAGAAGTGATCTGATAAAAATAAATAAACAAGCGGTTTATTTTATGGTGGCTACTATTGGATGTGCCATTCATTTTCAATTACTCTGTAATTAATATTCACACAAATAAATCTCAATTCAGTCCCTTTCATATTAAGTGGAAATTGTGCTACTTTAAATTTGGCACTTTACCTATACTTTAACTTAAAAAGCAAAAGATTTGACTATAAATATGATGTGTTGTTTACCTGTCACAATACACTGGTGTCAAAGCGTCGCCATTCCGAGCAGATCCCGTTTGGACTCTACAATGAAATACACACAAATTAAGTGCATACACAGCACGAAAGTGGAACATGTAAAAAAAAACAACAACACCTTTTTAACCAGGATTACAACTAGCTTATTTCATCAGATATTGTCAACACAAAAAAGCAACATACAAGGACGGATGTAGCATTGAGCTAGGTCATCGTTTAACCCCTTGCACTCCGGTCAATTTCTCTAAAAACACCAAAAAATAACGTGCCCAAAGTAAATCAAAAGCTGTTCTTCAACCCTTTGCAGAATCTTCATGGGGTTGGTCTCATTTAAAAGAAAACACTTTGAATTTTTTGGCAAAACAGTCATAATCTCTCTAAGTGCTCCGGCCACTGAGTTACAGTCATCTAAACATACTGAACTTGAAGAAAATAAATTTGGCCTGGGTGTTTTTTTTTGGATACAAATGCTTGCAAATAACACACAGCTTCAGATCCGGGCTGGAAAATGCAACAGAAATGTAGAACCAAGTGTTATCCAGCTGAGGTCAAAATTTTGTAACAATACCACAAAAAATGAATATATTACACAGCTTTGTTCTCAGGTAGTTCCCAGGCATTTTGGAACTGTGCCAAATTGTGCCAAATGGCACAGTTTGGAAAAACGTCTATAACTTTTGAATGATTCAATATAGAAGCTTCATCTTGGGCTCTAATGAAAGGTGACACTCAGGGCTGTGTGTGTGTGTGTGTGGGGGTGGTTGTCCCCCCCTCGCTACAGAGGACGGACATCGGCCATCGCTACATGACGGAATAGTCATGTGGCGACCGCAGCGCAGTCACCGCGGCTCCCCCCCCCCTTGCTACAGAAGAGTAGTGGGGGGGGGGGCGTTCACAGTCCGGACGCGGCGCATGACCCGTGTACCGCGGTGCATGAACTTCGGACTTCATGCGCTGCACAGTTGTAATTTACCAATCGGTCAAAAGTCATTTTTGATTACAATTTTCAGGGATAAAGAATAATTTAGCTTATAACACCTTACCTCTTCACAGCAGTGTCCTGGCGAACTTCTCTTCCTCATTGTCAGACGAAGGCGACGCTGGTCCGCTCGTGGTTCTGGTCTCGCGACCCGGTCAAAACATAATTCCATGATTGCGGTTTTGGCGAATGATTTACGACCTTCGTCGTTGGCCTCCGTCAGTCTATGATGACCATGGAAGAGAATCCTAAACGTCTATTCTGCTCGAATAAAAAAAAAAAAAAAAAGCACCGCCTGTGATTGAAGAGGCCGATGCGCGAATGGCTGTCCCTGTCACACAGGTAGCACTTGTGGGTGGTCTCCGTGCTGCTGGGTCTGTGACGGTTCTTCCTGCGGGTCCTTTTTTTCATCTGCTGCAGCAGTCTGTCTTCACCCAGCCTTACAAAAAACAGCTCGCGAACTTCTCTGCTTCAATTGGCTTGCTGCATTCACAGCTTTGGTAGGCGGGTCCTTCTTGCTAGGTTTTCAGTCATTGGTTCTTCAAGGTTTCAGAAACCCAATTCAAGGCTCTTATTAGTCGAATGAGAGGTCAATCAGATGAACTAATCTGTTCGCGGCTGTGTCTGTAGTGGAAGAACTTTTTTTTTTTCAGTGCGCGCTTGGAGGCAGCGCGCGAGGGTGCATGAGAGTGCCCTCGTGCGCTCTGGGACACAGAGACTTGCCCGCCCGCGGTACAACGGAGTGCAAGTGGTTAAACACGATTAAGTTTTCATCTGTCCTAATTGAACTTTCCACTGCTGGAAAAAATAACGTAAAACATGAATATCACATCACTCACCGTCCTGTATATCACAATATCACGGCTTCAACTGCTGAAGTTGGGTGCGTCGCAGCTGTACATTCAATTCAATTCGGGTGGCTGGGTCTAATTCCCGGTGCGTCTCCGTCTATTTTCTAGTGCGTCTGCTTGTGCTCCCCACTGCAAGCTCAGTCTGCTTCCCTCTGCATTCTCTCATCAGCCGAAACACACAGGAAACTCTGTTGGACCACTGTGTTAGATTTCTGCTAATTTCTGTTAAGCCATTCTATCGTTGTTGTTTAGAATATCACTTGTTCGCGGGCTCACGGATGAAAAATTGCAAATGGCGGCCAGCTAGCTATTCTGGAAAGTCAGCGTAGCGCCCACTCTCATGACACTACGCCCGGACCAATCAGTGGCCAGCAGTGGGTTGATGTAACAGTGCCGGTACCCTTCGGACCAGCTCTCGATCGGGGCCGATAAAACTGGCATAGTTCCAAAAAAACCAGAACTGTTAGGACACTGGGTGCCGAATGGAAAAGCGGAAAAAGGGTGCCAAATCGTACCAAACCGTGTCAAACTGACCCAAGTGTAAAAGGGCCTATATTGTTCATTGACTGGCAGCTCTCCTAGCCTTCTTCAGCCTATTACAGCCTCGCAAACCTGGAGCTCCAGAAGGAGCTGCTTTTATTGAACAAGTCATTCATGAAAGGCTTCTCCTGTCACCATGGGGTGAGACGCCGGCTCGGCGCTCAGCCCATGCTCCTTTTATCCCTGCCTCTCATTGGGCAGTGCCTCAGCTGGTTCCCAGCTGTCAGTGTCACGGGACGGCTGGGGCCAATTAATCCTCATCAGCTGGGGCGCTGTTAATGAGTATAGAGGAGCAGCTTCGATCATTCGGGGCTGCGACATAAGCACTGCTAAGCTGAAGCCCCTTCGTCTGGTGTCAGCCTCAACTCCCCTTGCAGCATTCCGGTGTTTGTATCCCGCTGTGAGTATGCACGTCTTGTTACCCCCATGTCCGGTACGAGCTACCTACCCCTGCGCTGTGCAGCCTGAGAATGTACGTCTGTATGAGTGTCTGTGCTCTCCTCATCCCTTATCCCTTACCCAGAATAAAACATCTCGACTCACTGGCTTGTCCCTGGCTCTGATTGCCCGGCTCCCTAGAGCCGGATATGACATCTCCTGCCTGGCCTACAGGAACCAGGAAGTAAACAATGGATGGATTCAACACGACAAAATGAAACAGCAAAAGTGATTTTGAAGCGAGAAATATACCATTTAGTTGCTGAATCTGTTTTTATATGACACACACATTTGCTCCTTTAAAAGTTGTTAGTTGACTCCGTTCAACAGCTGAAAAAAATCACATGCAACCTACCCAAAATGCACCACAAAGCTTTCCACATAGTGAATGGGGAGTGCCAGAGCGGAAAACAATCCCGAGTGGTTTTCTTTCAGCCATTATTTAAACTTAAAAAGTATGCACTCTCTGATCTCATCTCGTTCCCTGTTCACACTCCATGGTAAAATCTGTAATATGACAATAAGAGGGACAATGAACAAACTTAAATGCGAGGTAACAACATACTGTATGCGAGCTCTGACTGAGGCAGCTACTGCTGGAATCGGACTTAACAAGTCTAAGAACATGAACATGATCCAGATCAGTTAAAAAGACTTTAAAAATCACAATAAAACCTGCGGTTATATCTAACAATTATCAAGCAAACCTCTAAAATGTCAGACTCATAAAAGGTGTCTGTGTAACTGGGGAAAAAGCTCCCTAAACAACAGAACTCCTCAGTTAGGTGATGCACCTCGGTAAGGAACAGTAGGCAGTAGTGTTTAAACAAGGTTTATTACCAATCACCATCAAGCTATATACAGTTTATAATCGCTGTTTTGTTTAAGTTATCCTTGAAAAAAAACACTAAACACCACAACAAAACATGCAATAATAAAAACATGCAACAAATCAACCAATAAAAAAAACCAAAAATGAAAACGGCAAACTCATTTGAAAACCAATAAATACCGTCAGGCTTAGGTTTACATTGTCCGATGGGAGGGGCTCCGCTGGGGGCTTGTCCCTGCCTCCAGGGCTTCGCGGGATGGTGGGCGTTTGCGTTGCTGGCCTTGTTGGCAAGTCCATGACAGGAGTCCGTGGGTGGGTGGCAGCGGTGACCCGATTCAGCTGGGGAGCTCCCAGTCCTTCTTTCTCCAGGTGGGTGGCAGTCTCATTTTCAAACTAGTTTGCTCTCCAATGTTGATGCTTTTGCTGCGATGACGGCGGAGTCTCGGGGCTGCCGTTGTCCCTTGGACGCGAGTGCGCAATTTCACGTGTGCTCATCTCTTTCCATTGACTTTGTGTGCATTTGCGCCGCCCGTTTCCGTTTGGTGTGGGCTTGGTGTCTTGCCACTGACACAGCCACAGTCATAAAAATAGAGCCCACGCTTCGAGGCAGGTGTGCTGAGCTGTGGGTTGACGGTTGCTGGCCTGCGTTGAGTGTTGCATTTGCGGTCTGTGGTAATTGATGGATTTCTGCGGTTCTGTGGGGCATGTTGGCCTTTGCTTCTCTGGCTGGGCCACGGACTGGGCCTGGGCCGCTTGGGGTTGGTTCTGGAACCCATGTGGCCTGTGGGCCGCTAATTGAATAGGCCTGGAATAGAGGGTTAGTACTAATGAGTGGTCTTTTGAGACTAGAAAAAGCGCTATATAAGTACAGGTCCTTATCCCTTATCAAAGGACCCTCACAGATCAGAGCAAAACACAAATATAAAATCAAAAGGCTTAGAACACAATAAATTCACAAAACAGAATACTTTAATGATGAAAACTAAAGTAAAATAGTAAACTATTCCATATCATCAGATACACTGGGCCTCATGCAAAAATGCATTAGTATGTGAAAATCCCACATACTTTTGTTAGTAAGCTGCATTAGTACGAACAAACCACTTCAGATTCAACAAACACTCTTACCTCTTACAAAAGTGTGTAAACAGTCCAGGTAAATCTAGTGAATCACACCCCTGTATAAGTGAGCACGTGTTCACTAGTTTTGAAGATTTACATAATTGAGGCCCTAAAACTACCATATAAGGCCCTGCTTCCCATCGTCTGGCCAGAAGTTTCATTCACAAAAATGGTTTCCAAGTGTAAGAAAAAAATTCTTGAGGGAAACTGAAGTTCTCGTCTCTCAGATCCAAAAGATAAAAAAAAAAAATATAATTTAAGTAGCATCAGCAGTGGAATCAAAGGACTGGCAAAAATGAAAAAAATCATCAGATTCCAGGAGATATTTCAGATGGTCCTGTTAGCGACTAACATGAAGACACACATGCATAGAACCTTTGTATGGTATTTAATGTGGATGTTGATGAAATGATACTGCTTTTGATTATTTGTAATTATTTTACTTTTAATTATTACTTGAATCAACATATTACATTTTGTAAACTAATTAAATTTACAGGGTTTAAGATACAGTGGATAAAAAAAGTCTACACACCCCTGTTCAAATGCCAGGTTTTTGTGATGAAAAAAAAATGAGACCAAGATAAATCATTTCAAAACTTTTTCCACCATTAATGTGATCTATAACCTGTACAACCCAATTGAAAGACAAACTAAGGGGAAAATAAAAAAAATAAAATAAAAAACTTATAATAACCTGGTTGCATAAATATGCACACCCTCTTATAACTGGGGATGTGGCTGTGTTCAGATTTAACCAATCACAAACTCACGTTAAATGGAAGACAGCACACACCTGTCACCATTTAAAGTGCCTCTGATTAACCCCAAATAAAGTTCAGCTGTTCGAGTAGGCTTTTCCTGACATTTTTGTAGTCACATTTTACAGCACAAGCCATGGTCTGCAGAGAGCTTCCTAAACATCAGAGGGATCTCATTGTTCAAAGGTATCAGTCAGGAGAAGGGTGCAAAAGAATTTCCAAGGCATTAAATACACCATGGAACACAGTGAAGACAGCCATTTGGCATAACAGTGACATTACCAAGAACTGGACATCCCTCCAAAATTGATGAAAAGACAAGAAGAAAACTGGTCAGGGAAGCTGACAAGAAGACGACAGCAACATTGAAGGAGCTGCAGGAATTTCTGGCAAGTACTGGCTGTTTAGTACATGTGACAATAATCTCCCATCTTCTTCATATGTCTGGGCTATGGGGTAGGGTGGCAAGACAGAAGCCTTAAGTTACAAAGAAAAACATCCAAGCCATTTGAAATCTCCCAAACATGTGGGAAAATGTGTTATGGTCTGATGAAACCAAGGTTGAACTTTTTGGCTGTAATTCCAAAAGGTACATTTGGTGCAAACACAACACTACTCATCACCAGAAGAACACCATACCTACAGTGAAACGTGGTGGTGGCAGCATCATGCATTGGAGCTGTTTTTTTTTTTTCAGCTGGAACTGGGGCCTTAGTCAAGGTGGAGGGAATTATGAACAGCTCCAAATACCAGTCAGTGTTGGCACAAAACCTTCAGGATTCTGCTAGAAAGCTGAAGATGAAGTCATCTTTCAGCACAGCAATGACCCAAAGCACACATCCAAATCAACAAAAGAATGGCTTCACCAGAAGAAGATTAAGGTTTTGGAATGGCCCAGGGTGATCTGAAGAGGGCTGTGCACAGGAGATGCCCTTGCAATCTGACAGATTTGGAGCGTTTTGGCAAAGAAGCGTGGGCAAATATTACCACATCAACATGTGCCGCACTGATAGACTCCTACCTAAAAAGACTGAATGCTGTAATAAAAGCCAAAGGTGCTGCAACAAAGTATTAGTTTAAGGGTATGTATATTTATGCAACCAGGTTATTCTAAGTTTTTATTTTTTATTCTTCCCCTTAAAAGATTTCAGTTTGTTTTTCAATTGGGTTGTACAGGTTATAGGTTACATTAATGGTGGAAAAAGTTTTGAAATGATTTTTGTTTGTCTCATTTTTTAAATCACAAAACCCTAGCATTTGAACAGGGGTGTGTAGACTTTTTATATCCACTGTACTTGATTCAGACAAAATACAAAGCCGTTTAATGAAAACATGGTTAGAATAATAGCAAACTATTTACACAAAACTCTTACAACTAGTCTGGACCATTCCTAAATTTTATTAGTACCTGTACTAAATTTCAAGATACAACAGATCATGTGAACTTGTAGGATTCACCAAATCTATCAAATGCCACATTTATGAACAAATCTGTTTGTACTAATGGTTCTTGCATGAGCATCAGCAGTAGTGCCCACTATCTGTACAGAAATTTAGCTCTCTTTGTCTTTCAAGCTAGCAAATCTTTCAATGACCTTCTGGTTAAAGTCAGTCATGTTAGTCACCAGCTTTTTTTTTCCATGGAGCGAATGGCTAAGGCATTCAGTCTCTCCTGAGTCATGGTGTTCCTGAGGAATGTTTTAATCCTTTTCAGTGTCCATAAACCCTGGTTATACCTTCAAGGTGCAGCTCAGTGTAACTGCAGGGAATGCCTTACGATATTCTTCAAACCATTCCCCCTGAAGCAACGTGGCACTGACCAGGTGGTCTGAAAATGCGAAGCGTTCCCTGGTGTGTCCTAGAATGGTATCACAGACCTACAGGGACAGGGAGATTTTTTTAAAAATGATGCTGAGAAAAAATGGCCAAATTTATAGACCTACTGGCAACAGCTAAAGTTACTCTCTTAAGCAAAAAAATGTTCTATCTACCTACCTGCCTGCCTACCTATCTACCTATCTATCTATCCATCCATCCATCCATCCATCCATTCAAGAAATCTATGTCACGATCATAGGCCATCATAGGATAGCCTATGATGTTCCTATGATGTCCCTATGATGTCTGAATCATAGGACATCAAGCCTGGCTTGATGTCTTTATGATGTCATATACAGTGATGCTTGCCTGACAGCGAATGATATGATACCTGTCTTGATGTCTTTATGATGTCATATAGACCATCAGGACTTGAGATGCCATCATCACTCTATCACTCTATAAAAGCAAGAAATCTTTGTGTGTGTGTGTGTGTGTGTGTGTGTGTGTGTGTGTGTGTGTGTGTGTGTGTGTGTGTGTGTGTGTGTGTGTGTGTGTGAGACGCTTCACAGGTCATCATAGGACGGCCTATGATCTCTGCCTGAACAACATCACCCAAGACAAATACAACACAACTTGATAAATACGTCTTTCTGCAGCTCCTCCTTATCCACCACTCCTCAACTTTGCCCCTGTCTTCTCCCTGAGAGAACCTTTGTCTACTCCCCCCAAAGTTAATAAAAATATAATGCATAAACATCCCAAAGTGATTAAACAAAATGTTGGTAAAACTCAAATCAAACCTCACGTCTCTAAATTTAATTATTTGGCCTCTGTTCCTCCTCATAATTTAAAAATTAAATGTGGTTTATTAAATATTAGGTCTCTAACTCCCAAGTCTTTACTAGTTCATGATCTATTAATTGATCATCAGATTGATTTAATATCCCTCACAGAGACTTGGCTAGGGCAAGATGATTATGTTAGTTTGAATGAATCAACTCCCTCTGGTTATCTAAACTATCATAATCCCAGAAGTTCTGGTCGTGGAGGTGGAGTAGCGGCAATTTTCCATTCTAAATTACTAGTTAATGTAAAGCAAAAATCATGTTTTAATTCCTTTGAGGGCCTGGTCCTCAGCGTGGGGCATGTTGGCTATCTTGGCTTCAACTCAGTTTTTTTTGCCATAGTTTACCGTCCTCCCTCAGCCTACTCAGAGTTTTTATCCAAATTTGCTGAATTTTTAGCTGATTTAGTGCTGAAATCACATAGAATAATTATTGTAGGGAATTTTAATATACATGTTGATGTAGATAGTGACTGTCTTAATAAGGCATTCAGTTCAATTTTAGACTCAATGGGGTTTTCCCAGAAAGTAGAAAATTCTACCCATTATCTCCACCACACATTGGATGGACCTTGTTTTGACTTATGGTATAGAAATAGAAAATCTGGTAGTGTCTCCTCATAATCCTGTACTGTCAGACCATTGTCTGTTAACCTTTGATTTCACTATTTCTGATTATTTGACTCCTAAAGAAAAATATTACTACAGCAGATGTCTTTCAGATGACGTTGTTACCAAATTTTTGCAGATTGTCTCCTCTATACCATGGGTCAACACAACGGAAATAAAAGATGGAGAGCCTGCTCCTTCCATAATTGATAGCATGGTAGATAGTGTTACAGCCTCTCTGCATCAGACTCTAGATTTGGTGGCCCCTTTAAAAAAGAAAAAGTCTAACCAAAGATTTCTAACCCCTTGGTTTAACACAAAAACTCATAGCTTAAAACAGAACACTCGTCAATTAGAAAGAAAATGGTGTTCTACTAATTTACATGAATTCTATTTAGCATGGAGAAATCATCTCTTAATTTATAAAAAAAAATCTCTTAGAAAATCTAGAACAAGTTATTACTTTGCATTAATAGAAGAGAATAAAACAAAGGAGTCAGTTGAGGTGGTATGGGCATCTGATTAGGATGCCTCCTGGACGCCTCCCACTTGAGGTGTTTCAGGCACGTCCCACTGGGAGGAGACCCCGGGGCAGACCCAGGACTCGGTGGAGAGACTATGTCTCCCAGCTGGTCTGGGAACGCCTTGGTATCCTCTTCGAAGAGCTGGAGCAGGTGGCTGGGGAGAGGGAAGTCTGGGCTTCTCTGCTTGAACTGCTGCCTCCGCGACCCGGACCTCCGGAAAAGCGGGCCAGGCTGACAAAGAGTCATGACTCAGTCAATCCTCGCATCCCCCTTGAGCTTTCTAGTCAGGACTTTTTGAACTTTTTCAATCAAAAAATTTTATCTATTGGAGATAAAATCAGTCAGATTCTTCCCACCGTAAACTTAAGTACATTAACTACTACAACTCCTTCAACTGATATCTGTTTGGATAAGTTTACTCCAATTGACCTTTTAGAATTAGATAAAATAATCTCCTCATCTAAGCCTTCATCTTGTCTTTTAGACCCTATTCCTACCAGGTTATTTAAAATAGTCTTCCCAAATATTGGTAGCCGTATTCTTCATATAATTAATTCTTCTTTAACTTTGGGCTATGTACCGCAGGCTTTTAAAATTGCTGTAATTAACCCCTTGCACTCCGGTCAATTTCCCTAAAAACGCCTAAAAATAACGTACCCAAAGTAAATCAAAAGCTGTTTTTCAGCCCTTTGCAGCATCTTCATGGGGTTGGTCTCATTTAAAAGAAAACACTTTGAATTTTTTGGCAAAATAGTCATAATCTCTCTAAGTCCTCCGGCCACTGAGTTACAGTCATCTAAACATACTGAACTTGAAGAAAATAAATTTGGCCTGGGTGTTTTTTTGGATACAAATGCTTGCAAATAACACACAGCTTCAGATCCGGGCTGGAAAATGCAACAGAAATGTAGAACCAAGTGTTATCCAGCTGAGGTCAAAATTTTGTAACAATACCACAAAAAATGAATATATTACACAGCTTTTTCCTCAGGTAGTTCCCAGGCGTTTTTGAACTGTGCCAAATGGCACAGTTTGGAAAAACATCTGTAACTTTTGAATGATTCAATATAGAAGCTTCATCTTGGGCTCTAATGAAATGTGACACTCAGGGCTGTGTGTGTGTGTGTGTGTCGGGGGGGGGGGGTGTTCCCCCCCCACTACAGAGGACGGACATCGGCCATCGCTACATGACGGAATAGTCGTGGCGACCACGGCGCAGTCACCGCGGCTTCCCCCCCCCCTCGCTACAGAAGAGTAGCGGTGGGGGGGGGGCGTTCACTGTCCAGATGCGGCGCACAAACCGTGTACCGCAGCGCACGAACTTCGGACTTCGTGCGCCACACAGTTGTAATTTACCGATCGGTCAAAAGTAATTTTTGATTACAATTTTCAGGGATAAAGAATAATTTAGCTTATAACACTTACCTCTTCACAGCAGCAGTGTCCTGGCAGACTTCTCTTCCTCATTGTCAGACGAACGCGACGCTGGTCCCTTGTTACGGACTCGTGGTTCTGGTCTCGGCGACCCGGTCAAAACATAATTCCATTATTGCGGTTTTGCGCTTCCATGATTGCGGTTTTGGCGAATGATTTACGACCTTCGTCGATGGCCTCCGTCAGTCTATGATGACCATGGAAGAGAATCCTAAACGTCTATTCTGCTGGAATAAATTTAAAAAAAAGCACCGCCTGTGACTGAACAGGCCGATGCGCGAATGGCAGTCCCTGTCACACAGGTCACTCTTGTGGGTGATCTCCGTGCTGCTGGGTCTGTGACGGTTCTTCCTGCGGGTCCTTTTTTCATCTGCTGCAGCAGTCTGTCTTCACCCAGCCTTACACAAAACAGCTTACGAACTTCTGTGCTTCAATTGGCTCGCTGCATTCACAGCGTTGGTAGGCGGGTCCTTCTTGCTAGGTTTTCAGTCATTGGTTCTTCAAGGTTTCAGAAACCCAATTCAAGGCTCTTATTAGTCGAATGAGAGGTCAATCAGATGAACTAATCTGTTTGCGGCTGTGTCTGTAATGGAAGAACGGAAATGCAGCTTTTTTTTTCAGTGCGCGCTTGGACGCAGCGCCCTCGTGCGTCCTAGAGCGCACGAGGGCGCTCTCCCTCGTGCGCTCTGGGACGCAGAGACGTGCCCGTCCGCGGTACACCGGAGTGCAAGAGGTTAAACCCTTACTCAAAAAGCCAACGCTCGACCCAGGAGTTTTGGGTAACTATCGACCAATCTCTAATCTGCCTTTCATTTCAAAAATCTTAGTAAGAGTTGTTGCTGTGCAATTGTTTCACCACTTGCAGGGAAATGGTTTATTTGAAGAGTTTCAATCTAGGTTCAGAGTTCATCACAGCACTGAAACAGCCTTAGTGAAGGTCACTAATGACCTCCTTGTTGCATCTGATAATGGACTCGTTTCTGTACTTTTCCTTTTAGATCTTAGTGCAGCCTTTGATACCTATCGATCATGACATTCTACTTGATAGATTAGAACACTATGTTGGACTAAATGGAACTTCGCTGCAGTGGTTTAGATCTTATTTGTCCGATAGACTTCAGTTTGTTCACATCAATGATGAGTTTTCGTCCAACTCTAAGCTCAGTCACGGAGTTCCACATGGATCTGTGTTAGGCCCTACTATTTTTAGTTTATATATGCTTCCCTTAGGCAATATCATTTGAAAGCACTGTATACATTTTCATTGTTACGCAGATGACACACAATTATACCTGTCAATGAAGTCCGATGATTGTAATCAATTAGCCAAGTTAGATGCCCATCTTAAGGAAATCAAAGCCTGAATGACTTGTAATTTTCTGCTATTAAACCCAGATAAGACTGAAGTCATTCTTGTTGGTACAAAAAACCTTAGAAATTCCTTTCCAAATCATACTCTTAATTTGGATGCCACTACTCTCACTCTGAATAGTTCTGTGAGGAACCTTGGAGTTATTTTTGATCAAGATCTGTTCTTTAATTCACATATTAAATTTGTTTCTAAGACTGCCTTCTATCATCTGTGCAATATTGCCAAGATTAGGAGCATCTTGTCTCTGAATGATGCTGAGAAACTGATCCACACCTTTGTCAGCTCTAGATTAGATTATTGTAACTCGCTATTATCAGGTAACTTTAAAAAGTCTTCACTTGATCCAAAATGCTGCTGCAAGAGTTTTAACTGGTTCTAGAAAGAGAGATCATATCTCTCCGGTTCTGGCCTCCCTTCATTGGCTTCCCATAGTTTACAATTAAGTTTAAAATCCTTCTTCTCACTTACAAAGCACTTAATAATCAGGCCCCCTTGTATATAAAAGATCTGATATTACCCTATCATCCTAACAGAGCACTACGCTCCCAAAATGCTGGATTACTTGTAATACCCAGAATCTCCAAAAGTACAATGGGAGGCAGAGCCTTCTGCTATCAAGCTCCTTCTCTGTGGAACCAGTTACCACTCTGGGTCCGGGAGTCAGACTCGATCTCTGTTTTTAAGAACAGGGTAAAATCCTTCCTTTTCAATATAGCCTATGATTAGGGAGGGATCTTGTCTCTTAACCCCCCTTTTGTTTTGCTGTTAATAGATTCAGACTGCCAGGTGACCTCCAATCATGTACTTGGCTTCTCACCATTCATGTTCTTTATGTCTGTTCTCTTCATCCTCTCGATCCTCTCACCCCCAGCCAGTTGCAGCAGATGACTGTCCCTCCCTGAGCCTGGTTCTGCGAGAGGTTTCTTCCTGTTAAATGGGAGTTTTTCCTCTCCACTGTCACTGTGTGCTTGCTCACAGGGGATGGTCTGATTGCTGGGTCTTTCTGCAATTGTGGGGTTTTCCCTGCATTTGGTAGTGCTATGAGATGACTTTTGTTGTGATATGGCGCTATATAAGTAAAGCTGAATTGAACTGAATTGAATTGAATTGAATCATAGGATGTCCTATGAACTCAGGCATCATAGGACGACAAATGTGTCTTTATGATGTCACGTAGACCACAGAGATCATAGGACAATTTGTCTTTATGATGTCACACATAGATTTGTCTATGTGTCTATGTGCACAGGATGCCTGAGTTCATAGGACAATTTGTCTTGACGACAACTGCTGCACGTCAGAAAAGATGTCATGAAGATGAAACACCTGAGGTTCCAGCAGTACATCACACCCGTCTGAGACAGGAGGACACCCTTCACCAGCACAGGGTACGACAGACTTTAAAGCACATTTCTAGGACATCATAGGATGGCCTATGATCTCTGCCTCATCATCATAGGACGACTCATCATGCCTACATGACGGCAAATGTGTAACCTTGACGAATGCCAGTCTACACTACAAATGTGTAAAATGCCAAGCAAAGCACTGATTATCTACGGGTGCTCCGGTTTCTTGGTTTCTACGGGCATGCACGGGCCTTCCTGACAGGGTCAAAAGCCACTTTTTCAGGATAGTGCCCATGAACTTGAATTACGACGCACCTATCCCTCAACCAGTGGTCTGAACGAAGAAGAAGAAGACCCACCAGATGGAGAGCAATAGAATGAGGAGAACTGCTGCATGTCAGAAAGGATGCCGTGAACATGAAACACCTCAGGTTCCACCGGTACGCCGCAGGCATGACTGTGAACAACACAGCCGTCTGAAACAGGAGGAGACCCTTCAGTGGTCTGAACGAAGAAGAAGAAGATCCCACCAGATGATGTCTATATGATGGCACATAGACAGAGCACATGACTCCCTACAAGACATATACAGTATATAGACACAGGTAAGCAACATAACACAGAACAGTGACAGGCAGGAGAAGAAGTAACAAGAAGGGGCAAACAGCCCCAGATGGCAGGACATATTTTGTGTGATTTTTATGTTTTGCTGCATACAAACGCCATCACATGTGATTGCCACTTAGTGCTGTGTTGCTATACCAACTGTCCTGTAACTGGCAAGAATTGTGTTCCAATGCATCCCCTCTATGGGCATGCACCAGTTTCTACGGGCATGCACGGTAAGACATATACTGTATATAGACACAGGTAAGCAGCATAACACAGAACAGTGACAGGGAGGAGAAGAAGTAACAAGCAGGGGAAAACAGCCCCAGATGGCAGGACAAACACACGTGGACAAAATTGTTGGTTCCCCTCTGTTAATGAAAGAAAAACCCACAATGGCCACATAAATAACTTGAATCTGACAAAAGTGGTAATAAATAAAAATTCTATGAAAATTAACCAATGAAAATCAGACAATGCTTTTGAATTGTGGTTCAACAGAATTATTTTAAAAAACAAACTCATGAAACTGGCCTGGACAAAAATGATGGTACCCAATTCAATTCAATTCAACTTTATTTATATAGCGCCATTTCACAACAACAGTCATCTCATAGCACTATCAACTGTAGGGGGGAACCCCCACAGTTGCAGAAAGACCCCAGCAATCCCCTTAACTTAATATT
Organism: Pholidichthys leucotaenia; assembly: GCA_020510985.1. Taxonomy (NCBI): domain Eukaryota; kingdom Metazoa; phylum Chordata; class Actinopteri; order Cichliformes; family Pholidichthyidae; genus Pholidichthys; species Pholidichthys leucotaenia. The sequence goes on along the minus strand of CM035840.1, from coordinate 279,473,525 downwards.
TTGTTGCACAACCTTTTGAGGCAATCACTGCAATCAAACCCTTTCTGTAACTGTCAATGAGACTTCTGCACCTCTCAGCAGGTATTTTGGCCCACTCCTCATGAGCAAACTGCTCCAGTTGTCTCAGGTTTGAAGGGTGCCTTCTCCAGACGGCATGTTTCGGCTCCTTCCACAGATGTTCAATAGGATTTAGATCAGGGCTCATAGACGGCTACTTTAGAATAGTCCAATGTTTCACTCTTAGCCATTCTTGGGTGTTTTTAGCTGTGTGTTTTGGGTCATTATCCTGTTGCAAGACCCATGACCTGTGACTGAGACCAAGCTGTCTGACACTGGGCAGCACATTTCTCTCTAGAATACCTTGATAGTCTTGAGATTTCATTGTACCCTGCACAGATTCAAGACACCCTGTGCCAGATGCAGCAAAGCAGCCCCAGAACATAACAGAACCTCCTCCATGTTTCACAGTAGGGACAGTGTTCTTTTCTTGGTATGCTTCATTTTTGCGTCTGTGAACATAGAGCTGATGTGCCTTGCCAAAAAGTTGCAGTTTTGTCTCGTCTGTCCATACGACATTCTCCCAGAAGCTTTGTGGCTTGTCAACATGCAGATTGGCAAATTCCAGTCTGGCTTTTTTATGATTTGTTTTCAACAGTGGTGTTCTCCTTGGTCGTCTCCCATGAAGTCCACTTTGGCTCAAACAACGACGGATGGCGTGATCTGACACTGATGTACCTTGACCTTGGAATTCACCATGAATGTATTTCGAGGTTGTTCTGGGCTCTTTTGCTACCATTTGTATTATCCATCTCTTCCATTTTTCATCAAGTTTCCTCCTGTGGCCACGTCCAGAGAGGTTGGCTACAGTCCCGGGGATCTTAAATTTCTGAATAATATGTGCAACTGTAGTCACAGGAACATCAAGCTGCTTGGAAATGGTCTTATAGCCTTTACCTTTAACATGCTTGTCTATAATTTTCTTTCTAATCTCCTGAGACAACTCTCTCCTTTGCTTCCTCTGGTCCATGTTTAGTGTGGTACACACCACGTCACCAAACAGCACAGTGACTACTTGTCACCTTTTAAATAAGCCGAATGACTGATTACAAGTTTGTAGACACCTGTGATGTTAATTAGAGGACACATCTTGGTTGAACATGTCCCTATGGTCACATTATTTTCAGTCTTTTCTAGGGGTACCATCATTTTTGTCCAGGCCTTTTTCATGAGTTTGTTTTTTAAAGTAATTCTTTTGAACCACAATTCAAAAGCATTGTCTGATTTTCACTGGTTAATTTTCATAGAATTTTTATTTATTACCACTTTTGTCAGATTCAAGTTATTTCTGTGACTATTGTGGGTTTTTCTTTCATTAACAGAGGGGTACCAACAATTTTGTCCACGTGTGTATTTTGTGTGGTTTTTATGTTTTGCTGCATGCAAAAGCCATCACATGTGATTGCCACTTAGTGCTGTGTTGCTATACCAACTGTCCTCTAACTGGCAAGAATTCTGTTCCAATGCATCCCCTCTACGGGCATGCACGGGTTTCTACGGGCATGCACGGTAAGACATATGTACAGATAGAATGGTCCTTGATCGACTAATTACCACCCATAGGGGTGTAGGCCCTATTATAGGAGACTATTGTTTTACTTCTATCCATGAAAATGATGCAAATGGTCATATTAATACCTCAGATACTCATAGAAGTTAGTGTTTCTCTTAATGGAGAAGTCTCATCATAAACTTGGTAATGATTTTTATAACTTCATATTTTTCTTGTGTGAGTCCTTAATATGATGATGAGGATGGTGAGAGGGGTGATACTGGCCTAAGGAGTATGAAAGTTGCAATATAATTTAAGTCTGTTTTGAGTATCTCTATATTGTGGGACACATATATGTGCACTTATGTATATCACTTCATGCTTCATATGTATACCACTTTAGGCTTCACATCTTAGATTGAACAAAGGACTGAGCCTCTCTGGAGATAACAGGAGGATGTGAAAGTCTAGTCTTTGGTATGCAGAGAGACGGCCTGGGGGGATTTTCCTGGCCGCCAGAGGCTGGGGGTGGAGGTGTTAAGATCTGAAGGAAGATGTATTGTTATTTGGGATTAAATATAATATGACTGTGTGCTTTGAAGTCCTGAGGTATTGAAAGGACGAATGTCTGGGTTTCTTCCTCTTTCTGCTTTTGATGATGTTGGATGATGTGAATAAACCTGACTCGTGAGATGAACTCTACCTCGTCATTTTCACATTATCTACAATATCATTTTCTACAGACTAAGATTAATTTTGATCATATTACACATATTCACTCTTAATGACATATTCTACACACGTTTTAAACCTGCAAAGACACATAACGTAAATTCTTACACATATCCTTATATTATTTCATTCACTTTATTTTACTACCACTTTGATTATTGTTCTTTTAGTTATGATGCTTTATTAAGCATTAAGGGGGATATGATAGAAAAATTCCATATTATCCACATTATTATTGTTACTAATAATGTATTATTATTCTTAAGATGTATCATGCCTTTCCTATTTCATGTCTGATATTTATATATGCATTCCATGCAGGATAAGTTCACACATTCCTTTATATTATTCTTCCATATTATGTTTCATATTATATGTCTGATATGACTTGTGATTCATGTATGGCTTTGAACAGCCCCGGTCTGTGTGTGAGTGTGCCTGAGTTAGCAATTTTAATCACCAGCTGTACTGATACATTTTTGGATGTCTAGTCCTGTGTGACCGAGAATGTACTGGCTCCTTGTTTCCTGGGAGCAAAGGTTAGAACTGTTCCACCCTGTCTTGCCAGATGTGCTCAAGGACAGTTTCTCCATCTTTCCATGCATAACACAGCTTTAAAAGCTAGAACAATGAATGGCTGATTCAGAGGTATGGATGGTCAGACTTGGGGCTGCCTCTGTATTTCTCCCTCATTTGGTCACATGAGGAATAAATCTACTTATATCTAAATTTTCTGCCTGATTTTGGACTCAGATTAATTACACTGAAAATTATTCTAACACTTTGATTGAAAGATCCAAGAATAAGCCGGAGAATTCTTCAATTCAGAGATGCAACATTTATTCAGAGGTCACATGTAAAGCAAGCAGCGCTGGGTTCAGTGGGATGCAGCTCCCTCGGGAACATCGTCAGACTGACCCTGACTTCCGGGTGTAACTTACATTTGACTTCGTGTGTCGGGCCAACCCCGTACAATATGATGGACTTGTACGCAACCGTCTGATTGGCCAGTTTAACTCTGACGTGAACATGCCATCCGCTATTCACGTTAACTATCCTCTATGATGTATTATGAAATGTGTGTGTGTGAGTGTTGATTTGGGTGTGTAACTAATGCAATAGACCTGACTAATAGAATGGAGAAAGAGAAGAGGGCTCTGAGGCTACGCTTTATTCCTGTTTATCAGATTGTGATTGCTTAACACTTCAGCTTGTAGTTTAACACTTTTGACACATATGTTCGTAAGACTGCAAACAACACATGTGTAGAGCATAATGGGAAATTACCTACAGAATTATTATTTTGGCACTCAACTTTTCATGACCCTTTCAATATCAGGCAACATAGGACTCACGATGCCGTCATAGAGACAATAGGACTGGCTACCTATGATGTAGGTATGAGGTCTTATGATGCCTGCCTTGATGTCTTTATGATGTCATATAGACCATCAATCACAATGCCTGCCTTGATGTCTTTATGATGTCATATAGACCATCACTCACCAAAGAAGAGATACTCATCACCCGATTACCAATAGGACACAGCACTTGAAACCGAATGGGAGTTGCCAGAAACAGGAAAGAAGAGATACTCATCACCCGATTAAGAATAGGACACACTAATTTAAACCAGGATCAAATGCAGGCATCATAGGACTCACTGTGGCAGCATCAAAAATCAAAAGACATAGGACAGCTTCCAAGATCAAACGCAGGCATGACTCATGATAATAGGACTCACTATGACATCATCACAGATCATAGGACTCACTATGACACCATCAAAAATCAAAGGCAGGCATCACTGAATGAGTGCTAATGTGCTTGCTTATACCTTCTTTCTATGGGCATGCAGAAATACTTGCTTATACTTGGTTTCTATGGGCATGCACGGGCATACACGGGTATGTACTAGTAATTAAAAAACTATTTCAAGAGCCTTCACCTGGATCAAATGTGAAAATGTGAATAGTACTGATTAAGACTACCCAATAAAATCTGCTGCGATATAAAGAAAAATCACATTACTAACAAAGGATTTCACACTTAACAGTTACTATGTATAACCACTAGATGGCAAGAGTGTATGTACGAGCTGTCTATAATCTATCTATAAATTCACAAAATCTCTGTCTGTTTCTGTGTTTGTCTGTCTGTTCCACGCATATATCTCAAACTGTTTGTCAGACTGGCCTCAGATTTTAAATGTGGTTTCCTGAAGTTACGAGGGTGTGCATCCCCGAATGTGGAGTCACTCAGTCAAATTATGTAATTTTTATCAATAAAAGTTTAGCCACCGCTCTGTGACTGCTCTCTGTGTCCTGGCTTCAAGAAGTGTGGGCGGGATGGTTGACTCCGTGCTCATTGGATAATACGCCGCATCACGGCCATGCTGATTGGACAATATGTGGCATCACGACCTATCAGTCACCACAGTGTTCCCTGGACAAAACAAAGAAGTGAAAAATGACAAATTTGACTAGAAAAAGATAATACTGAAGATTTAATGCTTAAAAAATTATACTATAAAGTTGCCGTGATTGCATTGATCTAAAGGATAATTCAGCATATGTGGAGAACGTGAGGTTTGTGAGCAGACTGAGCAGAGCCACAGTGGGGACCGGGTCTGACAAAGAATAGCAGTGTATCAACATAGAACATGCCGGGAGAAGCAGCAGCCTAACCGGGCGGACCACGGTCCTTCGCGGGGAGGAACGCCCAGCCTGCCCCAGTCAGCGGTACATGGGAGTCCCTTTGCAGGACCACAACTTGCCGTCGCCGGTGGCACTGCTCTCGGTGTGCTCGCACAATTATTAAAAGTTAATAATTGTGGAGCATAATGCCCAGATCAACTATATATCATATGCGGCCACATGCACAGTTTGACTAAACACCAACCGTCATCAAACTGGACACAAAAATGCTCAAAAACTCATAAAAGATCACACAAGTAAGTGATCTGACAAACAAATAAACAAGGGATCTGAAACAGTTGCTAATACTGGATGTCCCATTCATTTTCAATATTTAGGTATTCTGTAATTAATATTCACACAATCAAATAAATCTTAGCGCCATTTACTCCCTTTTATATTTGTCAAAGTCTAACATGTGGTTGCCTACATATAGGCTGTTGTGTTAGAGTTTGGTCTTTTATTTGTGAGGCACGGATGGCTGCTCCACCTTCCGGTTCCGCCACCATCCGTGGCTGTAAGAGGGCAGCAGGCAGGAGGGGCGGTATCTTTGCCACCTCTTCTGCCTGACAGCTGCATGCGTGCTGTGTAGTGCCTCCTTAATAAACGTGTGTTCAGTTCGACACCTGGCCTCGTCCTTGGCTCCATATACAGACATAACATTTGGCGATGAGAATAAAAGTGGATTAAAACAAGGTATGGAAGTGTGTGGGTTTGAAATTCGGATGGTTTTGGAGCCCCGCGGTGAGCCATCGGTTCCCTGGCCAAGGTGGTGCGCCATTTTCAGGACGCACATGGTGGCACTGAACCTTGGGAAGCTGGAGAAGTGGCGGGCATGTGAGTTGTTGGTGTACAATCTTGCAGTGAAGGAACAGTGTGTTCTGAGCATGCTGGGTGACTGTGATAGTTTTGACAAAGTGGCTGAGTTAATGGCGCACCATTTTCGCACCCTGGATAACATCATGGTTCACAAGATTCAGTTTTGACAGTGCCGCCAACGGGTGGGCGAGTGTATTCAGCGGTTAGTGGCAGATTTGGTGCTGTTGGTCAGCGGGTGCCAGCTCGGACCATTGGAAGAGGAGATGATTCGCAATCAGTTGGCAGAGTATATCAACGATGCTGTAATTAGGTCAAAGCTGCTTATGTTTTCGGGTGAACTGATACTGCCCACAGCCATCGAGTTAGCTCAACTGCTGGAAGCTGCAGACAGACTGTCATGGGAGCTGAGTGAAAGCTTGTCACACCAACATCTGGGATCATCGCCGACCACGCATGCAGTGGACCCAGTCAGCGTGGGAAGCGTGGAGGACGACGGTAATGCTGGGAATGTGAGATCCGCCCTGGGAAAGACTAAATGTGTGGGTTGTGGGTCCACGAAGCACCGTTTCAAGGCCAGAGGTTGTTCGGTGGGAGTGAAGCGCTGCATCAAGTGTGGCCACTTGCTTCATGTCACCAGGGTATGCGACAGATCTGAGCGAGGAAGTCCGTGGCACAAAAAGGACTCTCGCATCCCCATGGTTGTCCATGCTGTGTCCCCGAGCACCAACAGACACACGTACTGTATGGTGGAGTTGGATGGGGTGGAAGTGCTTTTATGGATTGACATGGGAGCAGTGGTCTCCGTGCTGGATTGGACAACTGTGAGATGTTTTTCCCGCACGTCAGGATTGAGTGACCTGGTGCTGCTTTGTGGTTGTGAAGGAGGACGGCTGGCCACGGTGGGAACATGGGAATTGACAGCTCAGTGCAAATCAGCTCAGATGTGGGACCGTCCAATCCTGGGAGTGACAGACGGTGCAGTGTGGGATGAGGAACTGCTTGGCACCCTGGAGAGTGAGCAAGACCAATATCGCTCAGGGTCATCACAGGAGGGTCCCTGTACCAGAGTTCAAGTTGCCCTGGATGAGGGTACTGGGCAGCACAGCGGGACGCCTGTGACGACGGGCGATGGCGGAGTTAAAAGAGGTTTGGGCCGGACCATCAGGCACTGTAGAACGACGTGCCAAGCAGAGACCCTGCAAGCCGAGTGGGACCCCTCTGGGGCTCAAGAACTGGATTTGGGAGGAGAGGCGATACGGCAGGTACGGGCCGGTTGATGGTTGGAGGAGCACCAGGGATGCTCACGCATCGTGGCTAGATGGGAGGACGCTCATCTCCAGCTGCCAGATGATTCGTGGGGGCACCTGAACGAGCTGTGGTGTGCCCGGGAGGGGATTGAGGGACGTGGGCCTGGATGAGCGGAGTAGCCGGTGGTGATGAAGAGGAGGCGCACCGGTGCTGAGGTGACCTGCTGTGGCCCGGGAGGCTGGCTGCCTCCAGGGGTGGATTGATGACAGGGTGGTCCAGGGGGCCCACGGACTTGTGTTCTCCAGCCGTTTGTTTATAGGTTAACTGTTGTACGTGTGTTTGAATCAGTTATGTGTGTGTCATAAGCTGATTGTTGGTATGTGGTTTAGATGTTGTACATGTGTATATTTTGATGTTCATGGGGGTTAATTTGATGTTATGTTTACAGTAGGACACGGCAGTATTTTGTGTTAAGTGGACTTATTTGAAGTGCAAGTGGCAGAATAACCTGCTTCACTGTATGGGGGGAGGTGGCAGTCTACCCATCTCCCCCTAGTTTTAGTTATTTTGGAATGACTGCATTAGGCCATTTGTATTGTGTTATATCATTACTTTTAGTGCATGATTCGGGTTCCAAATTAGTGTGGGTCCGAATTGTGTGTGTGTTTTTGGCTTTTGTGAAGGGGGGAGAATGTTGTGTTAGAGTTTGGTCTTTTATTTGTGAGGCACGGGTGGCGGCTCCACCTTCCGGTTCCGTCACCACCCGCGGCTATAAGAGGGCAGCGGGCAGGAGGGGCGGTCTCTTTGCCACCTCTTCTGCCTGACAGTTGCACGTGTGCTGTGTAGTGCCTCGCTAATAACGACACCTGGCCTCATCCTTGGCTCCATACACAGACAGAACATAGGCTACACCTCTTTACTTTCAAACACAGCCTACATTTGGGCCTGGAAAGCCTAACTGGGATACTTGTTTCAGACAGGAATACTTGGTTCTACAGGCATGCACTAGTAGTGGAAAAAATAGAAAAATACAAAGAAACAATCAGAAATTTGAAAAAATATTATACAAGGAAGTTTCAAATTTATGACTAAAATGTTACAGATTAATGAAAAACCACAAAATGAGTCACAATTTTTTTTTTTTTTTAGAAGATAAGACAAATATTTAAGTATTTTTGGTAACTACTCTTACTTATACTCAAGTTATTAATATAACACTAATTTTACTGCAGTACAATTTGTGGTTACCATACTCACCTCTGCCTATATTCCAGTTAGGTTTACAGATTATACTTGGTTAAAATGATGCATTTTACAGTTTGTATCTTCTCAAACCAAGGAGATTTGGTTCCTGTCAAACTAAAATAGAGCTCTTTTAGTGTCTTTGCTTGTGGTTTTGATTTATATTAAAGAAGTGTGATTTCTGAATTCAAAATAAACATTTTTGAGGAAAATACTGCATCTATTGCACTTATAGACACAGAGAAGGCTCTTCTTTAACTTTTATTATTATTTTCTGTAGTTTTAAATTCCTTGTATCAACTTGTGATCTTTAATTTGAATTTTAGATTCACAGTTCTAGCCATGTTTTCGTAACGTCCTACAGCAATCCTTTTATGGTTCTGAGAGAAGCTTCTTGTATAAATGTCCTCCCGCGATCTCTGGCCTGCTGTGGGATGATTAAATCTGGACGATCGGGTCCCAGCTCCTTTATCCTCTTTTTTTCTGCATCAAAATGGTGGTTGTTTTAAGGAAATTAGCCGCACCGCTAACAACTTTGTGTTTCCTGGCAAGCAGGAGGGATCTGATGATTGACGGCTTTTACTCCCAATCACATTAAGATACGAAAATACATTAAGATAAGAAAATACAAAAAAACTGGCAATTGGCTCCAGGGCGCCCAGATATGCATCCTAGAATCGAGTTTTGGATGTCCAATGAAAAGCTGCTCCTGCTCACATGGGGCAAAAAAGTTTGCTGGCTTCAGTGATTCTTAGTTAGACCGACGCCCCTAACCAGGAAGTGGTAAATAATGCAAGCCTACATATTGAAATTTTATTTGAAATGGCTGCTGCTACAGAAGCTTACATATGAACTGCAGAAGGACATGCTGTGTCTCGTTTATTTTGCATATCATGATTGATTTATTAAGGAAATATTTTTATCACTGAATAATTTAATCAGGTGGCGCACTTGTGATGCACCGCCTCTGGTTGTCTTCCTCACATTCTCATCAGTTCAGTCAGTGAATGTCCTGAAGAGCAGTGAAAGAGCAAGCCCTGCCCGCTCAGATCAGCCATGTTTTTCAGTTCAGTATGTGGCAGGCAGTTAGAACTGCAGTACAACACTGAGTGATTTGGTGTACAAAACTTTTGAACAGATTTTTTTAGTGAATGACCCAAAGTGATTCAGTACATTTTAGTGAACTGTGGATCCCATCACTAATTCACTCCTGAGAATGAATGGCGCTGAGCTGCTGCCTCTGCAGCAGTGAGGCACAACTGAATTCACTCAGCTCACCCAGTTACACTGTTGCAGAGGCAGCAGCCCCAACAACCAACAACGAATGATGGTGTGATGAAGCCCCATGAATGTGTCAAATCTTTCTGGCCAATTGCTTCGCCAAAAGGCTGATTACACGAAGCCCCATTTAACAGCTCATTTGGGAGTACTGACATCTGCTGGTCATTTGATGTACAGCAGTTGTACTGTGATGTTACATGTGGGCGACATACCAGTGGACCTGTAAACATAATGATCCAATTGCATCCTTATTTGATGGCAATAATAATAATAATAATAATAATAATTAAGTTTTACGTTAGAATCCCCATATGCGATATTGCATGTCAGATGAAATTAATTTATCTTGAACATGGGATATCAATAAAGAATCAATATATCACAATATATCAGTCATGGTATATTAATAAAGTATATCAATGTGTTTGTGTTATGGGACATAACTTTAATTGACATGACAAGAATTCATGTCTTGTGAGCACACACACTATAAAACCATCCTCCATGTGAGTGATTTTGGAGATATATGTTAGTTTTCCTTATTTGGAGATATCAAGTCAAAATGCTCCAAATCAGCAGATGTTCTTCGCCTTTTTAGTGGATACATTTTTTAAGAAATACTGTCAGTCTCCTGCACATAACGATCCTCAGCATCACCTGTCAATCAGAACACTTCCAGTATTCCCCGAACCTTTAAGTGAGTCACACAATGAGGCAGTCACATGATTTCTAGAGAAACGGGTGTTATGTCTGATATGGCGCCAAGGATGAGGCCAGGTGTAGAGCCAAACATGCGTTTATTGAAGAGGCGCAGGTGCAACACACAGCCGCCAGGCAGAGGATGGCAAAGAGGCCGCCCCTCCTGCCTGCAGCCCTTTTATAGTCACGGGCGGTGGCGTGACCGGGAGGTGGAGCCACCAGCCCGTGCCTCACATTATATTATAAATAACTACACTACAACTAGGCCTTGTTTGTCCTGGGTCACATGATCTTCTGAAACATGATACAGGCCTGGACACAAGCTTCATTTGGCCACGCCCCCTTTGTTCACACAGGTTTGGGGACTTCAGCGTCAGACGTAACATCACTACCAACAACTTCTGTGGACACGTCAATATTCATGTTTTTGTGTTGTATACATACCTGTATTACTATCTATTGTTGTGATTTTAATAAATTATGTTTGTGAATCACCACCTTATCGTGGTGGAGGGGTTTGAGTGCCCGTGTGATCCCAGGAGCTGTGTTGTCGGAGGAACTTGCACCTGGTAGGGTCTCCAAAGACAAACTGGCCCTGGGTGAAGGGCCAGACTAAGAGCGATCCAGTGGATCTCCATGAAAAACGTTACATCAAGGACCCAGTGTAACCAAAGGAGCCACATGGGTCCACCCTCCAGTGGGCTCACCACCTGCAGGAGGGATCATGGGCATCGTGGTGCTAGGTGAACCGGGCAGAAGTCTGGGCTGCTCTGCCTGGATTGATGCCCCCGCGACCTGGATCCCTGGATAAGCGGAAGAAGATGGATGGATGTTTGTGGATCTGTTGTTTAACAGAAAAATCACACTGGAGGAGATCACGTACATCAGTATGCTGTGATGTCTTCAACAGTCATTTTTTCGTATGTCACTTCACAGCCGTGCTGATGCTCCACTACGTTGTCCCTCTCTTGTATGATATTTCTAAATCATATACTTACTGTGTATCAAACTGTACATATTTAAAAACGTGGCAGACAGTCAGGTCTGCAGTGTAACAATTAATGTACTTTAATGTTTTTAATGATACCTAGAACATTCTGTCTGACGATCGTCTGTTTTGTTTTTCTGTGGCCTAAGTGCCATTATCTCATAAATGGTGTTTGTAAAATAATACATCACCCTGAGATATGGCTGGATCTCAGTGGATCGTCACCTTCAACAACATTCCTGGTATGAAACTGATTAAAAATGCCCAGAAATCAGCAGTTTTAGCTCCTCAGACATGTTCTCTATAAATAAGAGCAGATTTCTGCTCCTGCTTTATTCTCTCTTCCCTTTAAACCGTGAATAAAACCAGTGCAGTGTGAGCAGACAGGAAGTGTGTGTTTCTCTGTTTGCAGCAGGAATGTTTCTGTTTGTTTTCCTGGGTTTTTAGACCTAATCACTTCCTGTTTGAGAAGGCTGTTTCCCACAGAGATGACCTCATTAAAACCGAGACAATATATCTTCATTACACAGCATAACAAAAATAATTTTTTTGTAAGTTGTCTGTGTTTTTTTCAGCTGAGTTTAGACAATTTTGCACTGCTGAATCTGAAAATGACATCCGTTTCTCTTGATCAGGTCAGGTTTTTATGCGAAGTTGTAAGCAGCTGTACAGTTCTCCTGTAAAATGAATAGTAGACATTGATAAAGGTAAGTACATGTAAATTGAATGTTACATCATCATTGTTCAAAATTCAGAGAATTTCAAGAAATAAAAAAGAATTTTGCATCATATAAAGCAAAAATACCCATACATGTAGACTAGACTAGAGCTCTCTTGCTCGGACCTACGGCACACCCTGGCGTAGTGGTTCAAGCATCCACACTTGCCACAGCGCTTCCCTCTTGCCGGGCAGTCCCTGGCCTTGAAGCGGTGTTCAGACTAAAACCTCCCGTCACATGAACAGCTTCTTCCCCTCTGCCATCAGACTGCTGAACACTAAGTGACTTATTGACTCTCGTGCACTATGTACAGCAGCTCAACCAGACTCATGTCAATCATCACTGTTTTCTTCTTGCATTACCGACTGCACTATATGGTTCTCCACAATATCTGCTGCTCACTAATATATTTAAAACTGCTGACTAGTATTACTCATTCTTATTCTACACTTTATTGCATGTATAGTTTATTTCTTTTATTTTATCATGTTTAATGTTGCAGCATTGCACCGAGACAAATTCCTAGTTTGTGTACTACATGAACAATGGCAATAAATCTGATTCTGATTCTGATTCTGACATGTAAACAAAATGTAAACAAAAATGTAAAGAACATGTGGCCATAGTTCAAAAAGTTGACCTGATTGAGCAAAACCAGTGTGATTTTTGGATTCAGCACATCAAAATTGTCCTAAATCAGCTAAAAAAACTGAGACAATAAATTTGGTGTTGACCAGTGTAATCATCATCATTGTCATTGTCCTGATTTTTGACTCATAAGTGATCGATAATAATATCCCACAATCATTCGGATCAGCTGTGATCAATAAATTCTGATATTACCTGGTTTTAGTATAGAGGGTTAGAGTGTGGACACAATCTCACAGAACAGAGCTCATAACATTAACAGCACTGAGGAACCTTAACCCTAAACCCTATGGCAGCTTTAGTTTAACGAATCACACCCACAGTCTCTGTATTCATTGACACTGTACTCCCTCTCGTGTAATTTGCATTTCATGTTGGTTAAAACCTACAAAAATACAAATTTTCAGTCAATAACCACTTTAAAACATGCTTAAAGAAAAACTATGTAAGATTTAAAAACCTATATCAAATTTTGCAAACATTATTTCAAGGTAAAAATCTTATATAGTGTTGCTTTTAAAATGTACAGGAGAGGTAGTATGTACTGCAGTTGTTGTTCAGAAGAGTAAGGGGCCTGCACACAATGTTTTTACCCCAAACTGGTGACATTTATCCACAATTTAACAGTCCGTGCATAAGATAACGGGTTTTGATGACAGGAAGCATGAAAGTGTAGAGATTTGAAGCCAGTCTCCAGAGTGGAGAGGGCTTCTCAGCACCATTCTTCAAGGTCCATGTACACACATATAGTGGAACAATAACTGTTGTATAGTTCAAGATGCTCTTATTTGTGAAGTACGGTGTAGTGGCGCCCCCTTCCGTTTCCACCACTACACCGTGCCTATAAATAGCAGCAGGCAAGGAAGGCGGGTCTCTTTGCCAACACCCCTGCCTGGTGGTTGTAGTGTGGAGTTTGGGACTAAAATAAAGCTAAATTTCGTCGTGCACCTGACCTCATTATTCATAATATGTTTACAGACATAACATTTTGGAAACGAGGAGAAACTATGGAAGCGTGTGTGTCCAATTTGGGCCTTCCTGGAGCTTCGAGGCGAGCCACCTGTGCCCTGGCCGAGATGGTAATGCTGCCTTTGAGACATACATCATGGCACTAAATCTGGGCAAGATGGACAAACTGAGGGCACGCACTCTACTGGTGCACAACTTGGGAATTGAAGGCCAGCGGATACTGAGCACACTTGGTGATTTGGACGAGTTTGAGGACATGGTCGAGCTGATGGCATGCCATTTTCGTGCCTCGGACAGCGTCATTGTCCTAAGGATCAAGTTTTGGCAGCGCCACCAACAGGTGAGCAAGCCTGTCGCTAACCTGAAACTACTGGCTTGTGAGTGTCATTTTGAACCGCTGGAGGAGGAGATGGTTCACGGCCAGCTGGCGGAGCACACCAACAACACTGTGATACGAAAATGCTCACAGTACCAGGTGACTTGATGCTAGTTAGGGCTATTGAGTCCAGTTGGACTCAATGGCCCTAGCTAGCGTTCAGTTGGAGACAGCGGACAAGCTAGCTCTAGAACTGAGTGAGCATCTGTCATGACGTCAGTTGGAGTTTCCCGCTGTGACACAAGTAACTGACCCAGACAGCAATGACAGCGTGGAGGACAACGCTGTGGAGGCCAATGCTGCAAAATTTACGCCTTCCCTGAGGAAACCCATGTGTTTGGGTTTTGGGTCCATAAAACACCGCTTCAAGGCCAGGGACTGCCCGGGGAGAGGGAAGCGCTGTGGCAAGTGTGGATGCTTGAACCACTACGCCAGGGTGTGCCATAGGTCCGAGCAAGAGAGCTCACAAAGGGAATCGACGCCCCCCTGCCCGTCCTGACAATCGTCCATGTGGTGTCTCTGAGTTCCAAATGTAGGAAAATGTCAATTTTGGACAATCTTTAGTAAACCCTCAGAAAACAGTGTGGATTAGATGCTAAAGTCAAATATAAATATTCTTAATAAATGTACCTAAGAGACTATAATTTAATGATTAATAGTAAATGGGAGCATTTATAGGGAATGTATTAAAGGACTGAATATGCACTGTTAAGTATGAACTGTCAGTGAAAGCAGTAGCGTTTCTACACCATAGGTGGCGCTCAGTAGTGATGAAACACTGTATAGTGTTAGAACACAATAGAAGAAGAGTAGTATGCGTTCTAGTGTGTGTGTTCCAGAGAATGTTCGAGAGAGTGTTATGAAAAAGATGGTGTCTAGCGATGTGCTGTGTAGTGTGTGCCGTGCCGTGTGTGCTGAGAAGTGAATAAACGGTCGCTGCAAAGTCTAACAGCTTGGCTCAATCATCCTTCCTCCCCTTCGCCCCTCCTGGGTGTAACACAAATGGTGCACGTTTTGCACAGTAGAGCTGGATGGTGTGGAGGTGCTGGTGCTGATTGACACGGAGTCGGAGGGTTCTCTGCTGAATTGGGCTACGGTGAGAACATTCTTTCCCCACTATAGAATTGCAGGAGACCTGGCGCCGCTCTATGGTTACAGAGGTGGAGGCTGTACACTGTTGGAACGCTGGTGCTGACGGCGTGGTACAAGTCGGTGGAGATGGCAGACCTCAAGTTCATCAAGACGGCCCGAGGCGACAACATCATGGGCTGTGACTTATTTTATGGTCTGGGGTTCGCCATTAACAGCGGCACTGGGGAGGAGTGGTTTAGTTGTGGACAGTAGAACCGGCTGGTTCCGAGGGTGGAGGACGATGCAGTGTGGGATGAGGAGTTATTGAGCAGGACCAGCCTCGCTCAGGGTCGTCGCAGGAGGGTCTCAGTGCCGGAGCTCAAGTCGCCCTGGACGAGGGTACTGGGCGTGACGGCGAGGCGCCTGCGCCAACAAGCAATGCCGAGAAGCTAGCTCCAGTTGTTCCTGGAGCTCAGCTTAAGTGGGCCGGTGAATCTGGAGCTACAATGGCAATAGCTGCAGCGGATTTAAAAGAGGTCGGGGCCAGACCGTCAGGCACAGAGAAACTGCATGCCAAACAGTGACACTGCAAGCCGAGCAAAGTCGCTCTGGGAGTCACAGATCTGGTTCGGGCTCGTGAGGAGGGACAACCATGGTGAGTACGGACCAAGTGACAGCCTGAAGATCAACAGGGGTGGCTGCAAATTGTGGCTAAATGAGGAACTGCCTATTTTCAACTGTCGGACGGTTCATGGAGGCATGCCAGTGAGCTGCGGCGTGCCCGGGAAGAGACTCCAGGTGGCGGGCCCAGATGAGAGGGACGCCCGACGGCGAGGAAGAGGGGACGCATCCTTGTTTATACGATCAGCTGTAGCCCAGGAGGCATGCCGCCTCCAGGGGCAGACTTACGGAGAGATGGTCCGGGGGCCCCACAGGCCAGTTCCTCCCATTCCTAGCCGTGTGAACTGTGAGTCTGTATATATATGACTGAGTGAAAAGAGTTATAATAGTGTGGAGTTTTTTTCTGATAAGGGGTTTGAGGTGACACAGAAATAATAATAATGGGAAAACCAGAGTTCTAATGTTGTGATATTAGTGGATTTGCAATTGCTTTGAAGCAATGTTCATATGTGTGCATGTTAAAAAAAAGTGTTTTGTTGTGCATGTAACTGTATGTAGTTAAGATAAGATAAGATAAAATAAGATAAGATAAGATAAGCCTTTATTAGTCCCACAATGGGGAAATTCCAGGATTGCAACAGCACAGGGATAGCAACACTCAGAGCAACAATCAGAAGGCAAGAGAAAAACAAGAGCAGCGAGTATACATATGTACATAAATATAAATATATATATATATAGACACACAGTGCGGAGCATTGTAGCTAGATGGAATAAATATGTAAATATATAAACACACAGCGTGGAGCATTGTTGCTAGATGGAATAAATATATAAACATATAAACACACACAGTGCGGAGCATTGTTGCTAGATGGAATAAATATATAAATATATAAACACACACAGTGCGGAGCATTGTAGCTGGATGGAATAAATATGTAGATATATAAACACACACAGCGTGAAGCATTGTAGCTGGATGGAATAAATATATGAGTATATAAACACACAGTGCGGAGCATTGTAGCTGGATGGAATAAATATGTAGATATATAAACACACACAGCGTGGAACATTGTAGCTGGATGGAATAAATATATGAGTATATAAACACACAGTGCAGAGCATTGTAGCTAGATGGAATAAATATGTAGATATATAAACACACAGTGCGGAGCATTGTAGCTAGATGGAATAAATATGTAAATATATAAACACAGCGTGGAGCATTGTTGCTAGATGGAATAAATATATAAAGATGTAAACACAGTGCGGAGCATTGTAGCTAGATGGAATAAATATGTAAATATACTGTATAAACACACACAGCGTGGAGCATTGTTGCTAGATGGAACAAGTATATAAATATATAAACACACACAGTGCGGAGCATTGTAGCTAGATGGAATGAAACAGCACAACCGTCTACTTAGTTATCCTACATGGTATGATTATGTACCCCTACATATTCTCACCCTCCATAGCAACCGGTATGTTCCTAGTTGTATACCGGAGGGGACCATTGTGTAAGTCTATTGCGTCTTTTGCATTCAATACCATTAGGTTGTCATGTCTTTTTGCTATCTCTGCGAGCAGCCCTGCTTAGGTTATACAGTCTGACAGCCGTAGGTAGGAAGGACCTGCGAAACCTCTTGGTTGCGCACCTAGGATGATGTAGTCTGCTGCTAAATGAGCTCCTCAGTGCATTCAGTATGTCCTGCATAGGGTGGAACTCGGACTTCAGCAGAGATGACAGTTTAGCCACCATCCTTCTCTCTCCCATCTCCTCCACTGGGTCAAGGCGCTGCCCCAGGACAGAGCTAGCTTTCTTGATCAGTTTGTTCAGTCTCTTCCTATCGGCTGCTGTAATGCCACTGCCCCAGCAGACCACTCCAAAAGTGATGGCTGATGCCACCACCGTGTCATAGAATGTCTTCAGCAGCACCCCTTGTACACCAAAAGACCTGAGTCTCCTCAGTAGGAACAGCCTGCGCTGTCCCTTCTTGTAGAGTGCATCAATATTGTGTGACTAGTTTAATTTATTGTTCAGATGAACACCCAGGTACTTATAGGATGTCACCATCTCGATGTATATTTACTGGTGCTGTGAGGGGTTGTCCTTGCCTGTGGCAGTCCATCACCAGCTCCTTAGTTTTCCTCGCGTTGATCTGGAGGCAGTTCCGATGGCACCAGTCCACAAAGTCCTGGATAAGCCCTCTGTACTCAGCTTCATCTCCGTTGGCGATGAGGCCAATGATCGCAGAGTCGTCAGAGAACTTCTGTAGATGGCAGTGTGTTGTGTTGTGTGAGAAGTCCGCAGTATAAAGGGTGAACAGAAAGGGAGCCAAAACCGTTCCCTGGGGGGCCCCTGTGCTACCGATGATCGTGTCGGACACACAGTCCCGGGTTCTCACAAACTGTGGCTGGTTTGTGAGGTAGTCCAGAATCCATGATGACAGGTGCTGGTCCACCCCTGCGCACAGCAGCTTGTCCTTCAGGATCATCGGTTGGATGGTGTTGAAAGCACTGGAGAAGTCAAAGAACATGATCCTCACCGCATTCCCGGGCTTCTCCAGGTGGGACAGAGAACGGTGAAGGAGGAAGATCAACGTATCCTCCACCCCAATGCCATGCTGGTAGGCGAACTGGAGTGGATCCATCGCTGGTCCCACCAGGGGGTGGAGGTGAGCAAGGAGCAGTCTCTCCAGGGTCTTCATCATGTGGGACGTCAGGGCCACTGGTCTGTAGCTGTTCAGATCTTTGGGGTGGGAAGTCTTTGGTACAGGTACCACACAAGATGTTTTCCACAGCTGTGGTACCCTCCCCAGCTTCAGGCTCAGATTGAAGATGTGCTCCACAATCCCACACAGCTGGTCTGCACAGGACTTGAGGAGCTTTGCGCTGATGCCGTCCGGTCCCAACGCCTTCCTCGCCTTGATAATTCTGATAGTTCTGGGGATTATTTTATGTGTTTTGTTTAGTTTTGGAAACACGGCAGTGATTCTGTGTTATTGTTGGACTATAGTTATTCATTTTAAAGGTGGCAGAATAATCCACCTAGCCGTGTGGGGGCTGGACGGTAGTCCCCCCGTCCCCCCTAGTTTTAGTTTGTTGTATGAATGTGATAGGCCCTTTAGCTATTACAGTTTAGTTTTAGTGTGTGATTCGGGTCCTAAATTGGGGAGAGTCTCAGTTGTGTGTGCGTTTTGGACTTTTCTACAGGGTGGGGGTAAAATGTTGCCCTGGCGGTTGTAGTGTGGAGTTTGGGACTACAATAAAGGTCAGTTCACTCGTGCTCCTGGCCTCATTATTCATAGTCTATTTACAGACATAACAGTTACACCCCCAGTTTACAAAAGATTTCAGCCAATCCACACACCAAAGAGCATTTCTCACATAAATACAAGCTCCGTGATTAAACTTTAAGTTGATGTGTTTATAATTAGGATTAGGTAAAAAAAAAAGTTCTCTTAAAGGTGCACAGGATAGCATTTTCATGAAAACAATGACTTAAAAAAATGCATCAACCAAGTGTTTAGAAACATGCACAATGTAAGTCTTAATGTTCTTCAGAAAATTAGTATATTGATGAAATAAATGATTTATTATTTTTTTTACAGGTTGTAAATAATATAAATATTTACATCCAGCAGCTGGAGGAAGATAAACACAGAAGTCCAGTGAGGATGTCACAGCCACTTGCACCGCTAGCTTCATGTTACGAGCCATCATGTCGTTTTTTGGGGTTGTTGGTGTCACGCCGCGCCGCTCATCAGCGGCGCCACCTGCACGCACACCTGCACATCATCAGCGGCGAGGGATTTAAGCCGCCTCGCCCTGGGCTTCGGCCTGAAGCCGACAGACTTCGTTACGCATTGCTGTGAGTTCCGTCTCATCCTCAGCAAACATAGCGGTAAGACGATCTTACCTTTTTCTCTTCCAAGTCTGCCCCCCTGTGCACAGGTGGATTTCCCGGCGGCGGACTATTCCTCTCCATCGCCTATTCCTCGCTGCTGCACCGGGCTCTCCAGGTGGCTGTCTACCGGACCTCGTTCCTTGCTGTGCCAGTCATCTGCCCTTCCCAAGTAAGCTCCTCTCCAACTTGCATATCTCCTGTGTTGGTGTGTGTCCGTCACCCTTCTCCCTGTGCTTTTCCCATAGGGTTGTCCGGCTGTACGGTCTCCTGCCTCTGTGCCCGAAGCAGACGCCGCCACCAACACATTCACATCTCGCAGACACACATTCATACACCCCTGTTGTCAATAAAGCTATTTGAGCTACTCTGAGCCTGTGTGTGTGTGCGTCTCCTGAGCCGTGTATTATGTCAGTACGGCTTCAGCAGAGCGGCTCGGCAGACGGCGGGCTCGCACACCGGCTTACCACTCTCGAGGCTCGAGTGGACCAAGTAGCTTTTCAGCAACAGGTGATTTTTAATCAGTTGATTATTATCAATAACCGATTGGACCGCTTGGACCCCCAACAGCCGTTCCCCCCGGCTCGTCAGGGTGGCGCGGCTCCTGCTGCTCCAGCGGCCGTCCAGCAGGCTCCGGGTGCACCGGCTCGGCTCACGCCCATTCCAACCCCCGCCCGCTTTAGCGGTAAGCTTGGCGGAGCGCGGGGGTTCATAATGCAGTGTGAGTCCATTTTCCACCGGGTGCCCGGAGACTTTCCTTCAGATCATAGCCGAATTGGTTATATCGGGAATCTCCTAGAGGGGCGAGCATTAACCTGGACCTACGCCGTTATGGCGAGGCCCAGTTATGCCACCCTCACGTATGACCAATTCGTGAGACGCTTCCTGGAGGTCTTTGACCACTCTCTTACCGAGACGGTCCAGGTCGATCGGCTTCTCAGCCTCCAGCAGGGAAGCCGGTTGGCAGCGGACTATGCGGTCGACTTCCGGGTAGCTGCGGAGGAATTGGGCTGGGAGGAACGCTCACTCTGTGGCCTTTTCCTCCGCAGTCTCAACGATGATCTGAGGGATGAACTGGCTGGGCGGGATATCCCGGAGACTCTAGCGGAGCTAACATCCCTAGCGATCAGTTTGGACAACAGGCTGCGCAAGCGCTCCTCGGGGCGGAAGTCGTCTTTTTCTCGCCCTCGTGGAGTCTTGCCGCGCCTGTTCCAAGCTCGCCCCCTGGCGACGCCGCCACCATCGTGCCCCGAGGAGTCGGAGCCGATGGTGACGGGTTGGACAAAGCTTTCCCCAGCGGAGAGACAACGCCGCCGTGAGTTGGATCTCTGCATGTATTGCGGAGATGACCAACACACGGTGAAGCTTTGCCCACGGAAAGCCAGTCGGCGGGGTCCGCGAGTCACTGTAGGGGCCCTCGCGGACATCAATCGGTTAAGTTCCCTCACACAATTGAAGCTGCCCATCCATTTTTGTCACAACTCCACTGGGCATCTCACTCATGCACTGGTGGATTCGGGCGCGGAGGGCAGTTTTATTTCACGAAGCCTGGCAACTCGATTGGGCATCCACTGCCAGGCGTTAAAAACCCCTATCTCCCTGGTCAACCTCTCCCGTGTCTCCCTGGGGAGAGTAACACACCAGACCGTCCCCGTTCCGGTTATCATCTCTGGAAACCACCGGGAGGAGATAACCTTCTACGTCCTGCCCAACTCTGTGTCGCCCGTCATCCTGGGGTATCCCTGGCTACGCCTCCACAACCCCGTTTTGGATTGGAAGTCCGCCGGGGTGTCGGCATGGAGCACATTCTGCATGAGCACCTGTCTACAGTCCGCTGCTTGCTCTCCGTCCTCTCCTCCTACCCCTACGGACGCTGCGCCCCCGGACCTGTCCCTGGTGCCATTGGAATTTCACGACCTGGATATGGTATTCAGCAAATCCAAGGCGATGTCTCTTCCTCCTCATAGGCCCTATGACTGCGCAATTAACATCCGCCAGGGGGCACCCTTACCCTCTGGGCGACTCTACAGCCTGTCAGCGCCGGAGAAGGAGACCATGAACGCTTACCTTAAGGAGTCGCTGAGTGCTGGGATAATCCGCCCATCGTCATCACCTGTGGGGGCAGGATTCTTCTTCGTGGGTAAGAAGGACGGGTCCCTTCGTCCTTGCATCGACTATCGTGCCCTAAACGACATTACGGAGAAGGATCGCTACACCCTGCCCCTCATGGACACCGCCTTCCACTCCCTCCAGGGGGCGACTTGGTTCACCAAGCTGGATCTACGCAGCGCATACCACCTCGTCCGGATCCGGGAGGGAGATGAGTGGAAGACAGCCTTCCGTACCCCGAACGGCCACTTCGAGTACCTGGTGATGCCGTTCAGGTTGACCAACGCTCCAGCCGTCTTTCAGCGCCTTATCAACGACGTCCTCCAGGATTTCATTGGCCTTTTTGTGTTCGTCTACCTGGATGACATTCTCATCTTCTCTAAATCCAGGGACGAGCACCAGGTCCACGTGAGGCGGGTCCTCCAAAGACTGCTGGAGAACCGGTTGTATGTGAAGGCCGAAAAGTGTGAGTTCTACGCGAAGACAACATCCTTCCTCGGGTTCATCATCTCCCATGACCAGGTGCTTCCGGACCCAGAGAAGGTGAAGGCGGTGGTGGAATGGCCCACACCTGCATCAAGGAAACAGGTGCAGCAGTTTGTCGGGTTTGCAAATTTCTACCGCCGCTTCATCCCAAACTTTGGCACCATCGTCGGCCGGCTGACCCGCCTGACATCCCCTAAGGTCCCGTTCCGGTGGACCGAAGAGGCCGCGGCTGCCTTTCAGGCGCTGAAGGCGGAGTTCTCCTCCTCCCGGGTCCTTAGCCAAGTCGACCCTGCGCTGCAGTGCATCGTGGAGGTGGACGCCTCGGACACAGGAGTGGGGGCGGTACTATTCCAGCGGTCGCCAGATGACGGAGCCAAGCAGCCCTGCGCCTTCTTCTCCCGGCGCTTGTCCCCAGTGGAACGGAATTACGACGTGGGGGACAGAGAGCTCCTCGCCATCAAGCTCGCGCTACAGGAGTGGCGTCACTGGCTAGAGGGGGCGAACCTGACGGACCACAAGAACTTGGAGTACCTAAGATCTGCCAAGCGCCTGAACGCCCGCCAGGCGCGCTGGTCCTTGTTCTTTGCCAGGTTCCAATTCACCATCACCTTCAGGCCTGGCTCCAAGAACGGCCTGCCCGACGCCCTCTCTAGGCAATTCGCCCCTGAGGAGTCGGAGGACACGGTCCACACCATCCTACCCAGGTCGTGCATCGTGGGAGCCGTCACCTGGGACATTGAGTGCAAGATCCGGAAGGCGCAGGAAGTGGAACCTGACCCTGGCGGCGGACCGGAGGGGAGGCTGTTCGTGCCATCCACGGTTCGGGGGGAGGTCATCCACTGGTTGCACACATCCAAGCTCACCTGTCACCCTGGCTCCTCCCGGATGATTGACCTCTTCCAGCGGTCCTTCTGGTGGCCGGGCCTGCGGAGGGACGCTGCCCGCTACGCCCGGGCCTGTCCAGTGTGTGCCACCAACAAATCGGATAATGCCCCTCCAGCGGGTTTGCTCCAGCCTCTGCCCGTCCCTGGCAGGCCCTGGTCGCATATCGCCCTGGATTTCGTCACCGGACTCCCAGTCTCAAACACCTACGACACCGTCCTGACCATCGTGGACCGCTTCTCCAAGGCAGCACACTTCGTCCCCCTACGAGGTCTCCCAACTGCCCTGGAGACGGCGGACCTCCTAATCCAGCACGTGGTCAGGCTGCATGGGGTTCCGGTGGACGTGGTCTCGGACCGGGGGCCCCAATTTGCTTCAGAGGTTTGGAGGTCGTTCTGCAACGCCCTGGGAGCCAAGGTGAGCCTCTCCTCCGGCCATCACCCCCAAACCAACGGGCAGTGTGAGCGGACCAACCAGGAGCTGGAGGCTGCGCTCCGCTGTGTCACGGCGTCCAAACCAACGTCCTGGAGTAACCACCTCGCCTGGGTTGAATACGCCCACAACACCGCTCGCTCTTCTGCTACTGGGATGGCCCCCTTTAAGGCATCCCTGGGTTACGACCCCCCGCTGCTCCCGGCGCAGGAGAGTGAGGTAACTGTCCCCTCAGTACGGGCGCATCTCAGGCAGTTCCGCTCCATCTGGGCGTCAGCGCGCAATGCGCTTTTACGCACGGCGGAGCGCAACAGAGCCGTGGCGGACCAGCACAGAAGACCTGCCCCGGTGTACAGAGTTGGTCAGCAAGTCTACGTGTCGACCCAGGACGTGATTTTAAAGGGCGAGAGGAGGAAGCTGGCACAGCGCTTTATGGGCCCATACCCCATCACCAGGATCATCAACCCGGTGGCTGTGCGTGTAGCTATTCCCCCCTCCCTCCGCATCCACCCCACCTTCCACGTGTCCAAGGTGAAGCTGGCAGTCTCCGACCCCCTTTGCCCTCCTCCTGCTGCGCAACCCACGCCCCGGATGATTGATGGCCATCCGGCCTGGCCCGTCTCCTCCATCCTGGACTCCCGGCGCCGGGGTCGTGGGTTGCAGTACTTGGTGGACTGGGAGGGCTATGGGCCTGAACATCGGCAGCTGGTACCCTCGTCGTTTGTGTTAGACCCATCGCTCATCGCTGAATTCCACCGAGCGCACCCAGAGAAGCCATCGCCAGGAGGCGCTGCTAGAGGGGGGAGTACTGTCACGCCGCGCCGCTCATCAGCGGCGCCACCTGTACACACACCTGCACATCATCAGCGGTGAGGGATTTAAGCCGCCTCGCCCTGGGCTTCGGCCTGAAGCCGACAGACTTCGTTACGCATTGCTGTGAGTTCCGTCTCATCCTCAGCAAACATAGCGGTAAGACGATCTTACCTTTTTCTCTTCCAAGTCTGCTCCCCTGTGCACAGGTGGATTTCCCGGCGGCGGACTATTCCTCTCCATCGCCTATTCCTCGCTGCTGCACCGGGCTCTCCAGGTGGCTGTCTACCGGACCTCGTTCCTTGCTGTGCCAGTCATCTGCCCTTCCCAAGTAAGCTCCTCTCCAACTTGCATATCTCCTGTGTTGGTGTGTGTCCGTCACCCTTCTCCCTGTGCTTTTCCCATAGGGTTGTCCGGCTGTACGGTCTCCTGCCTCTGTGCCCGAAGCAGACGCCGCCACCAACACATTCACATCTCGCAGACACACATTCATACACCCCTGTTGTCAATAAAGCTATTTGAGCTACTCTGAGCCTGTGTGTGTGCGTCTCCTGAGCCGTGTATTATGTCAGTTGGGTTGCCAGGTAGTGAATTATTCCGCTAAATATCCAAATCTGAAGGCAAACATTAATTTCCCAACCATTCTCAAGTATGGCATGACAAACAAAGAAGCAGGATAAATATCAGTTCTGCTTTTGATGGTTGATGTTGTTATGTATGTAAAACCTGGTGATGAATGAGGCAAAATGAGGAAGTGTCAAACACAGCTTTATTGATGGTCTTGAACACAGCAGTAACACGACAGGCACCTGGCGTGAGCATCCGGCGTATGAGGCCGTAACATAGCAGGCCAGATGCCCACACCAGGTGCCAGGTGGGTGACAGGAAGTCCACGTCACCACACTGCACTTCACAAAAACGTGCCACAATCCCATATACCACATTTCCTCCCCCCCTAAGAAAAGTCCAAAACCACACACACAGTTGAGACCCACCCCAATTTGGAACCCGAATCACGCTCTAAAATAACGAGAACTAATGTACTAAATCAGCCTAACACGCTCACACAAAACAACCTAAGATAGGGCTGGCGGGTGGACTGCCGCACAACCCGCACGGCATGGTGGATTTTTCTGCCACCAAATAACTAAAACGTCCTTTAAAACAGGGAAACAGAAGTGGGATCCAAACATGGACTTCCTTCTTGACTACCTGGAGAGGTCAGAGGAGAGACAGCAGGAGCAGAGCAGGAGGGAGGAGCAGCTGACCTCCGCTTTGCTGCAAAGCATCCAGAAGATGGAGGACAGGACCAATACCCTTGTTGGACTGATGGGACGTGCTGTCTGTGCTTGAGGGACTGCAAACAAAGTATTGTTTGCATTATTAAGCATTGATATTTTTGGCTGTGTGTGCATAATATTTCATATGTAGCAGTCTTAAGTTTTTGAACATTTTTTAAATAAAAGCTTTCTTTCCTTAAGTGTTTTTCTGCTTCTACATTAATTGTTATCCTCACACCAAACATATGCATAAAATGTAAAGCTATTTAGGACAAACAATGCAAATCACTATAACATTGTAGTGGTGGGAAGTGAAAGTACAAGTACTGTACTGAATTATTGCACTTAAGTTAATTTTTTCAGATATTGGACAATATATCAGGTATTTGTGGACTTACTCATATTTTTGACAACTTTTTTCACATTTTCAAAGAACAAGCAGCGACAAACTTAAAGTCTATGCACTTTTTTTTTATCACAGGTGGAGTGATAAGCGGTGGTTGGGCCCATACCAAGTCCTTTTGACGACATTCACGGCTGTGAAAATCGCTGAGAGGGCAACGTGGATCCATGCAACACACTGCAGAAAGGTCCCAGGGGTCAAGCCAGAAGAACCCAGACCAGACCAGGAGTAAGAAGCAGATGGTGATTAGCCACAATCACCACCCCACGTTGTAGACTAGGACGAGAAGAAGCAGACATCGTACTATTGGATTTGACAGCCGTCACAAACAACCTGTGTACGCCGAACGCTGCTCAGGTGAAACATACAGCATGCATCTCACTTACACTGATACTGATATGACGGACAATTCAGACTCACAGCAGCATCACACTGCTGAAGAGGAACACCGCCGAAGACACCAGCGGTGCCGTCAGTTTTGTGCCAAAACGGACACAGTGTGGGTGTGCTTTCTTATCACTTTCCTGCTTGGGGTAATCATATACCTATTGATATGCTGTTCTACTTCACCAAACAATCCTTTCCGAACAAGACGCGGGGCAAGCCCCCTGGGGCATAACTCTGATAACTATCCCAGTGACACATATGACAACAATGCATGGTATCAGGTGGTGCGGTTGTCAGTTAGACAAGCAAATGTGACTGGGTCTTGTTATGTCTGCACATACCTACCACGTCATGTTACTCACTCTGTGCCTATGATTCCCTATCCCCTAAACAGATTAGAGACGATGGGAGTATTGTTAGCGCAGACTACGGTTGAAAAGGTACACCACAATGGCACTGAATGTGATAAGGGGTTTACTGTTGAACTTGCGGGAAACACAACAATGTACTGTGAGTGGTTAAATGTCAGTGTAACAGATTTTGCTTTTTCGCCAAGTCAGAGTTCATAATGTAACCTGCATAAGCAAGAAAGCTCAGAGGCCTGTATTCACTACCAACCCCGCACTCTTTACAGCTTCAGTATGTTTTCACCTCGTCTGTCACTACAATGGGTCAACATATTTGGGAACTGCACGACGATGTTACACTACTCTTAATGCTACCTGTGGGTTCCATGTGACTGGTACCCCATGTTTGAACACACTAAGGGTGCCATTTTTCACAACACCAAACCTCACCCTACCGAGGGTGGACGTCAAAATAAAAGCCAATGTTCTAATAATCCTCAATTGTTCTTCACCAGCTCTGATTGCTACGGTAGCCTCACTGCTCATGTTTGGGTATGTGGGTCACAAGTTTATCAGTATTTGCCACCAGGGTGGTGTGGAACATGTTACATGGCCAAATTGATTCCTGGCATGCACACTGTCACAAATCTCACCCATCATGCTCAGTACTCATATTCACATTATTTCCCACCACATGAACACCATGGGTGGGAGGGGAGAGCAACTGATGCCCAGACCAGGGTTAGGATAAGTCCAGGGGGTGAAACTTCTTAGCCCATTGGTACCTACGTGGGGTATGGTGAACACTGCCCACCATATTGACAGGTTGGCTATTGATTTGGAGAACCTCACTGCTTTAACTGAAATGGGATTCTCAGCAATGACAATTGAAATGAAAGCCATGCGTAATGTTGTGTTACAGAATAGGTTGGCCCTAGACATAACTTTGGCAGCCCAGGGTGGGGTATGTCATATTATAGGTCAAAAGTGCTGCACTTTTATACCTGATTATGATGATAATATGACACATGTGGTGAGTCATCTTAATGACCTTCTCTCACAGCAACTACAGCAGGACAGTATGGCCTCTTCTGGCTGGGATTTGTGGTCCTGGCTCACTAGTGGTGGTTGGAAAGACTGGCTTGTACTGTACGTATTGGAGTGATGTTTTTAATAACTCTACTGATTTTGTTGTTCTGTGGCTGTTGTCTGATTCCAATAATTTGTAATATGATGTCTAAAATGTTCGCTATCAACATGATGCATTACACAGCTCTCCCCACAGCTGAACAGGATTCAGACACCATCCAGCAGAAAATGTTGAATCACACTGCCCTACATATGTCCCACCTTCCCTTCTCTGATGGCTATGATAATGCTAACAAATAAATAATAAGTGCTTGTTACTGATATGTCACACCATTCTTCCCGAACTTATGAAACAACTACTTGTGACTTTTCACATATAGATATAAGATAAGATAAGATAAGATAAGCCTTTATTAGTCCCACAATGGGGAAATTCCAGGATTGCAACAGCATAGGGATAGCAACACTCAGAGCAACAATCAGAAGGCAAGAAAAAACAACATCTAGTAAACATATGTCCATATTACTATAAATGTATATATATATATATATATATATATATAGACACAGTGCAGAGCATTATGGCTGGTGAATGTGCAGCAGAAAGTCTAAGCTCTCTCTCCGCGGATGCAGCGGGCCAGCTGGAAGTCTTTGGGCATGATGGTGACACCCTTAGCGAAGAAG
Source organism: Pholidichthys leucotaenia (assembly GCA_020510985.1). NCBI lineage: Eukaryota > Metazoa > Chordata > Actinopteri > Cichliformes > Pholidichthyidae > Pholidichthys > Pholidichthys leucotaenia. Next base: position 279,445,042 of record CM035840.1, on the reverse strand, counting down.
AGACCACCAGGTGGGCCTCGCTGGTCTCCTGCAGAGCCATGACGGCGAAGCTCAGGAAACGCAGGACGGTCTTGAAGTCCTGAGCGATCTCCCTCACCAGGCGCTGGACGGGCAGCCTACGGATGAGCAGCTCCGTGGATCTCTGGCAGCGACAGATCTCTCTCAGAGATATATACTGTTATTCTATGTCACTGTTCATGATGCATCAGTTTAAACCTGATAGGGTGTACTTTTGCTGATTTCTTACTTTGACAGTCTTGTACAAATGGTCATATATGACCAAGAGAAGGGAAATGTGGAAATTTACTGTCTATGCATTAATCAATGTTTTATAAGTTCATGCATTTATCTGTTGAGTAACCAGGGATCTATGTTTTATAAGTGTGTTCCAATATATGAATTGTGTGTGTGTGTGTGTGTGCTTCAAAATATGAATTGTTCTTTTATCCATATATGAACTGTTTTATACACTGCTTATTGTAACCATGTAAGGGAGTAAACTGCATAGTATCTCTGAGTTCTTCTCCGCTCCGCTTCTGCGTCTGTGTCTTATCAAACATTCCAGAAGCTTCACTGAAGGTCAATAAAAAGGGTGTGCTTCTCTCCCTCGAGAGAGGAGAGCTGACTTTTTTCCCTGCTCTCACTTCTCTTATTGCTGGCAGCAATAAAAGGCTATTCAACCTACAGATCCATCTGATTATTTACTCCAGGACCTTTTAAGGTGTTTAGATAAAATTTTGTTACAAGTAATTAGCAGCTCCGCCTCCACTCGATGCTCCAGCTTTGAAAAATCCTTTATGCTTCAAGATTTTTTGAACAATTTGTTCTCAATAATTTTATGAGTGCCACTCTGAAACTTTTTTCCAGACATTTTGACTGAGCTAATTACTTCTTACCTCTTTCTGGTGCGTACATATTCACATTTCAAAACTAGAAAAGCACTCAGAGAGCGCAGACCTCCGCCAAGCGCCACAGTTCCCCCAGTGATCCAGATCACCACCAAAATCTAATCATCTGTAGGATACCTCATTTCTGACAATCTCTGAAAATTTCATGAAAATCCGTCCATAACTTTTTGAGTTATCTTGCTAACAAACAAACAGACAGACAGACAAACCAACGCTGATGAAAACATAACCTCCTTGGCGGAGGTAACAATTCCTCTGATAGGCTATTGTTACATGGTACCCATGTGAGCCACATGTAAATTAGACCAACCAGCAGCCACACATGACTATCAAGTGATGGACAGAGAATTTGACCAGTTTACAAGAATGTGATCTTTTTCACTGGCTCATGATAGGCCCTGATTTTTGTAGGTCCCTGGGCTTCAGCCCAGCCTAGCCCGTTCTTTAAGGTGGCCTTGCATACTGGAGTTTGACATGTGGAATCTGCCCACTGCAGCCAGAGGGTGCCGGCATCCCGCCTGTAGAGGGCACCCATTTGCCACAAATACACGCTCAGCACTCATAAGTATGAATCTTTTATTATTATTTTTATTTTTCTAATTCTTCTGGTGCCCCCAAAAGAATGGTACCCTGGGCGCTTGCCCACATTGCTCATATCTGAAACCGCCACTGGCTGCAAGAAAAAAATGACATAATTTTGTTCTTACAGCCCTGGTTTAGGAGTTCTTGCAGCTTGTTCTTAACACATACCATGGCAGAACTTTTTTCTTGCCTGGTGTCCAGAGAAGGAGTGGTGCACGTCGGCAACATAGGCCGTAAGAGCTGTGATTGGTCTGCTTTGTGTCCTTCTTGACATTTCCTGGTTCTTGCCGCTGCTCCGCTCTGCCCATTCACGGTGGCACAACTGCCAAAGCAAGTTGGTTAAACAACAGTCCAAATTCAAAAGAATACTGAGGAAGTAAGCACATACAGAACATTTTGTGGCTCATCATAATCCCAGTAATTACACAGATTGTCAAATAACACCAGTGGCAGTGGATGCATGCACCATTTTCTCCAACTTCTTCTCTTTTTCCCTGTGCAACAATTGTATGAAAAGTTGTTTTTCTTTTACATTTATTGTCGCTATTTTATAAACAAAAACACACGACGAACACAAATCACTCTACACATGGGCTGAAAAATTGCCGACCACTGCATCTGCGACAGACATCGATAATGGTGTCAATGTGATGCGGGTGCATAAATCCAGCTTAAGTTCTGGAAGGTTCACTTAACCCTGAGTTCGGGGTTTATTTCAGACTATGTCAACTAGGGGTGTGAAAAAAGATCGATTCAGTGATGGATCACAACACTTGGCACTGGCGACAATGCATCAAAGCATAAATGTAGGAACTGATCTTTAATTTTTTTTAAAAATGTGCACACATAATACTTTTGGGTTATCAGTTAATCAATAGCATTTTCAGTCCGCTAGATGGCGCAAAGTAAACACCCGGTCAAGTGAAGTCATAGCCTGTCTCGGTGATTTGCAGCCAGCTTTGAAAGTTAGGAAGCAGTTAGCTCAAAGTTAGCTCAAATGCTGGGCCCTTTTTGGATTTTATAACAAAGATGGAAGGAAAGACCTTGACATGACACACAACCTGCAAGAAGTGCCGCAAGAAAAAAAGAAAAAACACTCGGAACACGGTGGGCTACACACGTCTCAGAGCAGCATTAGCAGTGGCTAAGCTAAAGAGGCACCGGCATGGAGCTTTTTCTCTGAGCTGACATATTTCAAGCTTAAGCAGGACCCAAGGAGCAGAGACCACAACAGGTTTGCAGGTAAGTTGCAAGTTAAATGGTTTTATTTACAATAACTGTGATTATAGTGCCGGGACAGGAGCCCTGTAGAGGGGAGAAGAGAAAGGGAACGTTAATATCAAGGTATTTTCTGGCAACGTAATTATGTTGGTGAAGGCTGCAGTGAGGGACAATAATTCTGTGTTTTGCTTGCAGGTGGAGATACGGGGAAAGGAGGCTGAGGCTACAGGCAGGGTGGTAATGGTTCCCAAGGTGAAAATGAGCAGGGAATTCCAGGGAGGGGAAGCATCCAGCCTTCTTGAGACACTGGTTTCCCAGAGACGAACAGGCAGATATACAACGACTGAGCTAGGGAAATGTGGCAGAGGAATCCAGAGTCACACAATGAGCGGATGAATTTGCAGGCTTAGTTTGTTCTGGGAATGCTTGGAGGTCAGGGTTGGGGCAGAGTTGCGAGCGAGCTGGAGCACACACACGATGATGAAGCAGGAACAGCTTCCTTGAGAAGCAGAAGGTCTCATGGCAACATAGGCTGTGGCATCGAGACAATCCCACAGGGAAATAATACCAGCTCACCCCTTAAGTAGGGTGGAGCACATTGGCTACACAGCTGAAGCAGATGGAGATAATTAATGATGGTGTGTGTGTGTGCTTGCTCACCACATGCCAGGTCAGTGCCCCTCCCTCAACGGACGCCTCCTGGCACTCCACGGGTCTTGTCCAGATGTTGGCGATGAAATTCACTGACCATGATGGGTCGACGATCAGGGAGTGAGAGATCCAGGAGCATTCCTTACGGCCATACCAGATACTGAAGACCCCGACCCCTGCAGCGGACATCCAGAATGCGTTGGACAGTATACACAGGGCCTCTGTCGACGAACCTGGGGGGAGGAGAGGGTTTAGTGTGGGGACAGAGGGGACTGGAGAATACAGGTTTTGTGCAGGAGACATGAAAAGAGAGATGGAGGTGCAGAGTGGGAGGCAACTCAAGGTGGACAGAAGATGGGTTGATGATATGGGTTATGGGAAAGGGACCAATTAACCTGGGAGACAACTTTCTAGAATCAGTCTTTAGTGGAATGTCATGTGTGGAAAGCTATACCTTCTGTCCCACAGAGTACTTGGAGGCTGGGGTCCTTCGCCAATTGGCCATGGCAGAGTTCTGGCTGGTGGTGCATAATAGGGCTGCCCTGGTGGATTGCTAGATGCGGTGGCAGTGCTGCATGTGATGCTGAACAGAGGGGACAGCAATCTCTCCTTCAGTGCCAGGGAGGAGAGGTCGGTTTTATCCTACTGACGCCTCAAAGGGAGTAACGTCTGTGGCAGTAGAAGCAGCGCTGTTATGGGCGTATTCAATCCAATGCATGAACGTGCTACAGGTGGTAAGGTGTTGAGAGGCCACAAAGCGGAGAGGTGCCTCTAGCTCCTGGTTAGCTTGCTCACATTGCCCATTGCTTTGGGGATGGTAGCCTGAGTTGAGGCTAGTGGATGCTCCAAGGGCTTGGCAGAAGGCCTTCCATACCTGGGATGTGAACTGTGGACTCCAATCTGACACAATGTCTGTGGGTATTCCCTGTAATCGGAACACTTGGTGGAGTAGGATGTCAGCTGTCTCCTTAGCAGATGGGAGCTTGGGCAAGGTGAGAAAGTGTACAGCCTTGGAGAATCTACCCACAACAGTAAGGACCACAGTGTTACCCTCGGAGACTGGGAGGTCAGTAACAAAGTCCACGGCTATGTGCGACCATGGGTGACTCTGGATGGGCAGGGGCTGCAGGAGGCCAGCAGGGGGGCAAATTAGAGGACTTCCCAGCAGCGCAGGTGGTGCAGGCCCGAACATACTTCTGAGCGACGGTGCTGAGGGACAGCCACCAGAAGGTTTGGTGAAGGCAGTGGATGGTGCGACCCACTCCAGGATGGCATGTGAATTGAGCTGTGTGAATCCAATGGAGCACATCTTCCTGAACCAATGTAGGGATGTATAGTCTGCCCCGGGGTCATCCCTGGGGTCGGGTTCCGTTAACTGAGCGGCGCACACCTTCTCCACTTCAAAGGAAACTGTGCCCAAAACACATAATAATAATAATAATAATAATAATAATAATAATAATAATAATAATGGATTAAATTTTTATGGCGCTTTACATGTCAAGTGACATCTCAAAGCGCTTAAAATAATAATGGCTGAGGGGAGGACATGTGGACATGAGGGGGGAAGAATGGGTTCAATGACGGGGGACTTGGCATCAGGGGAGAACTGGCGAGAGAGGGCATTGGGTTTGGTGTTCTTGGTTCTTGGCCGCTAGGACAGCGTGAAATTAAACCTTTATTTATTTATTTATGAAGCGCTTTTCAGAGACATATAGTCACAAAGCGCTGCACAATAAAATGGAATATGGAATAAAAGAAAGTTGATGGATAAAAATAATTTTAAAAATATAAAAACAAGTTGAAACACAAGATTAAAATAATTTAAAACTATCAGACTTGCCGTTAAAAAGCAGTTGAAACTCATCAGAAATCCCTGTTAAACAAAAAAGTTTTCAGCTGCTTTTTAAGAGTCCACAGAGTCAGCCAGACATATCTGGAGTGGGAGTCTATTCCAAACACTGCCCACCACCCCTCCTGTGTGCAAAGGTGTGTCTCCAAAATTAAGTCCCGACAATACTTTATTATATGAAAGAGATGTCACCAGTTTTACTTTGGGACATGATTTGAGGTTGAATAAGGTTAAAAAATTTGAAATATATGGGATTGTGATACTTGATTACTGCGATATCGTGATTATCACTGAATCATGATAGGCTCGAATCATGACCCAAGAATCGCAATCTGAATCCAATCGTGAGGCCCCTCCCAATTCCTACCCCTAATGTTATGTTTTCTGGAATACCCCCCTGATGACTGGATAAGAAAAACAATTGTTTGTTGTATAATCATATAAGTAAGCTATGTATATGGAACATTATGGAGACAAATACAGACTGATTTTGCATCCTGTAGTGCATATAGAGCAATAATGCCAACTGAAGGAGTAACCTCTTACCTCCATCCTGGACTCCTGCTACCATGTCAGCAGTGGTCACTAGCAGACATTGGTGTTTGTTTCTTTAATGCCAACAATCTCATCCTTTGTTGACTTTATCCTTGTGACTTTATTACTCTTTATCCTGGTGACTTTTTTACGCACCGGCCCTGCTGCTCACACCCTTCTATCTTCCAGTGGCTGTGGTGGTTCCTCCTCTCCCCGGGGGGTGCATAGTCCATACTGTCCTGTTTGAGACCCCCTGGTGGCACTTCCTCCCCTGATTTATTGTTCTGCCTTATCCCAGTTGCCTTCTCTGGGTGGAGAATCCCCCATCCGTGCCACCACACAGCCGCCCCCCTCCCCCGTCCTTTGGGCTTGAGCCAGCGCCCATAGCGGCTGTAGCAGGGGGTTGCCAATCCAATCGGAGCACCCTGCTGGCGAGGTGTACAGGAGGGCACATCAGTCTGTGGAAGGAAAAAGGGAGGGGGGGGGGGGGAAACACATCAGCTTCACGTGCGCAGGTCCCTACCGAGGGAACACCAACTTTTGGAGCCACCAACTTTTGGAGCCACCAACGGGGGACGTCTGCGCCGGGGAGCTTGGACCATCACCATCTGCTCGTCTGCCAACACAAAAGAGGGCTTCAGCCTGTCGATGCAGACAGTCCCCCCCCCCCCCCCCAAGTCTAAAACAAAATGTTTCACCCCAGGTTCCAACACTCTGAACAGTCCGTCGTACGGTGGGCGCAGTGGGGTCTGCATCGTGCCTGACGAAAACAAAGCTGGCATTTTGTAAACTCTTGGGGATGAAAGTGCGAGGAAAACAATGGTGGACCGGGCCCGGTACGCTCACAGCTTCCGTACTGTGCAAAAATTGCGCGGGCAATTGCGCGGGCAGCCTCGGGCGTGGGGTTTTCCGGTAAAAACTCTCTGAGGATCCACAGCAGCCGAGAAAAAACAAGTTCTGCTGGGGAGGCTGCCAAATCCTCCTTAGGTGCAGAGCGCAACCCTAAAAGAACCCAGAGCAGGTGGTCGACCCAATTTGTGTCCGTGAGCAAAGCTCTGAGCGCTGCTTTAAGCAACCCATGAAAACGCTTGCATAACCCGTTAGCTTGGGGGTTGTACATGGTAGTGTGGTGCGTTTTGAACCCCAGGCTCTGGGCCATCACGGACCAAAGTTCCAAAATGAATTGTAGACCCCTGTCGGAAGTGATGTCTGACGGGGATCCAAACCGTGCAACCCAAGCCAACAAAAAAGCACGAGCCACTTCTACGGACAAGGTACAAGCCAGCAGGACCACTTCAGGCCAGCGCGTGGTGTGGTCCAGGATTGTTAAAAGGTGCATGAAACCTTGCGATGGCGGGAGGGGTCCCATCAAATCCATGTGGACGTGGTTGAACTTCCTGGCTGGTATTTGGAACGGCTCGAGGGGGGCTCTGGTGTGCTTGTGCACTTTGGCCCACTGGCACGCAATGCAAGCTGCAGCCCACTCTTTCAAGTCCTTGCGCAAGCGTGGCCAGACGAATTTCAGTCCAACTAGCTTCACCAAAGCATGCACTTGTGACAGAGATCATCCTGCGCAGTTCGCCCCACACGGGACACGAACCCGCGACCTCTCAGTCAACTACACACAGTTCGAGCATGGGAGACACAGCACGATCGCGCTGAGCTAAAGGTCCGACCGGTAGCTCAGCGCTACCATCTGGGGCTCACAGCACCACTTTGTAACTGAGGTCATCAGCGCAGTTCGCCCTACACAGGACACGAACCCGCGACCTCACAGTTAACTACACAGAGACACACACAGCACGATCGTGCTGAGCTAAAGGTCCGACCGATAGCTCAGCGCTACCGATACTGTATGAGGCTTTTCGGGAGGGAGGTTTGTTAACGTTCTACGCCGAACAGTGCTAGTTGGCATCCGTTACACTCTCCCCCTTAAACCTCACTCCCATCCCGGGTTCACGGCACCATTGTAACTGAGATCATCCTGCGCAGTTCGCCCCACACGGGACACGAACCCGCGACCTCTCAGTCAACTACACAGTTCGAGCATGGGAGACACAGCATGATCGCGCTGAGCTAAAGGTCCGACCGATAGCTCAGCGCTATCGATACTGTATGAGGCTTTGGGAGGGAGGTTTTACTAACGTTCTACGCCGAACAGTACTAGTTGGCATCCGTTACACACTCCTGGATGCGAAAGGGAGTGGACCAACTCAAAAATGCGATGGCGCCAAGAGCTCGTAACCATCGGGCGTGGGCGGCTGGTGGAGACGTCACAGAGCAAGGGAGGGCACCCTTCTTGCACCACCCTGCTCTCCAGCCTTAACCCAGTAGGTGCAGACTGGAGCGCACAAATGTCCACATCCCCGGCTTATTCCCATGTAGACCGGAGAGACTAACACACACGACAAACAATCGTCCACGACGATTTGAGCTTGTTGAACTTACCGGCAACGTGTTGAATGTCGGTTGTAAACTCTGAGATCGCAGCCAAATGCCGTTGCTGCCTTGGACATCGCGTACGTCAGCGGCTTATGATCCACGAACGCGGTGAACTCGCGCCTTTCTAGCCAAAACTGGAAATGACACGTCACCAGGTGGAGAGCCAACAACTCTTTGTTGAACATGCTGTATTTGCGTTTGCTGTCAAGCAAAGTCCGACTGAAAAATGCGAGTGGCTGCCATGAACCGGAGATGTACTGCTCTACCACTGCTCCTATGGCAACATCAGATGTGTCCGTAGTGAATGCTATCCGTGCCGACGGATCCGGATGAGCTAGCAACACGGTATCCACAAGTGCTGTTTTGGCGTTTGTGAAAGCCTGGACTCGCTTGGGAGTCCAGTCAATGTTTTCCGCCAGCTTCTTTTTTTTCAGCGCAGCATGCAATGGCTGCATCATCTGGGCTTCTCGGGGAAGGAAACAGTTATAAAAATTGACCATCCCCAAAAACTTCTGCAGGGCCCTCACTGTCTGCGGACGCGGAAAGTCCTTATCCCAGCTGTCTTCTCTGGGTGGAGAATCCCCCACCCGTCCCACCACACTCTCCTATTTCCCCACACCTGATTAATAAGGTGCCCGTACTTGGCAGCGAGCCATGTCCCCTCTCCTTATATATCTTGATGAACAGGACACCATCATTAATTTGTTTCAGGCCAAATTTTAAAGGGAAATGTCTCTCAGTCATATTTTCTAAATGTCTGCTGTTTGATGATTGGAAGTCTGAAGATGCGAGTTATGCACTGAAAATTAGCCATCTTCTTTGGAAAACAGCTTGAAAAAAAAAGAGTTCAAGGATAACCAAGATTCACACACTGTTGGCATGACAACAAGAAGAATAGTAAATATGAGGATAATATTTTCTGCACTTTTCTGCACTCTTATACTTTTTCTAAATATCTAGTTATCTACCTGTCAACAGCGTTTAAACAGCAGGTATTTTTGGTACGGTTAAAAGGAAATGCTGAGTGTCCTTTAGATCTCTGCCACCATCACTGAGATGAAAGCTCTCTGATTTATTCTAATTAAAACACTGTTAAATACCAGGGCCAGACTCCCTGAACCTACCACAAAAATACCTACACTACACACACACTCTCCCTCCCCCCCCCCCCCCCACCACCACCACCACCCGTGGACTAAAGAGCCAGGCGATCCACAGGACCAGAGGGTGCTGAAGGCAACTGTGTGACTCAAGAGGTGGGAACAACTCATTGGCAGGCAACAGTTTTAGCACGCAACTTAATTGCAGCCAGCCTCTCCTGCTGAGAACAATTAGTCTTCACTTCCTGCAGAGTTTCTTTTACTGGAAATGATGATTGGCTGAAGGATGAAATGCGGGGGTGAAACCCCAGCCTCCCCTCACAGTGGGTCAGGGACACAGCCGGGAGGGCAGTAGAGGGAGGATCTCACCTGCTGGAGGCTCCTCTGCCTTTTATACATTATGACCTAATTAAACCCCAGTTGTTTTGCCATTTTAAATGTTGATTATCTCACCACAAAATTCATCTGAAAAGGTTTTAGTTCTCATTCTTTACTGACTCATTTGTGTTTTTACTGTCTTTGTGTCTTGTTCTTATTTCAGACTTTGACATTAAATGAGTGATCAGACAGTGAAGTGAGCTTTACCTGCACATTCTGTAGCCGTCTGTTTACATGCTGCACAAAGTCCATGATGTGATTAGTCAGTAGGTGGTGGTGACAATGCTCACATTTGCTAGAATGTGACCCATAGACTATATGTACTAGGGCTGTGCGATATGACCAAAATTTCATACCACGATATAAGTAATCTTATATCATGATAACAATATACATCACAAAATACATTCTCTGTAAATTCTACAGTTTATTAAATCACATAAAAATGACCATCTCTCTTTTTTTAAACTTTTTTTACATACACCTTTTTCCTTTCATTATTACCTCCGCCAAGGAGGTTATGTAATCGGGGTGGTTTGTCTGTCTGTGTCATGAATGGCCCTTTTCAAGGGCTACTGAAGGACACCAAACGCACACTGTGGTTTCTGCACATTTATTAACGTAAAAACAGACAAGAACATTAACGTACAAAAACTAAAGCATGGAGTGCGTGGCGCTAACAAAAAGTACACAATAACAAACGCTGGAGGAGTGTGTGGCTCGACATGCAGGGGGACATGAAGCCGAGAACACCGAGCCAGGGGCAGAATCCACCCGGTGCTCTCTCAAAGACTGCGGGGGCAAATGGCTGGAAATAAGGGAAACACATACCTGGACGGAACTCTCCTGCTCTCTTCAACAGCGGTCCCAAACACACTCAGGATGGACAGTTCTGCTCCTGAGGATGGGGTAACGTGGAAGAAGGACACAACAAACCCCAGAGGTTTGTCGTGCCTTTATATGCGGTACATAATTAGTGACAGGTGTGGCTACGTCAGTGGAGAAAATAACAGAATGAATAACAGGTGTGTAGCTGCAGTCTGACAGTAGCTGCAGTCTCCCGTTCTCGTCTTCCTGTACCGGCGTCCTATGTCCCGCCCTTCCTTAATTCTGACTGGCTGCTTAGAAAGGTCTGACATTGATGAGCGCAGCTGTACAGTAGTCTGACAAGTTCAACTTTTTTCAGCCCGAGGACTGTGACGCAAAGCGGCCACCACTCAAAGCACTTTTGCACAGAAGGTGCTCAGTGCTGTAAACGCTGGACTACACAGAGAATGAATAGAAAATAGTTGCCCACAACAGGAAAAAGGAGTTTGGTGGACACGCCCCCTAATACTTTTTCTGCAGTGTTTGGCTTCTGGGTTGCCAAAGCACATGGCCCTATGGCGTGACCACGCATGTCTTAAAGGGGCAGTACATGAAAAGCGCCAAATTAATATATAAAATAATATTCAAAAAAATTCCTGCATCCACATTGTGATCCAAATCACCACCAAAATCTAATCATCTGTTCCTCGTGCCAATACACTCCTTTCCTGAAAATTTCATCAAAATCCGTTAATAACTTTTTGAGTTGAAGTGCATCCGGAAAGTATTCACAGCGCTTCACTTTTTCTACATTTTATGTTACAACCTTATTCCGAAATGGATTAAATTCATTTTTTCCCCTCAAAATTCTACACACAATACCCCCATAACAACAACGTGAAAAAAGTTGTTTTTTTTTTTTTTAGATTTTTGCAAATTTATTAAAAATTAAAAAAAAAAAACTAAGAATTCACATGTACAGAAGTATTCACAGCCTTTGCTCAATACTTTGTTGATGCACCTTTGGCAGCAATTATAGCCTCAAGTCTTTTTGAATATGATGCCACAAGCTTGGCACACCTATCTTTGGGCAGTTTGGCCCATTCCTCTTTGCAGCACCTCTCAAGCTCCATCAGGTTGGATGGGAAGCGTCGGTGCACAGCCATTTTCAGATCTCTCTAGAGATGTTCAATTGGATTCAAGTCTGGGCTCTGGCTGGGCCACTCAAGGACATTCACAGAGTTGTCCTGAAGCCACTCCTTTGATATCTTGGCTGTGTGCTTAGGGTCGTTGTCCTGCTGAAAGATGAACCGTCGCCCCAGTCTGAGGTCAAGAGAGCTCTGGAGCAGTTTTTCATCCAGATGTCTCTGTTGCTGCATTCATCTTTCCCTCTATCCTGACTAGTCTCCCAGTTCCTGCCACTGAAAAACTACCCACAGAACAATTTTTCCACCACCATGCTTCACTGTAGGGATGGTATTGGCCTGGTGATGAGTGGTGCTTGGTTTCCTCCAAACATGACGCCTGGCATTCATTCCAAAGAATTCAATCTTTGTCTCATCAGACCAGAGAATTTTGTTTCTCAATGTCTGAGAGTCCTTCAGGTGCCTTTTGGCAAACTCCAGGCGGGCTGCCATGTGCCTTTGTTTTGGGCACGTCCCAATGGGAGGAGACCCTGGGGCAGACCCAGAACTCATTGGAGAGACTGTCTCCCAGCTGGTCTGGGAACACCTTGGTATCCTCTCTGAAGAGCTGGAGCAGGTGGCTAGGGAGAGGGAAGTCTGGGCTTCTCTGCTTGAACTTCTGCCTCCGTGACCTGGACCTCCGGAAAAGAATCAGAATCAGAATCAGAATCAGAATCAGGTTTATTGCCATTGTTCATGTAGTACACAAACTAGGAATTTGTCTCGGTACAATGCTGCAACATTAAACATGATAAGATAAAAGAAATAAACTATACATGTAATAAAGTGTAGGATAAGATTAAGTGATACCGGTCAACAGTTAAAATATATATTAGCCAGCAGCAGATACTGTGGAGAACTATATAGTGCAGTCGGTAATGCAGGAAGAAAACAGTGATGATTGACATGAATCTGGTTGAGCTGCTGTACATAGTGCACGAGAGTCAATAAGTCACTTAGTGTTCAGCAGTCTGATGGCAGAGGGGAAGAAGCTGTTCATGTGACGGGAGGTTTTAGTCTGGATGGACCGAAGTCTTCTACCAGAGGGGAGGGGGGCAAACAGTACGTGACCAGGGTGTGAGGGATCGGCTATGATCCGGCCAGCACGCCTCTGGGTCCTGGAGATGTACAGATCCAGGAGAGATGGGAGCTTGCAGCCGATCACCTTCTCAGCAGTGCGCACGACGCGCTGCAGCCTTAGTCTGTCCCTGGCAGTGGCTCCTGCGTACCACACGGTTATGGAGGTGGTGAGGATGGACTCGATGATGGCTGTGTAGAACTGCACTAACATCTTGGTGGGTAGCTTGAGCTTCCTCAGCTGCCGCAGGAAGAACATCCTCTGCTGGGCTTTTTTGATGAGTGAGCTGATGGTCGGCTCCCATTTGAGGTCCCTGGTGATGGTAGTGCCTAGGAAGCGGAAGGAATCAGCAGTGGTGATGGGAGAGCCTGAGAGGGTGAGGGGGGGCAGAGGAGTAGTGACTTTCCTGAAGTCTACAATCATCTCCACTGTCTTCAGAGCGTTCAGCTGCAGGTTGTTATTGCTGCACCAGGACGCCAGCTGGGCCACCTCTCTCCTGTAGGCGGACTCGTCGCCGTTGGAGATGAGCCCGATGAGGGTGGTGTCGTCCGCAAACTTGATCAACTTGACAGACTGGTGGCTGGAGGTGCAGGAGTTGGTGTAAAGGGAGAAGAGTAGGGGGGAAAGTACACAGCCCTGGGGTGATCCGGTGCTGATGCTAGTAGAGTCTGAGACAGTCTTTCCCAGCCGCACATGCTGCCTCCGGTCCGTCAGGAAGTCGATGATCCACCTGCAGAGGGAGTCAGGCACGTTGAGCAGGGACAGCTTGTCCCGGAGCAGAGCGGGGCGGATGGTGTTGAATGCGGAGCTGAAGTCCACAAACAGGATCCTGGCGTAGGTTCCCGGGGAGTCCAGGTGCTGCAGGATGGAGTGGAGGGCCAGGTTGACTGCGTCGTCTACAGACCTGTTGGCTCGGTAGGCAAACTGCAGCGGGTCCAGGAGAGGGGTGGTGATGGACTTGAGGTGGGACAGGACCAGGCGCTCAAAGGACTTCATGACTACAGAGGTGAGCGCTACAGGTCTGTAGTCATTAAGTCCAGTGATCCGTGGCTTCTTGGGGACAGGGATGATGGTGGAGGATTTGAGGCAGGACGGCACGTGGCATAACTTAAGGGAGGTGTTAAAAATGTCTGTGAAGACAGGAGCCAGCTGTTTCGCACAGAGTCTCAGGGTGGAGGGAGACACGCCGTCTGGGCCGGGGGCCTTGCGCGGGTTCAGTCTGGAGAACTGTTTGAGCACATCCTGCTCACTGATGATAAGGGGAGGGGGGGAGGAGGGGGGGGTGCCTTAAATGAAGTAGGGAATGTGGAGGCTGTGGAGCTGGAGGGAGGGGGGGAGTTGGACACAGATGACGAGGTGTCAAAACGGGCATAGTGCTGGGACAGTCTTTGACAAAGGGCTTTGTCATCCTGACCTTTAGGAGCCTTAGGTCGATAGTTGGTGATTTGCCTCAGTCCTCTCCACACGGAAGCCGAATCATTAGCAGTGAACTGCTGCTGGAGTCTCTCTGAGTATAGAGATTTAGCCCTCTTCAGCTCTCTGTTAAACCGGTATTTAACCTCCCTGTAGCAGTCCCTGTCTCCACTTTTCAGCGCTGCTTCCTTCTCCTTCCTGATCTGTCTGAGCTTAGCTGTGAACCAGGGTTTGTCATTAGAGTAACTCACCCTGGTGCGTGATGGAAGAATGTTCTCTTCACAAAAGTGGATATATGAGTTCACAGTGTCCGTGTACTCATCCAGATCATGCGTGGCTCCTTTAAGCATGCCCCAGTCAGATATTTCCATGCACGTTTCCAGCTTCTCCTCAGCATCACTGGTCCGTATCTTCGTAGTGCTCACAACAGGTTTAGTGAGCTTCAATCTCTGTCTGTATGTGGGAATGAGGTGAACCATCACGTGATCAGATAATCCCAGCGCAGCTCGAGGGACAGTGCGATATGCGTCTTTCACTGTGGTGTAACAGTGATCCAGTGTGTTTAATCCTCTGGTGGGGCATTTAATAAACTGTTTGTAGCGGGGGAGATCGTGGCTCAGATTGCACTGATTAAAGTCGCCAGCCACAATAATCAGCGAGTCTGGAAAAATCCGCTCTGTGTGTTGAATGTGATCCGCGAGCACGCGCTGAGCTTCGCGCGTGTCCGCGTCGGGAGGGGCGTACACAGCAATCATTATAAAAGAAGCAAACTCCCGCGGGGAATAGAAAGGCTTGCAATTGATAACAAGAAATTCCAAGGCAGGAGAACAGTGTTTGGAAATTACCGTTACATCAGAGCACCAGCTGCAGTTGATGTAGAAGCAGACTCCGCCTCCTGTGGTCTTGCCGGAAAGCTCTGTGTCACGATCAGCACGGAAGAGCTGAAAGCCGTCGAGGCGCAGCGCGCTGTCCGGTATATTTTCCCGGAGCCAGGTCTCAGTAAAGCAGAGGACAGCTGAGGAGGCGAGGTCCCTAAAACGCATCAGCAGTCTCAGTTCATCTACCTTGTTAGAGAGAGAGTTGGTATTGGACAGAAATATGCCAGGCAGCGCCATTCGCGAGCCTCTCCTGCGAAGCCGCACGAGAGCGCCCGCTCGTCTACCTCTCTTTCGCCGTCTCACTTTCCGAGCCAAACAGTAAACCAGATCGGCGGCAGGGGCTAGAAAAACTGGGAGGAGGTCCGTGGGGGTGAAAGTCCTGATATTTAGAAGTTCTTCACGGGTATAAGTGCAAGCAGACACACAATTGACAAACAAAAACAAAGAGCGCAGCGAAGCACCATGTCGACCGCTGTGGGCGCCATCTTGGTGTCAAGATGCAGTAGAAGATGGATGGAGGGATGGATGGATGGATGGCTTTTGATTTCAGTAAATATGACCTCTTAATGCTGCAAATTCAACAAATGGCCATTTTCAGTTCTTCACAACAAATAAAATGATTTGAAACTGTTGTGCATAATAATTTGGAACAGTACATTTTGAGTTTTTTTATTTTTGCAAAAAAATAGTTATTGGGAGGTTTTCTCAAAAAAATTTGAATTATGCTCCAACGGTTGATGACTTGAAAATTATCCTGTCATTTGCATTGACTATTTAGGAAAATCAGAGACAAATATCATTTGCATAATAATTTGGAATGCAATGTATTTGTATTACTTTTATTTCATGAATGAAGCTATATATAAAGCTTTACAGTTTTTTCCACTGTTGTAGTATGAATTTATTATTGTCACATAATATTCAGAACTATGTATATAAAAAAAACTTTACAAGCAGAATAATCTTTATTTTAAAAGTCAAATTGCTGTTGCAGCCCTCAGCCACTTCTATTTTGGTCGAAGACGGGCAAAATGGCTCTTCAGTTGGCAAAGGTTGAAGACCCCTGGCCTACCCTCACCTGCATCTCCCTCTCCTTCCTTCCAAGTGCCACGTCTGGTATCCTGTCAGCTGCAGCCTCCACATCTGGTCTTCCACCAGTTGCTGCCTCCACGTCTGGTATTCCATCAGCTGCTGCCTTCACGTCTGGTGTTACATCAGCTGCTGCCTCCACGTCTGGTGTTCCTCCAGCAACTGCCTCCACGTCTGTTGCTCAGTCTGCAGCTGCCTTCACATCTGTTGTTCCACCAGCAGTTGCTTCCACGTCTGTTGCTCTGCCAGCAGCTGCCATTACGTCTGAGGTTCCGTCAGCAGCTACCATCACATCTAGGATTCCACCAGTTTCTGCTTCTACATCTGGGTCTCCACCGGCAGCCATGTCTGGCTCTCCACCGGCAGCCATGTCTGGTTCTCCGTCAGAAGCCACGTCTGGTTCTCCACCAGCAGCCACGTCTGATTCTCCGCCAGCCGCCGTGTCTGGTGCTCCACCAGCCATCACGTCTGGTTCTCTGCCGGCCATCGCATCTGGTTCTCCTCCAGCCATCATGTCTGGCACTCCGCTGGCCATCGCATCTGCCGCTTCCCCGGCCATCGCGTTTGGAACTCCCCCGGCCATCGCGTCTGGCACTCTGCTTGCCATTGCATCTGCCGCTTCCCTGGCCATCGCATCTGGTGCTCTGCCAGCCATCGCGTCTGGCGCTCCCCCGGCCATTGCGTCTGGCACTCCACTAGCCATCGCGTTGGGTGCTTTGCCAGCCATCACATCAGGTGCTTTGCCAGCCATCGTGTCTGCTGCAGCTCAATATGGCATCATCTGCAGCAGCAGAGCCGCCTGGGTCCTCGTCAGCAGTGGAGCAAGAGCTATGGGAAGTCTAGAGAGGTCTTGAATTGCTCTTTGCAGGGGGACCCAGTTGCAGCTGCCATCTGTTTCTGGGCTCTCTCCACCAGGCTCCACTGCTGCTGCTGGTAGTGACTTGGCTTATGTCTCTTCCTTCCTGTCCAAGGTGGCTATGTTAGGGAGGGATCCCCAAGCATCTGGGCTTGAGGATCTCCAGCCTTCGCTGCCTGGGCTCGTCGCTGGTCAGCCATCATCATCAGGTCTCGTTGCTGATCAGCCTTCATCGTCAGGTCTCATCGCTGATCAGCTTTCATCGTCAGGATTCGTCACTGATCAGCCTCCATTGTCAGGTCTTGTCACTGATCAGCCTCAGTCATCTGGTCTCATCACTGATCACCCTTCGTCGTCAGGTACTCGTGGCTGATCAGCCTTCATCATCAGGTCTCGTCGCTGATCAGCCTTCATCGTCAGGTTTCATCACTGATCAGCCTCTGTTGTCAGGTCTCATCACTGATCACCCTTCGTCGTCAGGTCTCATTGCTGATCAGCCTTCGTCATCAGGTCTCATTACTGATCAGCCTTTGTTATCAGGTTTCGCCGCTGGCCAGCCATCATTGTCTGGCTTTGCTGCTGGTCAGCTTGCATTGTCTGGTTTCGTTGCTGGTCAGTTTGCATTGTCTCATTTCGCCACAGGGAAGCCTGCATCGTTTAGTTTCACCACTGGCCATCCTGCATTATCTGTGGTCAACGCATCGTGTTCTCTGTTCTGGCAGGTCTGTAAACTCTGGTAGGCCCCCCAACCTGCCTGGTTCTCTGGTCTGGGGTCCCATGAACTCTGGTAGGTCCCCCGATCTACCTTGCTCTCTGATCTGGTGGCCCAGGGATTCTGGAAGGCCACCTGACCCGCCTTGTTCTGTGGTCTGGGGCCTTGGACTCTGGTTGGCCCCGACAATTTGGACTATGTTGGGGGGAGAGAATTGTTTGTTGATGTCTGCACCTGAGAGAGAACAGATAGACACGTATGTGTGTGTGTGTGTGTGTGTGTGTGTGTGTGTGTGTGTGTGTGTGTGTGTGCAAGAGAGAGTGTGTGTGCATGCGTGTGTGGGGTTTGCCAGGAAACATACAAAAAAAAAAAAAAGAGGGCAACAGGCCAGCATCTGTAATTTGCAAAAACTAGTTTCAAAGTATCAGCATATTGGTTATCAGTCAAAAATCTAATGTTGTGCATCCCTATACAGTGCATTTTTTGGACCAGACTGTAAACCAGAAGTTAATAGGGAAGTGTGCTTGAATCCCTTTTTGAGCCAGTAAGGGTTTACTACAGGAGCTGTAGTTTTGATTTTCAGTGTATTAGCCACATCTTTCACATCTGGAGTATACTGCTGGGTTTAACATTGCATTTCAATGAACTCTGGATTATTTCCTGAGGAACTGCCCGCAGGGCTGCTGACCTATGAGAGGTGTGCATTCAAAACTCGGTCTTGCTAGATAACCTTCAATTATTTGATGATTTTGCACTTGTCTGCTCCATTAAGCAACAATAAAATCTAATTTGTGCAAATGACGCTACCCTACTTGTTGCCCATGCTGACAGTGATTGCTCTTCTTACCTTTGAATAACATCATAAACACATAATTGCACTGAGTCTATTCAGCTGAGGCCTGTTGATGTTTGGATAAAAAGTGGGTCATTTTTGCTCCTGTTTGCTGCAGTTCTCCCTTGGCACACAATCCTTTTCCTCTGTGTGTGATCCAGACTCTCTCTGGTGGTTTAACATTACATTTCAGTGAACTTCAGCTTATTCCCTCAGGCAAAGCCTACAAAAACCTAGATTGTTAAAATGTGCTTTCAAAGCTCAGGGTGTCTGCTAGAGAACCATCATGTATTTGATCATTTGGAATGAGACAATCCTAAAATTATAACCCCAATTCCATAAAGGTCGGGAAGCCTTGTAACATCTCAGAATAAATGAAAAATTCATAGAGCATATTTTTTTTCCACAAGAGAACACAGAAAGCATATTACATTTTGAAAGTAAGACATTTTACTGAAAAATATCAGCTGATCTTGAAAGTGATGGCAACATGTCTCAAAAGAACTGGAACAGAGTCAACAAAAAGCTGGAAAAGTATGAATGAATGAATGAATGAATGAATGAATCTTTATTTCAGATAGATTAAAAGTAAAGATTAAAAAAGGAAACAGAATAATATAACAAAGGGGGAAAGAAAATCCAACAAGGTCAAATTAGACAATAACTCCTCTGATTATACAGTTCAACATAAGTTATCCGAAATGGGTGATGGCTGAAGCTGCAGCTTATATTCCATCTAGCTACAATGCTCCGCACTGCGTGTTTATATATCTACATATTATTCCATCTAGCTACATTGCTCCGTACTGTGGGTGTTTATATATTTACATATTTATTCCATCTAGCTACAATGCTCCGCACTGTGTGTTTACATATTCATATATTTATTCCATCCAGCTACAATGCTCTGCACTGTGTGTCTGTGTGTGTGTATATATATATTTTATAGTAATATGTACATATGTATATTAGCTGCTCTTGCTTGCTTGTTTTTTTTTTCTTGCCTTCTGATTGTTGCTCTGAGTGTTGCTATCCCTGTGCTGTTGCAATCCTGGAATTTCCCCGTTGTGGGACTAATAAAGGCTTATCTTATCTTATCTTATCTTATATTGCCCACCCATATTCCATCCAAGAATTCAAAAGAAAAACAAAACAAGAGCGATTACAATTCTGAACAAAGCTAAGACAAAATGTGACAAAAAAAACTAAGCAACAACACAACACAGACTGGATATGACAATCCTTATGTGATTTTACATGTCATCTTGTATATATGTTTAAGATAAGATAAGCCTTTATTAGTCCCACAACGGGGAAATTCCAGGATTGCAACAGCACAGGGATAGCAACACTCAGAGCAACAATCAGAAGGCAAGAAAAAAAACAAGCAAGCAAGAGCAGCTAATATACATATGTACATATTACTATAAAATATACAGTATATATACACACACACACACACAGACACACAGTGCAGAGCATTGTAGCTGGATGGAATAAATATATGAATATAAGTTTGGAGTATTTCTTCCTTTAGTTTTTGTTTAAATTGTCCAAGCGTTGTACATGATTTTAATTCAGGTCCAAAAGCATTCCATAATCTGACTCCTTGCACTGAAACACAGTGTTGCTTGGTGGTAGTTCTCACTGAAGGTTTTTGAAAAATACATGTTCCTCTGAAATTTTTTTTTTTTTTTTTTGGACTTATTTTGTACCCGTAGGTAGATTTGTTCTGCAGTCTGGTGACAAGCCACCAGCTGCCGGTCGCTGCATGCGCAAGCGTCCCTTAACTCCCTAACCTGCATGTTTTTAGCATGTGGGAGGAAACCGGAGAAATCCCGGAGTAAACCCACGCAAACACAGGGAGAACATGCAAACTCCACACAGATCACTGTTGGCCGGGGGCAGGGATCGAACCCACGATCTCATGATCCCCACGATTCCCCGGCCGAGGGTAAACTGCGCTGCCGCGGTGCTAACCACTGCGCCACCGTGCACCGTGCACCGTGCACCACAATGATATTGTTTCTCCCTTATTTGGAACAGCTTTTGGATATTTGCGGGCAGTGATAGATTCTTCACTTTAAACATTATTACTGCAGTTTTAAAGTCAACCAGATCTTTCAACTTGAGAGCTTTTAATTTAAGAAAAAGTGGGTTTGTTGGTTCCCTGTAAGCAGCTTTGTTTATTATTCTAATAGCTCTCTTCCGAAGCATAAAGACTGGATATATGTTTGTTTTATATGTATTTCCCCATACTTCAGTACAATATGTCATTTATGGGAGTATTAATGAATGATACAAAGTATATAGTGTGGGTTGATTCAGCAAATATTTCACTCTGTGTAGTACTGCAATTGATTTAGATATTTTACCTTTAATATAATTAATATGTGACTTCCAACACAGTTTATTATCAATTATTACTCCAAGAAATTTAGTTTCGGTTACCCTTTCAATCTCTACACCATTTACACTGAGTTTAGATACTAAGTTGCTGTGATGGTTGTTAAAAAATATAAATTTTGTCTTATTTAAATTGAGCGTTAATTTGTTTGAATCAAACCACAGTTTGAGCTTTCCTAATTCCTTTCCGAGTGTATCCAAAAGTTGTTCCAAATTGCTTCCACTGCATAATAAATTAGTGTCATCGGCAAACAATATTAAATCCATTTTTTCTGAAACTTTACATATATCATTTATATACATACTGAATAACAATGGCCCCAAAACTGAACCCTGTGGGACTCCACAAGTAACCTTCAGTAACTGTGAGTTTTTGTTACCAACACATACATACTGATATCTATTCTTTAAGTAACTACATAACCAGGACAGTGCTACCCCCCTAATACCACAATTTTGTAGTTTCTTTAATAATAAATTATGATCCACTGTATCAAATGCTTTTTTAAGATCCAGGAATACCCCAACTGAATACTCCTTATTTTCAACGGCAGTTGATATTTTTTCTATAAATTCCATTAGAGCAAATGCAGTTGTCCTCTTGCGTCTGAACCCATATTGCTGCTCACACAATAAATTATTCTTCAGTATGAAGTTGTCAGTTCTCTCACAGAATATTTTTTCAAGTATCTTGGAAAATTGCAGCAATAGTGAAATTGGTCTATAATTTGAGAATTCCCCTCTGTCACCCGTCTTGTATATCGGAATTACTTTAGCTATTTTCATTGCATTGGGAAATATACCTGTTTGGAGAGACAGGTTACAAATATACGTCAGTGGTTTCACGAAGCATTCAATAATAGTTTTGACTAAGAGCATGTCAATATCATCACAGTCCGTAGATGTTTTACTTTTAAACGATTTAACAATTTCAATGACCTCTCTCTCGTCTGTGTTCTTGATGAAAATGGAGTCTTTTATAGCAGTGTTTTTGCTTATTGTATCACCTGTAGGTGCCGTAATGGGAATTTCTCGAGCCAAATTAGGACCAATGTTAACAAAAAAGTTATTAAATTCATCTGCAGGTGAAACTGCCTTCACACTCTGAGTCGTTTTATTATTTTTTGAAAAATTGGTTGGGTAGCTTGTATTTCTGTTTTTTATTTCCAAGAATATTGTTAAGTATTGTCCATGTATTTTTAATATTGTCTCTGTTTTTCTCCAGTTCTTTACTGTAATAGTCTCTTTTACTACATTTTATTATACAGTGGGGAAAAAAAAGTATTTAGTCAGCCACCAATTGTGCAAGTTCTCCCACTTAAAAGATGAGAGAGGTCTCCAATTTTCATCATAGGTATACCTCAACTATGAGAGACAAAATGAGAAAAAAAAATCCTGAAAATCACATTGAAGGCTTTTTAATGAATTAATTGGTAAATTCCTCGGTAAAATAAGTATTTGGTCACCTACAAACAAGTCAGAACAGGGACAGAACTTCTGTGTTGGGCACTTTGTCCTGCCAGGATATGTCCAGGATGTGGCGAATGCAGCGCAAGTGGAAGGAGTTCAGTCTCTTTTCCTGCCGGGCGTATGTTGTCCACGTCTCACTCCCATAGAGCAGTGTGCTGATGACGCAGGCGTTGTACACTGCCATCTTCGTCTTGACAGAGAGTTTGGGATTCTTCCACACTCGTGTGGTGAGGCGAGCGAGTGTGAAGGCTGATTTTCCAATCCTCTTGTTGATCTCTGTATCAAGGGAGAGGTTGTTGCTGATCGTGGACCCCAGGTACGGGAACTGATTCACGACCTCCAGCTCGTAGTCGTCAATGGTGATGGTTGGTGGTGCTTCCGTGCCTTGCGCCAAGACGTTAGTCTTCTTCAGGCTGATGGTAAGCCCAAAGTCCTTGCATGCCTGGGAGAAGCGGTCCATAAGGGTCTGAAGCTCCTGCTGTGTGTGGGTTGCGACTGCAGCGTCGTCTGCGAACAGCATGTCTCTGATTAGAGCCTCGCGTACTTTGGTTCTGGCTTTCAGGCGGGCGAGGTTGAAAAGCCTGCCGTCAGATCTTGTGTGCAGGTAGATTCCCTCTGTTGCTGTGCTGAAGGCATGCCTCAGGAGCATAGCAAAGAAAATCCCAAAGAGGGTTGGCGCAAGTACACAGCCCTGTTTCACTCCGCTGCGTATGTTGAAAGGCTCTGAGACGTTGCCATCGTGCTGCACTATCCCCTGCATGTTGGTGTGAAACGATTCAATGAGGCTTTGCAACTTTGGTGGGCATCCTATCTTTGGCAGGATCTTGAAAAGGCCCTCTCTGCTGACCAGATCGAACGCTTTGGTGAGGTCGATGAAGGCGACGTACAGGGGCATGTTCTGTTCTCTGCATTTCTCCTGGAGTTGGCGGATGGAGAATATCATGTCTACCGTCGATCGCTCAGCGCAGAAGCCACACTGAGACTTGGGGTAGACACGTTCGGCAAGCTTCTGTAGACGAACGAGAACAACTCGTGCGTAGACTTTGCCAACAACGCTGAGGAGGGAGATGCCCCTGTAGTTGTTGCAGTCACTTCTCTCCCCTTTGTTTTTGTAGAGGGTGATGATCTTGGCGTCCCTCATGTCCTGTGGTACGGCGCCTTCCTTCCAACACTGGCAGAGGACGTCATGCAATGGCAGCAGTAGGGCGGTCTTGCAGTGCTTGATCAGGTCGGGGGGTATGCCGTCGTTGCCGGGTGCCTTGCCAGCGGCCAAGCTATCAATGGCCTTGCTGAGTTCATCGATGGTTGGCTCGGCGTCAAGTTCGTCCATGGATGGCAGGCAGTCGATGGCATCAAGGGCTGACGGTGTCACGGTGTTCTGTCTGGAGTAGAGGTCGGAGTAGTGTTCCACCCATCTCTCCATCTGCTTGTTCTTTTCTGTGATCATCCCCCCAGTGGAGGATTTGAGGGGAGCCGTCTTGCTCTGAGCCGGACCAAGTGCTTTCTTGATGCCATCGTACATACCACGGATGTTCCCTGTTATGGCAGCGGTTTGAATGTCTTGGCTGAGCTGAGTCCAGTACTCGTTGGCACAGCTCCGAGCAGTCTGCTGAACTTTGCTTCTCGCAGCCCTGAGAATCTGGAGATTCTTCTCGTTTGGGTACTTCTTGTACTCAGCAAGTGCTGAGCGCTTGGCTTCAATGACGGGGGTCATCTCGGTCAACTTGGCATCAAACCAGTCCTGTGACTTCGAGGTCTTCCTCCCAAAGGTAGCCAAGGCTGTGCGGTGGATGGTGTTTCGCAGCTCTTCCCACTTCTGCTTTGCAGATTCTCCTTCTTGTGGTACACCAAGTTCCTTCTCAAAGGTGGAGGCAAACTGCTCAACAAGTTCTGGTTGAGCCATCTTGCTGGTGTCAATCCGTGCCTTTCCAGGTTGTCTAGCACGATGGAATTTCTTCAGCTGCAGCTTGACCTTGCAACACACCAATGAATGGTCTGTGTCGCAATCTGCACTCTGGAACGAACGGGTGATTAGCACGTTCTTCAGTGAGGTGCGCCTGGTCAGGATCAAGTCCAGCTGGTGCCAGTGCTTTGAGCGTGGATGTTGCCAGGAAACCTTGTGTTGGGGCTTGGTCTTGAAGAATGAGTTTGTGATGCACAGATCGTGATATGTGCAGAACTCGAGCAGCCGCTGTCCGTTGTCATTCATTCTGCCCACGCCAAAAGGTCCAAGACAGGAGGACCAGGAGTCGTGGTCAGCACCCACTCTGGCATTGAAGTCTCCAAGGAGAATGAGTTGTTCAGAGTTGGGGACGATCCTGACAGTTGTTGCGAGATTCTCGTAGAACTCGTCTTTTGCCTCTGGTGTGGCTGTCAGTGTTGGGGCATACACACTGACGAGGGTGACTGGGCCTTGAGTGGTGTTCAGGCGGAGGGTGAGGAGTCGAGCAGAGCCAGTGCTGCTCGGTTCCACCATCTTCAGCAAGGTGTTCTTCACTGCAAAGCCCACTCCGTGTTCCCTGTGTTCGTCACTGCCCTTTCCCTGCCAGTAGAACGTGTAGTCCTTCTCTCTCAGTGTGCCTGCGTCAGCCAACCGTGTTTCCTGGAGAGTGGCGATATCCACTCCCAGTCTCTTCAGCTCATTATTGATGATGGCAGTCTTCCTGGTGTCGTTGATGTCCTTGAGGTTAGTAGCGAGTCCTGTCATCATAGTGCGGACGTTCCAAGTTCCCAGTTTTAGAGTTGGTCTCTTTTGTTTTATTGTCTTGCCTGGTGCGAAAGTTCTCAGCCTGCTGTTCGGATTTCTCCTCATCCCCATGCACCCAATGAGGAAAGCAAGCTGTGGCGGGACATCACCTTATTGGCTGGGGGCTGCCCAGCTTGAGGCGGGCGGTAGCTGTCCAGTGAGATCCAATGATCCCTCCCACCGTCGGGAATAACCCCTGGCGCCGAGCTCTACGCCAATTGAGCGGTGGCTTATAACCGGTAACTGTCATTCCCCGTGTTTTGTCTACGCCAAAGGCGAAGCTGGAGTGTCCTCTCCAGTGATCCGGTGTTCTACCTTCCAGCGTTGGGCGTTGGTAGGATTCAAGCCTGGGCAGGAAGATATGGAGGATAAGATGTTGCCCATGCAGCATGTCCCCCCTCTCCATGTCACTGATGAATCCAAAGGAACAGCAGGGCTGCTACAGTTTGGCACCAGCGCCGTTGCAGGAGCTGCCAGAACGATGTTGAGCACAACATAGAACTGCCTTAGGGGCTCCGACTCCGGATTTTTCCTTAGGGTTGACTCCCGAAGCCTTTCCCGTGACCGGGTATGCCGCAAGGCAGCGGAGGTTTGAAATCAGGGTTTACCTTCCCCTAGATGGGCTACCTTCCCAGGTTGACGAGCCACCATCTACCCGAAGCATCTGGTTTTAAGGCGCCAGAGATCCGCCCTCGCCCCTTCTCCTATTAGTAAAAGCAGTTCCGCCGGGCTTAGAGACTAAACCACACGGGCAGGCTAGGAGTTGGACTTAGTTGTCAGAGGCTTTTCGAGACGCACGCCATAAGGAGCATTTTATGAGCACTGGGAGCTTAACCCCAGTGCCGCTCCTGGCTATGACAACCTTGGAACCAATATTCACAATGATTATGAATATTATTGAAAAAGTGGTTATCAGGATCAATATCATTCTCCATCTCTTGTAGTTTATGTTCAGCATAATAGCATATTTCCAGAGTTTGAATTTCCTCACTCTGTGTCAAATGACTTCCTCCAACTGGGGATAATTGATGTCTACTCAAGTCAGTCATAAGTTTTTTTGTTTGTTTTGTTTAGTTTTTTTTTTTAAAGTACATTGACATGGTATGTCAAAAGAACTATTCTTGCCGTGTTGGAAAAACAAACAGCTTGAGAAGCATCCTGCAAATAAGTTAATGGTCAACAAGCCAGTAATATGATTTGGTACAAAAAGAGCATATTGTGGAAGATGAAAGCAGACGAGACAGCAAGCTAGACGACATGCGAACTTTATTCACCTCCCAACATAAAACACAGAAAACTTCTCCCAGGGTCTCTGGGCGCCTCTTTTTATATCACTTTATCCCTGCCCACTGAGACCCAGGGAGCCAAAGACAATGAATGAATGAATGAATGAATTTATTTATTTATTTTTGGATAGTACATTACAGGTTAAAAGAAACTGTATAATATAACAACAAGGTCAAATTAGACAAAGACTCCTTCTACTATACAATTCCACGTGAGTTATCCGAAATGGGTGATGGCTGAAGCCGCAGCTTATATTGCCCACCCATATTCCATCCAAGAATTCAAAGGAGAAAAAAGAGAAAACAAGACAAGAGCGATTACAATTTAAAACAAGGCTAAGACAAAATATGACTGAGAGAAAAAGAAAACTGAGCTAGTCTAAGTTAAGTGGTTACTATTCAAAAACAAATCTAAGACATAGTGTCACAGAGAAAAAAGAAAAACTAAGCTATAACACAACACAGGCTGGAAATGTCAATCCTTATGTGAGTTTACATGTCGTCTTGTAAATATGTTTGGAGTATTTCTTCCTTTAGTTTTTGTTTAAATTGTCCAAGCTTTGTACATGATTTTAATTCAGGTCCAAAATCGTTCCATAATCTGTATACACAATATAATATTTCCATAGTTTACAGTGATGCTATTCTATGTAACACCATAAGAAAAGTACAGGATTGCCAAAAATTTCTTGTTAAACAGTGATTTATTTAGAATTAAATGCTCAGTAAAATTGTAAAAAAAAAAAAAAAGACCAATATTGTGTTCTTGCTGAGAACTTTAAAAAAGAAATAAAAGAATTTGTCATTACAACAACTAAATTGCATTGAATGCATGTTAGTGTGGAGAAAATGAAGGCAGCACCTCCTTGAATCTTGAATTTGAAGGTCTTCTTCTGTGCTGAAATCCACATGAAGCAGGGATGCTCCTCCACTGACGACCTCTGACCTTCAGAAGGTCTCAGTGAGGATGAAGCTTCCAGTCTTCACACATCTGAAGGCAGATAAAAAGAATAGATTTCACAGTAAAATTAACGTTCACATTTTTAGATCGCCACACCACAGTAGGGTTTAATAATTTAGGGGTTTTTTTATATTTTAACTACAAATTAACTTTCAATGTTGGAAAAGGGTTTCAGTTCATTTCCTGAGAAGGTTTGTTCATTTCAATTTAGTTCTACTGAGTAAAAATAGCTTGTTGTACTGCAGCCTTTATTAATTTTATTGTGATTTATGCTCTTCACATCGCTTAAGTGGCAGAAGTCCATAATCTCATAAAATATACCTTAATTCTGCATTTATTCACAGCGCTTAACCAACAGTTCTCTCTGTGTCCATAGTTTGTAAAAGAAACCATCATCATGCCAGATAAATTATTAATTGACGACACAAACGTTAAAAGAAACAAATATTATACTTACAGTCTCAGCAGCTCCAAGTCTCTGCTTCACGGGTTTCAGTCTCCGCCCATTTTCCGTTTATCAGTCGTCAACTTTATGTTCCAACACAGCGCTGCATGGAGTAAAAGTCCGTTTATCCCCGCTTTATGAAAAATATTAAGAAGCTGTTTAGGACAGTCTTTACGGTGACTTTTGTTGCTAAATTAAGAGACGCATGTTATTATCTCCGCTCGTGTAAACACGAAAGAGCACGTGCGGCAGGGAACTCTTGCCAGATGAGACGCACGTTATTAACTCCGCGTCATGTAAACACAAAAGACGTGTGCACGCGCCGCAGGGGACACAGAAGTTTTATTTATGAAAAATATTCAGAAGCTGTTGAGGACAATCTTTACGGTGACTTTTGTTGCTAAATTAAGAGACGCATGTTATTATCTCCGCTCGTGTAAACACGAAAGAGCACGTGCGGCAGGGAACTCTTGCCGGATGAGAACCGTTTTAACACCACAGAAGAAGAACTAGCATATCCGTTAGCTTGCTAGCTCCGTTAGCGTGTCGGTTGTTTATGGTTCTCGGCCGTTGTTCCTGGCTCACTGACCCGGTTTCGACCCGATTATACTCAGCAGATGTTCACAAACGTAAAAATATTATATTAAAACATATTAATATTAAAAGATCGATCCGCGGATTTTGTGGATCGATATCGGCTCAGTCAAACATGGATCGATCCATATCGATATATTGATCTTTTGAACTCACCCCTACACAGTACACAAAGCCTGTCTGGCACATTAACATTACAGGACACAAAACCCTGCTGATCATTCACTCTCCCACTCTAGCTAACTCCGGTATCTTCTGACTCTGTGTGGCCAGTCCTTTCTGTTGCTTCTGAGACCCCCTGATGCCACTTCCTCCTTCAGTCCTCTATTCCAGCTCCCCCCTGACTTCTGACTCTGGGTGGAGAACCCCCCACTCAGTGCCACCACACAGCCCCCCCCCCCCCACCGGACACCCAGAAAGGGGACTAACCCCATCCATGGTCCCTTGGGCTTGAGCCGGCATCCATAGTGGTCAAAGCGCCCTCCTGACAAGGTGTGCAGGCTGGTCTGTGGAGGGGAAGAGGGTGGGGGTGGGGGGACAGGTTAGCTTTGTGAGCACTGTTCTCTACCGGTGGAACACCAACTTGCAGAACCACCATCGATGGGCATCCATGCCGGGGAGCTTGGGCCAACACCACCTGTTCATTTGTCAACACATAAGTGGGCTTCAGCCTGTCAATGCAGACAGTCTCCTTATGCCCCCCCCCCCCACCGTCTAACACAAAATGCTTTGCCCCAGTTTCCAGCACTCTGAACAGTCCGTCGTACGGTAGGTGCAAAGGGGTTCTGTGTGCATCGTGCATGACAAAAACAAACAGCGCTCTGTAAGCTCTTTGGGACGAAGGTGTGGGGAAAACAATGGTGGGCCCGGCCCGGCACAATAGCAGCCTCTGCACTGTAAAAAAAAATTGTGCGGGCGACAGGCAGTTGGCCACAACATTAAAGTTACTTGCTACGTGTTAAATGTTGGTCATGAACTTCGAGATCACGGCCAAATGTTGTTGCTGCCAGGCCAACCACGGTTCCGAGACTTTGGACATTGCGTACGTTAGCAGTTTATGATCAACGAATGCCTTCTGCCGACCTGTCCGCGCTGACCGGAAGAATGAGGCTCTTCTGGGAGCCGGAGTCCACCAAGAAGCGTCTCCCCAAATGTGTGTCTGTGATGAAAAGCAGCTTGTTCCTATCACCAGCGGTTGCAGCTGCTACTGACTGCTGGCCATGCCATTGCCCTGGCGTCTTGAATTGGCATGGTGGCAGACAGTGTTGGGCATCTGAGCCAAACTGGCGGTGATAGAAACAGAGCGTCCCGTTCCTGCGTTACTTAGCATCCATCCCAGCCTCCCCCAATGGCTACTCAGCCTTGCTGGAGTCCTTCATGGCTGCTGGTGTCATTGCGTGCATGCTGAGAGCTCTGTTCGCCAGGATGATACGGTCCACTTCTTGCACCAGGGCGCAGTAGTTCTTGGCCACCAGCAGCAGTGAGTTGGCCAGGAATGTCCTCACTGTAGCTGGTAGGTTCCTGAGGAATAGGTGGGTGAACAGGAAAGGTTCATCGTCCTTCCCCCTCAGCGCTAACATGCTCTCCATTAGCTCCACAGCTGACCTGTCACCCAATTATGAGCGTGTGAGGAGTTTCTCTGCCCTCTCACTGTCCGACAGGGTATAACGTTGAAGCAGCATCTGCTAGAGTGCATATCATATTTCCCCTGGGCTGGTGACTCCTGGAGCAGGCTCGTTACTTGTTGTGTGGCGCGCACATCCAGTGCAGCGAGCAAATTGGGCTTCCACAGGTAGAAACCAAGCGGTCGGATTGTAGAGCCAGAAGTCCAGGAGTTGACTGTGACAGCACATGCTGCGCTGGTGTTCTCCCTCTGGGTTGTCTCCGGGGCGGTGCTCGGCTCGTTCTCCATTGCATGTCTTAGGGTCACCAATGTGGAAGATAAAAGCAGATGAGACAGCGAGCTGCATGCCACGCAAACTTTATTCACCTCCCAACATAAAACACAGAAATCTTCTCCCAGGGTCTCTGGGCGCCTCCTTTTATATCACTTTATTCCTGCCCACTGAGACCCAGAGAGCCAAAGACAATATACACAGTACACAAAGCCTGTCTGGCACATTAACATTTCAGGACACGAAACCCTGCTTATCACTCCCTCTCCCACTCTAGCGAACTCCGATGTCTCCTGACTCCCCGGAGTGCAGCCAGTCCTTTCTGTTCCATCTGAGACCCCCCAGTGCCACTTTCTCCTTCAGTCCTCTATTCCACCCCCCCCCCCAACTTCCGACTCTGGGTGGAGAACCCCCTACTCAGTGCCACCACAATATTAGAGGGGTAGCATCTCTCAGAAGAAAAGGGCCACAGGATTAGCAATCTGCAAAACTTGGTCTGGTTTCTTTAGTCAAATAGAGTGCTAGCTAGCTAGTTTGCTAGTGCTCGATGAGTGCCTCCACTTTTATTAGGGCCAGAGCTACTGACAACGTCAGTAGGCGAGAGCCCTATTGTATCTGCTGCATTTATTATAATTATTCCGCCTAAACAATCGCATTTTTCAACCTCTGAACATTAAACAAAATGTGATTTTTTTCATACACACCTCAGACCTGGTGAAAAATTCGATAAACTGGAAAAAAATGTGCCCCCCCCACCCCCAATTTTTGTGGGCAGGGCCAAACGTACAAGGTCCATGGAGACTGGCGACACTAAAGTTTGCCGTACAGATACAAAATTTAGGGGAGTTGTGCAACATTTCAAGACATGCAAAAAACAGCTGTGGCCCTTACCCACGGCCAACAGGAAGTCCGCCATCTTGCCTCAAAGCTGCCCCACTTCCAATTTGGCCAAAAACCACCCAAGGCATTTGAACGAACTCCTCCTAGGGGCCTGCTCCAATTGAGCTCATTTTCACATGGCAGCATCTATAGGAATGGGCCATTAAAGCTTCCTCATTTCACAGTATAAAGCTCAAAGGTGTAGTCAGGGTGCCATGGTGACATTTGACCCGTACAACATCAGAAGGCTGTAACTTGAGCAAAACTTGTCCCATGTCCACCAAAGTTTCCATGATGGATAATAGTCTCACTCTGAATGCATCTATATAAAAATAATTGACAACAGATATAGCGCCACCGAGTGGCTAAAGGAAGAATTGCTGAAAATGGTTTTATTTATTTCTCACGTGCCACTTGCCAGAATGACGTGAAATTTTCTGAGGTTCATCAGACCTCATAGATGATCATAACTGCACATCAACTTTAGCATGGCATCACTCTTGTTACCACGGACACGCCCTCCTTGCCGTTCAATCCTTCATCTTGTTGGGAGGGTTGGGAAGGTCCTTGAGTCATGAAATCTGGAACATAGGTAGAGGTGGCTGTCCTCTGTAATCCCAAATGGGTCGGCAACACATAACTGATATGTAAGTGTTGCCATGGTGACATGGCAAAGGTTGACTCCTTGCCATGGAACATTGGACAGTTGTTACTTTGAAAAGCTTTGTCCAATTTTCACCAAATTTTCTATGATGGATATTAGTCTCATCCTGCAAGCTCCTATACAAAAAGAATTTTAAAAAGTTATAGCACCACCTAGTGGCTAGAACAACGGACACTTGTAACTTGGGCAAACTTTATCTGATTTTCACCAAATTTTCTACAATGGATATTAGTTCCACCCTGCACACTCCTATATAAAAATAATTAACAAAGGTTATATCACCATCTAGTGGTTAAAGGAAGAATTGCTGAAATTTGTTTTTTATTTTGTCTCACCGTGTGCAAAGATCCCATGACAGAACGACTAGGACTAATTGATAGCATATGTACATAGTAGGGAAGTTACAGCTCAGAAGATACTTCTGTGATTTGGACCAAAATTTGCACAATGGATACTAATCCCACTCTAAACACATCTGTATATCAATATTCACAAAAATGTCACAGCACTACCTTGTGCTGACATGAGGTACCACACAAAAATGTATCAACTCTCGCTCAAAGACCAGTAGTCAGAAAGACATGACATTTTCAGAGGTTTCTCAGAGCACAATGGATTATCCTCAGTGGACGTCACATTTGTCCTGTGATCATCACAATTGCTATGGAAACCCACTCCTCGCTATTCAATACGTTTTATGCTTTGGAGGGTTGGGAAAGTCCAAGGGTCACGAAATGTGGATCGTAAGTCTTCTGTCTTCTATATGGGTCTGCGACATGTACCTATTATGTGTGTTGCCATGGCCACATGTCCAAGTTTACCGTATCGCAATACATTGGACAGTTGTAACTTGGACAAACTGTGTCGGATTTTCACCATAATTGCTATGATGGATATTAATCCCTATGCTCCTACATAAAAATACTTCACAAAAGTTATAGCACCACTTACTGCTCACAGGAAATACTACGCTAAATGGTTTACTTATTATTCACGCAGCGCTTGCCGCGATGACGGGAAATTTTCCAAGCCATCTAGGTACGACGGGCGCCAGGTTCCGCGGGCACGCAGGGGGCGAGGGCCCGCATACAGCTGCTTGCAGCTTTAACTTACATTCTCTTTACATCTTCAGATGAAGTAATGATTCAGCAGCAAACATTAGGTTATAAGGGTTTAGGAGAAACTGCATGCTATTAGACTGTAATCTAAACTTTGGGGTTATTAATTTTAAAAATGAGCACATGCAACTATCAAGCCTGAGTCCAAAACCAGGGTTACCAAAGCTCACACCCCTGGTGGGTGATATATGCTTTTCATTTTCATCACCTGCCAACACACTACCCAATCAAATCTCATGTCACATATTATACTGTCCCTCACAAGTAGGACCCAGAAGACATGAAAAAGAATGCCTGTCTCCTCTATACTGTTGGAACAGTTGGGTATTTAATAAAAGTTCCAATACATACAGTACAGTAGTTAGTAAGTAAGTAAAGTTTATGTCATGGGTGGCTCTCGCGAGCCACCATAAGACGCCACACAGTCACCAGTGAGTTCAGTGAGTTTTATTTACGGTGAGAGAAGTGACAACACAAGCTGCAGAGACAATGACTCTTGAGTCTACTCACAACAGGAGGCATAGGCTAAACAGCTCTATGGGTCCATAGCAGGAGACAGTCATACTCTAGGCAGGCAAGGTTGGTGAAAATAATAATTACACCAGCTGCTAAGGTAGAGACACACAGAGATCGATACACACCGGGAGGGGTAAGGCTATACAGCACACTTACTAGTCCAGGGGCACGACGGTCAACCCAAGCAGACGTGGTAGGAATAAATCCTAAGCATCCGTCGCATGACGGAGAGTTAACAGACACTGCTGCAAGGATGTGATCGCTAGCAAGGCTAGAAATAGTCCTGGCACTACCGACCACAAATGCAGCACAGCTGTTCAGAGTTTGACAGCTGAGCGGAAGCCTCCCCGAGCACTATCACGATAAGAGCTCGGAGAGCTAGAATCATAACGCCGCTGTCAAACCCTGACAAGATTAACCCGAGCACCAAGGCATAGTGCTCGGGTCATGACTGTTTATTTATAAAGAGCATTTCACAGACATATAGTCACAAAGCCCTGTAAAATAAAATAGAATAAAAAACAACTTCATAGAGACACCATTAAAAAAGAAAAAAAATAGTCATGGTTATGTCTTTTGAAAGAAAAGTTAGCTGTATTTATTCAAGACATGTTTTCCTCAGTGAGTAAATTTTAGCTGCATGTATTTTCTGTTATCTATTTTATTCTAAAAGGTAGCTTTTCTGAAAGTGTGTTGACAAGGTGGCCTATATACAATCTTTCTTTGTATAGGGAATATCTATTTATGGAAAACAGATGGAAATTAGTCATTGGCTACAGTCTGGCAAGTTTACATTGATTGTTTATTAATGTTCATTGACCTGCACTGTCCTTTAAATTAGTGGTCCCCAACCTTTTTTGCGCCACGGACCAGTTTAATGTCAGATAATATTTTCAGGGACCGGCGTTTAAGGTGTGGCGGATAAATACAACAAAAGAACATGATACGGCCGGCATAAAAACTGTGGTATTTTCTAAATATAATAATAAACGTGAATCCACAGTGCACTTGTTTGCAACTTTATTAGCAGTGTCCTCTTAACATCGTGACAACAACAACATAACATGAGTAACATCCTCTCTGCCCACAACACTCTCTGGTCGCTATGGTAACGTTTAAACATGCCTTCAAAATAAGATACACCACAAACACAAATATAAAGTGCATGAAAAATACAACTCACCACGACGCTGAATCAGTGGGAGCCCTGAGCTGGTTTCTCTGCAACGAGACGGTCCCATCTAGGGGTAATGGGGACAATGACACCCGAAGTTTGTTGCTTATGTCCAGTCTACTTCGTAATTTTGTTTTGGTTGCTGTCACTGCAGAAAACCCCGCTTCACACAGATAGGATGTCGGAAATGGCAACAGGGTTTTCAGCGCTGTTGTGGCGATCTCGGTGTATTCAGCCATGACTTTAATCCAGAACACCGGCGGAGCTGCTGTCTCGAACATACTTTTAAGGCCGCCATCATTTGCGATCTCAAGCAGTTGATCTTCTTGCACAGACATGTTGGATTCACCTGGTTTGTTGAGAAATGGGTTGCGCATCCATTCTTTGGCAGTTCGTGTATTTTTTGTCATTGGGAAATAGCGCTCAAACTCTTTTAAAAGCAAAGACAGGTGATCGTGCACCAGCTGGGAGAATTAAGGCTCAGTCTCTTCCAAAATCCCCGCTTGTGGGAATGTGCAATTGATGAGGCAGGTTTGTCTCAGAACAGCTTTATTACACATTCTCCAACATCTCAAAGTAGAAAGAGAACATCACAGGAAACTCTCGTCCCTTAAATACCCGGGACTCTCACAGCTCACAAGTCACTTTGCATCACAAGTCACATTGCATTATAATCGCCAGTCACAATGCATCTCCTCTATAATCCCTTAATATCACCCCCACAGTCTCAGGCCCTGCATACCAAAGCTAACACCTTCACAGCTCCCTGTTATCTCCAAGGAAACTCTGTCTTTGTTCTTATCTAAAATGTGAGGTCTTAAATAAGTCACAAAGTAGGTCACATGTGTGGCCACACGCTAATGTTTGAAACATGTCAAATATACCTCCATTCATGCACCGTCCCCACAAATCCAATTTGGCTTTAAATGCAGCTACTTTAACTGCCAACTTGAAGACAGTTGTCATTTTCTCCTGAAGTGACAGATTGAGTTCATTGAGCAGGCTGAATATGTCGCACAAGTAAGCGAGTTTTGCGACTCATTCCTCGTCACTGAAATGTGCTGCCAGCGGTGACTTTTTTTCTGAACGAAATCTCTGCAGCAGCTCTCGTAATTCAAACACTCTGGCCAGTGATCTCCCTCGGGATAACCAAAATATGCTAATAATGCAAGTAAATACCTCCTAATTTGGTTATTTGGTTAAAAAAATATTTAAAAAAATGCACATATTTATTTATCTTCCATCAGGCGCGTCAGGGAGCCCTTTGGGTCCTTCGCTCCCTGACAGCTCGGGCACTCGGGAACTCGGCAGCTCGGGTGTTTCACACACATACACATCCACACTTCATTCATTCCCATTAACACGTTTTGGGGTTTTGTTCAATAAAACATACAAAACCATTCCTGCACGTAGGTTTTTGATTCACTAAGTGGCTCCCGGCCACTTAGTGCAGACATAAATGTCTGCCGTCTAGCAATGGCCTTTAATTTTAGCGGTAACGTAACACGTCACCGAGACAAGCGTCTTGACGTGCATCAAGAGTGAGGCATAGACGGATATAACAGAGAGAATCCGGTAATTTTTCAAAATAAAACATCATTCAGACTCAGATAATAAACTAGAAAAGCACTCATAGAGCGCATACCTCCGCCAAGGCTCCTTCCGTTTCTCATGGATCACCTCCAAAATGTAATGGGTTTGTGTGTAGGCCTATAGCCACTTGTGGTGAAAATTGCATCAAAGTCTGTCCATCCGTTTTGGAGTATTGTTGCTAACACACTGTGAGAAGATAAGAGCCTTGGCTGAGGTATGCATTCTCAGATCATCACCAAAATATAATGGGCTCCTCTCTAGCCCAAGAACCACCTCTGGTAAAAATTTCATCCAAATCCATGCAACAGTTTTTGTGTAATCCTGCTGCACAAATACAAACAAAGCCCTTGGTGGAGGTATGCACTCTCAGATCATCACCAAAATCTAATCATCTGTAGGATACCCCATTTCTGACAATCTCTGAAAATTTCATGAAAATCTGTCCATAACTTTTTGAGTTATCTTGCTAACAAACAAACAAACAGACAGACAGACCAACGCCGATGAAAACATAACCTCCTTGGCGGAGGTAATAAAACGGACATAATGTAAGTTATTTATTTTTTCTGTGCGGCCCGGTACCAAATGACCCACAGACCGGTACCGGTCCCCGGCCCAGGGGTTGGGAACCACTGCTTTAAATAACATGTAATTGAATTGAATGATGGGAAATATTGAGGATTTGCAAGTGATGTCACTGGTCATGTACTGGTCATGTGGATCACCACATTGGTAGGCAAGCGCTGTTAAAGGAACAATGACAGAAATGGTTTATTATGACATGTGACAACATTATTTTATCAGAATATGCAAAATCTTTCACTAAAAATCATCTGGAATGTTACAGAAAGAAAATGGGTGATTGAGGGCAGCTCTCACTGCCTTGTTCCACAGTGGCTTGAAACTAGGTGAAAGGTGTCATTCAGCTGAGCAGGCTGCGGGCATTTAAATAGAAATTGATAATTAATAGTGGCAACAAAATATGTATAAAATAGATAGTTTGTAAATTAAATTGAGGTTATTTTATACTGAAAAGTTGAAACTGATTAACCACACTCTATGATGATGGGGCTACGGGCAGGCCATGCTATTCGGCCTCCAGGTGCTGTTCACGTTTTTATTTTTTCACCTTCTACAGTTTATATTGTATTTAAATTGCATTGCTAGAATATATTTTATAAGTGACCGAAGACAGTCATGGATCATATCAATGCCAGTGTTCTGACATTTCGGCATACTTTGTCAGAATAGCATACCCATATGGCAAATCGATCAGTTTAGCCTGCTTTGTCAGAATGGCATACCAATGTTATGATGGTCTAGTAGGTACATTTAAGCTAACAGAAAAGAATACTAGTTTAATACTGTGGTATGATGTTCTCATAGTTTAATTAAACCTATAGACGTCAATAAAATTATAGTTCGACAAAAAAATGACATACTGTACTACTTATTTTCTCCAGTACTGGGGATTCTAAATTGTCCTTAGGTATGACTGTGAGAGTGAATGGTTGTCTGTCTCTCTGTGTTGGCCCTGCGATGGACTGGCGATCTGTCCAGGGTGTACCCTGCCTCTCGCCCAGAGATGCTGGGATAGGCTCCAGCCCCCCGCGACCCAAAAAGGATTAAGCGGAAGAAGATGGATGGATTGACAACAGTATTTTTTTTTTTTACATTTTCTTAATTTAAAGTTAAATGCACCCTAACTACAGTTATATATAACAGATTTACTGCAACAACAAAACTAATAATATACAACTCTATATAGTTATAACATTATATAATTGTTTACCTTCAGTCAGCTGTATGAAGTCTCTGGCGATATGCTGAAATAATGGACTTTCGTTCGGTACAGTGTATTTCTGTTGTATGCATGCATGCGCATGCGCAGTAACCCAGAGTATGCCGTTCTGATAGGTATGCCAAAATGTCAGTACACCGACTTTACAGACACATTCAGCAGTGATAAGCCCAATCTCTCAGAGTGTCAGTTTAGCAGCCGGACGTTTTTATGCCAAGAACTAGACAGCTCATCTTCCCCATTTCCCGGCAATGGAGCCCTGTTTCTGTCAGATTCTGAGCATGGTTGAGGGACCATGCTCACGCTTTTTTATTTTTGTTATTCACTGTGTTTTCTTCACCTCAGCCCAGTTTGATTATTGTATTTATGTTTGCGGTCATGTCCCTAATTATGTTCCTTTGTATTTGCCATTTTTTCCTGTCGGCTATGATTATCTTCCTAGTTCAGTCTTGTCATTCTACTTACCTTAGTCTTAGTCTAATTCTTCATTGTTCTGTTTATTAGTATTATGTTTATCATGGTTACAGTTATGTTTGGTGTATTTATGTCTGTCGGTTATCTGGATTTGTGTCAGGCCATGCTCTTGCCTTAGGTTCATGTTTAGACTTTCTTTATTAATGTTACCATATTTTTGGCTTTGTTTGGGCTTTATTATCATGGTCACAGTGTTGCTTGGTGTTGTTAATGATTATTATTTTCATGTTTTTTGGACTTGGAGAAGGCATTTGACTGCATCCCTCGTGGTTTTTTGTGGGGAGTACTTTGGGAGTATGGGGTATCGGGCTTGTTACTATGAGCTATCCGGTCTCTGTACGACCATTGTGAGAGTTTGGGTCATATTGCCAACACTTGGTTGGACTCATTCCCAGTAAGAGATGGACTCCGCCAGGGCTGCCCTTTGTCACCAATGTTGTTCATAATTTTTATGGACAGGATTTCTAGACACAGCCAGGGAACGGAGGGTGTGGTGGTGACAATAGGATCTCATCTCTGTTGTTTGCAGATGATGTTGTCCTGTTGGCTTCATCCAGCAATGACCTACAGGTCTTACTGGGACGCTTTGCCACTGAGTGTGAAGCGGCTGGGATGAGAATCAGCACCTTCAAATCTGAGTCCATGGTCCTCAGCCAGAAAAAAGTGGATTGTCCTCTCCGGTTTGGGGACAAGCCTTTGCCCCAAGTGGAGGAGTTTAAGTATCTTGGGGTCTTATTCACGAGTGAGGGGAGAATGGAGCGAGAGGCGTGCTGGCCGGATCATAGCCGATCCCTCACACCCTGGTCACGTACTGTTTGCCCCCCTCCCCTCAGGTAGAAGACTTCGGTCCATCCAGACTAAAACCTCCCGTCACATGAACGGCTTTTTCCCCTCTGCCATCAGACTGCTGAACACTAAGTGACTTATTGTCTCTCGTGCACTATGTACAGCAGCTCAACCAGACTCATGTCAATCATCACTGTTTTCTTCCTGCATTACCGACTGCACTATATAGTTCTCCACATTATCTGCTGCTCGCTAATATATTTAAACTGCTGACTAGTATTACTCACTCTTATTAAGATAAGATAAGATAAGCCTTTATTAGTCCCACAGTGGGGAAATTCCAGGATTGCAACAGCATAGGGATAGCAACACTCAGAGCAACAATCAGAAGGCAAGAAAAAACAACATCTAGTAAACATATGTCCATATTACTATAAATGTATATATATATAGACACACAGTGCAGAGCATTATGGCTGGTGAATGTGCAGCAGAAAGTCTAAGCTCTCTCTCCGCGGATGCAGCGGGCCAGCTGGAAGTCTTTGGGCATGATGGTGACCCCCTTAGCGAAGAAGAGACCACCAGGTGGGCCTCGCTGGTCTCCTGCAGAGCCATGACGGCGAAGCTCAGGAAACGCAGGACGGTCTTGAAGTCCTGAGCGATCTCCCTCACCAGGCGCTGGACGGGCAGCTTACGGATGAGCAGCTCCGTGGATTTCTGGCAGCGACAGATCTCTCTCAGAGCCACGGGCCTGTGACGGCGAGGCCTCTTCACTCTGCCGGTGGCCGGAGCGCCTCTCCGAGCAGCCCTGGTGGCTAGCTGTCTCCTGGGGGGGGGGGGGGGGGGGGGGGCTTCTTCCTCCAGTAGATTTTACGGGTGGTCTGCTTGGTTCTTGCCATCGCTCTTTATTATTCTGTCTTATATTTCTTTCACGCCGCCTAAACTCCAGCCCGGCACCCGCGTCATTTTCGCTACAGCTCCCGGTATGTCGAGTTTCCCATTAGCACCGGGCGGCGGCCAAGTGCCAGCTAGCACTAGCTCCTCCCCGCTGTAACGTCTCCCGCTGCAAACCGTGGCTCCGTCCGCCGACCCGGGAGACCCCCGGGGTGATCTGTGCGTCCGTGATATATATACAGAGTGAAAGGTGTAGAAAGAAGAAGGAAGATAAAAAAAAAAGGCTGTTGCAACAGGCAGCCGACTCGTGTGGCGCCGCCGGTCCGGCGGAACCGGAACCGGAAAATTATTACAACTATTCTACACTTTATTGCATGTATAGTTTATTTCTTTTATTTTATCATGTTTAATGTTGCAGCATTGCACCGAGACAAATTCCTAGTTTGTGTACTACATGAACAATGGCAATAAATCTGATTCTGATTCTGATTCTGATTCTGAGAGATTGACAGACGGATCGGGGCAGCATCTGCAGTGATTCGGGCATTGTACCAGTCTGTTGTGGTGAAGAATGTGCTAAGCTTTAAGGCAAAGCTGTCAATTTACCGGTCAATCGATGTTCCTACCCTCACCAATGGTCATGAGCTTTGGGTAATGACCGAAAGAATGAGATCGCGGATACAAGCGGCTGAAATTAGCTTCCTTCGTAAGATTGCTGGACTCATCCTTAGAGATGGGGTGAGGAGCTCAGTCATCTGGTAGAGGCTCAGAGTAGAACCACTGCTCCTCCACATTGAAAGGAACCAGTTGAGGTGATATGGGCACCTGATCAGGATGCTTCCCGGACACCTCCCACTTGAGGTGTTTAGGGCATGTCTCACTGGAAGAAGACCCCGGGGTAGACCCAGGACTCGCTGGAGAGACTATGTCTCCCAGCTGGTTTGGGAACGCCTTGGTATCCTCTCTGAAGAGCTGGAGCAGGTGGCTGGGGAGAGGGAAGTCTGGGCTTCTCTGCTTGAACTGCTGCCTCGGCGACCTGGACCTCCGGAAAAGCGGTAGAAGATGGATGGATGGATGAATGGATGTTTTTGATTTCTTGATTATTGATTGTTCACGGATGTTCTTGAATTTGTTCCCTTATGTATTGAGGTGGCACGTTGCCTTTGGCATGGCAACTTGCACGTTACTATCATGCTATCACGGTTTCATGCTATCTTGTTCTCACGTTTGGAATTAAAGTGCCTAAGGCGAGAAAATCTGCATGAGTCTAATCTTTTGCCCCGGAGGGGCATTCATGACAGTTTCAACTGTTCAGTTGGAAAATATCCTAAACTTAATGAACAAACACAAGCAGCTTCAGCCAGTGGGAGGCTGAGAGCAGTCGAAAAAATTCTGCCAAATTTTTTAGCTGATAATTCTTTAAAAATATAGTCACATACTGTAAATATAAACAACCCAGTCTCGAGGGGGAAATATTTCTCTTCTGTGGCCTAAAAAATTACCCCCACCACAGTTCCAAAACAATAAAATAACCTGCCTAATCTCCTCAATTTGCCAATGTAGTTATATGAAAAACATCCACAGCCAGTCTTGCTTTTGTTTATGTAGGTGGATCTATTTAAACAATGAGAGAACGTATGAGAGGGTGCTTAAAAGTTCATAGGCTGATTAAGAAGGAGTTATGCTTGTAGGTGCTGAGCCAGTAGTATTTGTGGTTCAGTGGCTGAGGAACAAGAGGGCAGAGCAGAGCTGAGAGTGAGAGAACTGTCAAGAGTATGGGTACAATAAACCACATTTGGTCAAATTTGAGCACTGCATCATGGTCAGCCTATGAACTTTTCAGCCCCCCCTCCCCCCATATAGTTGGGAGACATTGGGTTTCCCTGCATAATAAAACATCTATCCATCTTCTTCCGCTTAATCCTTTTTGGGTCGCGGGGGGCTGGAGCCTATCCCAGCATCTTTGGGCGAGAGGCAGGGTACACCCTGGACAGATCGCCACTCCATCGCAGGGCCAACACAGAGACCCAGACAGCCATTCACTCTCACATTCATATCTAAGGACAATTTAGAATCCCCAGTTTGATGTCAATTTTAACCTAACTTGCATGTTTTTGGCCTATGGGAGGAAACCGGAGAAATCCTGGAGTAAACCCACGCAGACACGGGGAGAACATGCAAACTCCACACAGATCACTGTTGGTAAAACACCAAATATAAATCTGAGATCCACCACCACTATTTCCGGGTCATCGTTTGTACATGTACTTACCCTTTTTTTTTTTTTTTTTTTTTTTTTTTTTGTTACTTATTTGTACCCGTAGGTAGACTTGGTTTGCAGTCTGGTGACAAGCCACCGGCTGCTGGTCGCTGCGTGGGCGAGCGCCCTAAACCTACATGTTTTTGGTATGCGGGAGGAAACCGGAGAAATCCCGGAGTAAACCCGCGCAGACACGGGGAGAACATGCAAACTCCACACAGCTCACTGTTGGTCGGGGGCTGGGATCGAACCCACGATCTCATGATCCCCGCGATCCCCCGGCCGAGGGTAAAACTGTGCTGCCACAGTGCTAAACCACTGCGCCACCGTGCAGCCCCTTGGTGAAATGATCACTGCAGATCCAACCTGGCATCGAAGGCTGGCAACCCTCTGTCTGCCTACACACTTGATTCTCCTATCTAGATCTGATGGAAGGTGA
The DNA here is from genome assembly GCA_020510985.1 of Pholidichthys leucotaenia. Lineage (NCBI taxonomy): Eukaryota > Metazoa > Chordata > Actinopteri > Cichliformes > Pholidichthyidae > Pholidichthys > Pholidichthys leucotaenia. Next base: position 279,402,124 of record CM035840.1, on the reverse strand, counting down.
TAAAAAGACTTTCCTGTGGTTTTATCTTGTCTATTGTGACAACCGTGAGCCATGCATATAGGGATTATGGTCAGAGTTGAAATTTATGCCACTCTAATTCATAGGCTGTAAAAAAAAAAGTTGGTAAAATTATATTTTTAAAAAAACCCTCTAATTTAGCACAAATGCATTGACAGCAATACAGTTCTTGCCTACAATCAAGGAGTGTAGACAGAACGTCACGTGATTTGGTGATGTTGCTGCAAATCCTCAATATTCACATATACTTAACTACTTCCTGTAGAATGCCAGAGCAGAGCACGGTGTTTACAGGTTTTTGGTTTTCTGTGGAATCAGGCATTTTTTTCCCCCTTTCTTTTTTATCTGCAGGTTGGGAACATTTAGAGCCATATTACAGCAGTGCAGTCCATAATCAACTGAATGAGACGTGGGGTAATTTTATACACGTTTTTAAGTTCATTTTACAATTACAGCAGTGCAAAAATGATTTTTTCACCGTGCGCAAAGTGCAAAGATGCTGTCCTAATGCTCTTAATCATTCAGAGGTGCGTTTGTGGCATAATGCTAATTAATGCTATTGACACCACTTTTTAACAGAAAATCGGGCCAGGGGGAGCCTAAGTGGAGAGACTCATGGAACAATTGGAACTCATGTGTCTGCGTGATTCGATTGAAGATGTGGAAGACATCTACCTGTTTTGGCTTCATGATCACAGGATTCTGCTGTTTGGCTCTGGAGTTTTCCTGGTGTATCGAAAATTAAAGAAGTTGGAAGAGCTAATCAAAATGCGGACCCGGCGAAGCTCCTTCAACAAATTCGACCAGCTGGGGAGAGCACTGATAGCGGCAAATATGTGACTAACATGGAATTTACCATCTGGCATGCACTGAAGAGAGATGGACTCTGTGGACATGTTTATCTATTTTTCCTTTTTTTTTTTTTTTTTTTTCCTTTGAAAGACAAAAGTAAAATAGAAAGATGTCTTTACCTTCTTTACATGTTTCAACTGCACTGCAGCCTTCATCAGAAGAGTCAGCTGATTGCTGCCAGGTGACATTTATCAGCTGATTTTCGTAGGCGGGGCCAGCTCAGCAGATCTGTCAGATCCGCCGAGCCGGCCCCGCCTCCCGCCGTCAGATGGTCTCTGGAGAATGTGGTCCCAGGTGTGAGAAAGCATAAAGGCCCCCTCATCTCGGTTCATGGTGTCTTTTCCCCGCTTTCTGATCTCTATTGCCTCCTTGATCCAACGTTTGTGTCTGTTGCTCTCCGATCCAATAATTTTTGTGTTGTCCCAGTCCATGATGTGATTATTTCTTTTGCAGTGGTCCGATATAGCTGATTTTAATGTTTCTTGTTCTGCTTTTTCTTTTTGTGATCTTGTGAGTCGTCCTTGCGTTTCCTTCTCACATTCCTTTTGGTGTTCTTTTTTTCTTGTGGTGAATAATCTTCCGGTTTCTCCAATGTAGGTTTTGTTACATGATCTGCATGATATTTCATATAATACATTGCATTTATTGTCTTGTTCTATTCTGTCCTTGGGGTGTACTAATAACTGTCTTAATTTTTTGTGTGGTTTGACTGCTGTGTTTATTTTGTATTTTTTCATGATCCTTTGAATTGGTTCCGTGATCCCTCGTATGTATGGTATAGTTATGGTTTCCTTGTTTTTGATTTCAGCTTTTGTTCTGTGTCTTGTGTCCTGTTTATTTTCTTTGTTTTTGACTTGCTGTTTCCCTTTGTTTATGGCCCATACTGGATATTGGCAGCGTATAAGTGCATGTTTTATGTGGTTTTCCTCTTCCTGTCTGTCTTCTTGTTCCGTGATGATGGTGGCTCGTTCATATAATGTCCTGACGACTGATAGCTTGTGTGCTGTGGGGTGTTCCGATGTCCAAAGTAGGTATTGATCTGTGTGGGTTGGTTTCCTGTAGACTGTGATTTTTATGCTGCCGTCCTCGTTGTGGTGGATTTTCATGTCCAGAAAGGCTATGGTGCCATTTTCCTCCTCTTCGTGTGTGAATTTTATGTTCCCCGTACTGTCTGTACTGTTCAGATGGTCAGTGAGTTCTTGTGTATGTCCTTTCCTTATTTTTTCCAGAATGTCATCTACGTATCTCTTCCAAAGGGTGGGTTTGCATATTGTGGGTGCTGTGTTGATGGCTTTATTTTCCAGATCCTCCATAAAAAAACTGCTCATGATGGCTGATAGTGGGTCTCCCATTGCAAATCCTTCTTTTTGTTTGTAGATTTTTCCTCTGAATTGAAAATAAGTGGATTTTGCAACAAACTGTAGTAATTTGGATATGTCATGGACTGTGAGGTTGGTGCGTCTTTTTAGGGTACTGTCCTTGTTGAGGCGTTCTTGCACTATATGTAGTGTGACGTCAATAGGAGTCTTTGTGAATAAAGAGATGACGTCATGTGAGATGAGGATCTCGTCTGATTCTATTTTTTATGTCTTTGAGTTCTTGTGCCAGCTCTTTTGAATTTTTACAGTGAAAGTCTGATAGTCCAAGGAGGGGTTTGATGATTTCAGCTAGGGCTTTTGATAAGTTGTATGTGACTGATCCAATGCTGTCTATTATTGGCCGCAGTGGGATATCCTTTTTATGTATTTCCGGTGTTCCATAAATCCGAGGGGTGATGCTGGCTGTGGGGATCAGGTGATCATATGCGTCCTTTGTGATTTTATTGCTTTCTAATAGAGGTTTTAGAAGGGCTTTGAGCATTTTTTTCTTTTCTTCTGTCGGGTTTGTTTTAATGATTTCGTATGTGTTACTGTCTGCCAACATGGTTTCCATCTGTTTTTCGTATGTTTCCGTGTCCAAAATTACTGTTGTTCTGCCTTTATCTGCTGGGAGTATTGTGATCGTTTTATCTGTCTTGAGTGAGTTTAATGCTTTTTCTTCTTTTCTTGTAACGTTGCTTTGTGGTAATTTGGCCGTTTTGAGGATTCCTGCGACTGCGTTCCGGAGTGCTGCTTTTTCTCCTTGGTCCTGGATTTTTTCACATGCCAGTTCTGTTGCGAGGATGTATTCTTCATGGGGGATTCTGGCTGGTGTGATGGCGAAGTTCAGTCCTCTGTTCAGCACTGTTTTCTCCGTGTCCGTGAGTGTGCGTTGTGATAGGTTTTTGACCCACTTATCGTTCTTTTCCGTGTGTGTTTGTCTTCGTCCGTTCTTTCTTTCTGTGAGTTTTTTTAATTTTTTCAATTGGCGGTTTTTCGTTGTGATGAATTTTTGTTCGTGTGCGTGTTTCAGTTGTGCTTTTATCTGCTCCTGCGTTTTCTGGTCCGTCGGGTAGCGTTGCTTAAACATGTCCGTTTCCTCTTTGATTTGGTTGTTTATTTTGTCTACTTTATTTGCCGTTATTCTTATACGTTCTTTTATAAGGTCTTTCCGTGCTTTGTTGATGATTTTTTCTGCGTTCTTGGTCGGGATTGGATTTCTTATATTGAGGCTTTGGGGTGTGACCTCCTCATCTCTGCAACGGAGGTTGAATCGTAGGTGGTTTCTGAAGCGTGCCCGTGTTTTCTCCAATTTCTCCAGCCGGCGGAAGTCTTTAATGCAGACTTGTCCATAACTTCCACGTAATACGTCAAACAGGTTCATTTTGTCTTCTTTCAATTATTTTTCCTTTTTTTTTTTTTTTTTTTTTCTCTTTTTCTTTTTTTTAACAAAGGGAAACAGCAAGTCAAAAACAAAGAAAATAAACAGGACACAAGACACAGAACAAAAGCTGAAATCAAAAACAAGGAAACCATAACTATACCATACATACGAGGGATCACGGAACCAATTCAAAGGATCATGAAAAAATACAAAATAAACACAGCAGTCAAACCACACAAAAAATTAAGACAGTTATTAGTACACCCCAAGGACAGAATAGAACAAGACAATAAATGCAATGTATTATATGAAATATCATGCAGATCATGTAACAAAACCTACATTGGAGAAACCGGAAGATTATTCACCACAAGAAAAAAAGAACACCAAAAGGAATGTGAGAAGGAAACGCAAGGACGACTCACAAGATCACAAAAAGAAAAAGCAGAACAAGAAACATTAAAATCAGCTATATCGGACCACTGCAAAAGAAATAATCACATCATGGACTGGGACAACACAAAAATTATTGGATCGGAGAGCAACAGACACAAACGTTGGATCAAGGAGGCAATAGAGATCAGAAAGCGGGGAAAAGACACCATGAACCGAGATGAGGGGGCCTTTATGCTTTCTCACACCTGGGACCACATTCTCCAGAGACCATCTGACGGCGGGAGGCGGGGCCGGCTCGGCGGATCTGACAGATCTGCTGAGCTGGCCCCGCCTACGAAAATCAGCTGATAAATGTCACCTGGCAGCAATCAGCTGACTCTTCTGATGAAGGCTGCAGTGCAGTTGAAACATGTAAAGAAGGTAAAGACATCTTTCTATTTTACTTTTGTCTTTCAAAGGAAAAAAAAAAGGAAAAATAATTGAAAGAAGACAAAATGAACCTGTTTGACATGTTTATCTATGTTTGGCGAACTGAATCGGAAGGTGGAAAACATCTTGGAGTCGCTGGGTGCTCTCCAGGGAATGATTTTAAAGCCTGTGTATGTAAATTGTGATGCATAGAATCGCATAAGAGAGGAAATTTCTATGCTCTAAGTGAACTGTGCTTATCAGGCCTTGATTCAGCGTCCTTATTCCTCCAGGAGAAGAAATAAAGCAGAATGGAGTTTTGGCTTCTCCTTAACCCAAACAATTGCTGATGTACAGCAATCTGAACTCTCCAAGGACAGCGTTATCATGTGACTAACATGGAGTTTTACCATCTGGCATGCACTGAAGAGAGATGGACTCTGTGGACATGCTTATCTATGTTTAGAATACATGGACATAACATCTAACCGTTGCCTAGGAGAGGATTTTTTGTTGTGCACCAGTAACTGATACATTCACACTGCACTCATACTGATATCACATGACTGACATACACACACTGGTCTCTCTCCTTTGCTCTGTAATGTGTAGATCTGTATCTTGTCTGCTAATTGTGCAATTAGAGGTTTTTTTTCTATGTGATCACAATCTTGCTCACTCGAGCACTATTCTGATAACTTTGTTTTTTCTCTCTGCCCAATGTGTCACCCCCTCCCCCTCTTTACCCCCCACTGCATGAGGCGCCTTGTATGGCTGCCGCGTCATTAGGGAGCGCTTAGAAACGAGCGCACCTTAGTGATAAGTAAAATTCCTTGTATGTTGTAAGCATACTTGGCAATAAAGTTGATTCTGATTCTGATTCTGATTCTAATGTGAAATTAATCAATTGCTGTCTTTTCATTAATTCCCTTTAATAAACAGGGAAGCATGATCAAAGGCTTAATGCTAATATTACAGCATTCAAGTGGGAGGACAAAGCTGTTTTGCGCTGAGGACAATGAGGCAGTGGTTCAGGAAGTAGACTGCTTCATCTAATAACTGGTGGGTTGGCGGTTCAAATCCCATTCTCCCCAAACATCCTGCTGTTGTGTCCCTGGGCAAGATATTTTACCCACCTTGCCTTCAGTGTCCATGACACTCAGCATGAATGTGTATAAAAGTTCAGTAGTGGTCAGAGAGGCGGTTGGCAGGGACTGGCAGCCACATTTCCATCAGGGCAACTGTGGCTACAGAAGTAGCTTACTACTACCATTGTCTGTGGAGTGAATGAATAATGTATCCATTGTAAAGCATTGATGAGTGTCTATGAAAAGCACTATATAAATCTGATGCATTATTATTTATTAGAATGAAAATGCCTTTCAGGGCAATGACCTTTTAAGGAGCTTTTCAACTTCCTCCACAGCCCTGCTCGCACTGGGGAGACTTGATCATAATTATGCATGTATGAGAGCTGTAGGCTACAATTCAGAGGTTATGCAAGTCTTTCTCTTTGTCTATGATTTTGACAGAGTTGTAAAATTTCCTTCAGTTATATTATCATTCATCTGATCTTCTCCTTTAAACTGAGAAAGAGGAGCCATTCATCTCGAAGTGAGGTCTGGTAATCTGTTCTGCTGAATGCAACAACTCAAAACAACTGATGGGATATTTTTATTTTGAATCATTCTAGGTAAGATAAGATAAGATAAACCTTTATTAGTCCCACAATGGGGAATATGGTGGTCCTCCACCGAGGCCACCTGTTTCTAAAAGAAAGAGGCTCGTTTATCTAGATCACGAGTTCTCACCTGGTCTCACCCTGGGACCCACATTTTCGCATGGGCGTTAGCTTACGACCCACTTGTATAGAATTCAAACCATGCAAATTCATTTTTCAAAGCCAGCCTTTGAAAACCTGTATGCCATTTTTTAAAAACATGAATACATATTTATTTATATGAGCAAAGTGAATTTCAGAGCACATTATTAAGAAAGTGAGGACTAACAGACTAAGATAACTGCCTTAGTGAATAAATTACAATTGAATATCAAAACTGCACAAAATAAATAAGACTACAAAATTAGATATTTCACTTCTTTGGTTATCTTTTCATCCAGAATGCAAACTGAGGAGGAACATGACAACTGTATGTATAAAAAGCAGCGTTGGAAGTAACGCCACTACTTTTGCAGTAATGTGCTGTGCAATGAATTTACTGTTTAAAAATTCAGTAATGCGTTACAGTTACTGAAATTTGACGAGATGTGTTACTCATTACTCATTTTATTAATATGGATAGATATTTTCAGCGCAAATAAATGACTGTGCAAACTGACCCTACCGTAGCTGAGACGAGCTGTCAGTCAACGTGACCTGTTGCAGAGTCGAGCCTTCACTACTGAGTAGAGGAAAAAGATGAAACTACTTTGTTTTTGTGGAAATACATTATTTTTCCTTTGTCGTGGTTAAGGACAAAAACATATTGGTGGGTTGGAAGCTAAGTGTCAGTTGAGACCTACTGCAGTCTTGAGAAGCTCTTGAAAACAGCAACAAAGCTCTGACAAAGCTGGTGTTAAGTAATGGCTAGCTACCCTAACAACACAGTCTTACTGGATTTACACTATCTGAACAGCCACAGCTGGATGTAAAGTAGAAATATTCTTGTCTCAACAGCCACGGCTGGATTTCAAACATAGGTATGCATCTGGACAGTTAGTGACTCAGCAAGAATTAAAGGGGACCTGTGGTGGTCGTGAAAAAAAAAGATATTATATTGAGCCCCTGTCTCACGTTCCAGTTCAAGTTTAAGTTCAAGTTCAAGTTCAAAGCAATGAGATATAAATCCATTGCTGATGTGCTGGTTCAGCTATGCCAGCAAAACATGCGCGCAGCCATACTGGCGGCTACATGGCCTGCCAGGACGCTTCCTGTGACGTAGTAGCGTGGATACCGCGATCTGGATCAATATTGGCTGAGCCTGGAGTGCCCGGATGAGCAGTGGCTTTCGGGATATTCAAATTCAAATTCAAACGTTTATTTCAAACTCAGGGTTCATATTAAATGCAGAACTAAAACGAGTAGAAAATAAATAAATAAATAAAAGTATATACAGATCAGCAGACACTTGGCGCTCTTGTAACAACAAAAACATACAATGCGATATGGGTATCGCAACATGGCGGAATGTAAAGCCTTTGGATGTCTCAATAATAAGCGAAAAAACAAAGATAAACACTTCTTTTGTGTACCCAAACCCAGCTCACCTTGTCGGACGACTGTAGCGGAAAAGTGGTTGCGCAATCTCGGAACAGGGCACAGACGTTTCCTTTCGGACGAAATTCCATTGTGTGTGAGGACCACTTTGTCACTTTCACCCTCAGAAGACCTTTCTGGCTCAAACCTGTAGCCATGTTGGCCGAATTCTTCCTCAGAGTCCGAGAATTCAGCCATAATAGAACAAAAACACTGACAAAAGCACCCTAGTCGCTGGTACAGGCTGAGTATTGACTTTTCAGTGGCAACGACGTGGCGTCACATCCGCATGTGTCATGGCTGCATGCATAGTTTTCATTGGCTGGCCATGCCGGCGGTCGTATTTGCATATTTCTCTGGTGGTAGATGGCTGGCAATAATTATTTAACCAAATAACGAATACTTTGCCTAATGTTTTCAAGTTGAATGCGTTTAGACGACCACCACAGGTCCCCTTTAAACCTGATTGCCAGATACATCGTTACAGACTGAAGACGTGATAATAGTCACTTTCCATCAGACAGCTGAGACTGTGATCCACTGAAATTAAAACACATTTACTTGCTACCTGGATAAAGATTATTCAAAAATGGATTTTGATCTCCTAAAGGAATTTGAGGGACTGGATCACATCTCTGTCACAGCAGACATTTGGACTGTGGGTAATGGACATTTTCTTTGGATCACTGCACATTGGATTAAATTACAGAAGGAAGAAGGTCACACAGAGTACAGAAAGGAGTTGATACAGGCTCTGGGTGGTAGGGAAGAATTGCCAGATGACTGGGAAAGTGGAGCAAAAGTATTGAGGGAAATAGGTAGAAAGGTATGTGGTGTATCCTCTGGACAGAGGAAGGAAGACAAGGAGACTTGGTGGTGGAATGAGGAGGTATGGGAAAGCATTCAAAGGAAGAGGTTAGCAAAGAAAAAGTGGGATAGTGTTAGAAAAATTCTTCTAAACCTTCAGTCAAAAACCAGGCTGGATCAGAGTTTCAGCAAATTTAATTACACTGGCCAGTGGAGAACAATACAAAAATAGTCTCAGAGCCTATTTGTGCACCATTCTGACTCAAACACACATCATTCAGTTCTTTAAGCCCTCCATTATCTGAGAGGTGGAGGAGCAATTTGTCCATCATGATTGGTCAAGTACATCTGGTCAAAACTTGGTGTGCAGATTATCTTTTTCCCAGGAACCATGACGCTCACTCAGTACCAGTCACACGGGAGCCGCACAACATGAACTAAAAACAAGATGATAACTAATGCAACATATTTTGGCATCAAACTGGGGATTCTAAATTGTCCTTAGGTATGACTGTGAGAGTGAATGGTTGTCTGTCTCTCTGTGTTGGCCCTGCGATGGACTGGCGATCTGTCCAGGGTGTACCCTGTCTCTCGCCCAAAGATGCTGGGATAGGCTCCAGTCCCCCCACCCCCCACCCCCACGACCCGAAAAGGATTAAGCGGAAGAAGATGGATGGATGGATGGAACTAATGCAGCTGCATCCTTGACACTTTCACACAGACTCTGAGGCAGACTCTGAGACAAAGCAATTCACAAATATAAGACAAATATAATTTTTTTCTATCAGATAGTCAGGGGGATGAAGAAAGTAGACAGGAGTATTTGGAATCTAGGCACATGGCAAAGAGAGGGGTGGCAAAGGCAAAGCAAAAGACATATACAGTGCATCTGGAAAATATTCACGGCGCTTCACTTTTTCCACATTTTGTTATATTACAGCCTTATTCCAAAAGGGATTAAATTCATTTTTCCCTCAAAATTCTGCACACAATACCCCATAATGACAAAGTGAAAAAAATATTTTTTTTTTAGATTTTTGCAAATTTATTAAAAATAATTTTTAAAAAAACTAAGAAATCACATGTACATAAGTACTCACAGCCTTTGCCATGAAGCTCAAAATTGGGCTCAGGTGCATCCTGTTTCCACTGATCATCCTTGAGATGTTTCTACAGCTTAATTGGAGTCCACCTGTGGTAAATTCAGTTGATTGGACATGATCTGGAAAGGCACACACCTGTCTATATAAGGTCCCACAGTTGACAGTGCATGTCAGAGCACAAACCAAGCATGAAGTAAAAGGAATTGTCTATAGACCTCCAAGACAGGATTGTCTCGAGGCACAAATCTGGGGAAGGGTACAGAAAAATGTCTGCTGCTTTGAAGGTCCCAATGAGCACAGTGGCCTCCATCATCCGTAAATGGAAGAAGTTCAGAACCACCAGGACTCTTCCTAGAGCTGGCCGGCCATCTAAACTGAGCATTCAGGGGAGAAGGGCTTTAGTCAGGGAAGTGACCAAGAACCCGCTGGTCACTCTATCAGAGCTCCAGCACTCCTCTGTGGAGAGAGGAGAACCTTCCAGAAAGCCAAACATCTCTGCAGCAATCTACCAATCAGGCCTGTATGTTAGAGTGGCCAGACGGAAGCCACTCCTAAGTAAAAGGCACATAGCAGCCTGCCTGGAGTTTGCCAAAAGGCACCTGAAGGACTCTCAAACCATGAGAAACAAAAATCTCTGGTCTGATGAGACAAAGATTGAACTCTTTGGCGTGACTGCCAGGTGTCATGTTTGGAGGGAACCAGGCACCGCTCAACACCCCACCAATACCATCCCTAAAGTAAAGCATGGTGGTGGCAGCATCATGCTGTGGGGATGATTTTCAGCGGCAGGAACTGGGAGACTAGTAAGATAGAGGGAAAGATGAACGCAGCAATGTACAGAGACATCCTGGATGAAAACCTGCTCCAGAGCTCTCTTGACCTCAGACTGGGGTGACGGTTCATCTTTCAGCAGGACAACGACCCTAAGCACACAGCCAAGATATCAAAGGAGTGGCTTCAGGACAACTCCGTGAATGTCCTTGAGTGGCCCAGCCAGAGCTCAGACTTGAATCCAATTGAACATCTCTGGAGAGATCTGAAAATGGCTGTGCACCAACACTTCCCATCCAACCTGAAGGAGCTTGAGAGGTGCTGCAAAGAGGAATGGGCCAAACTGCCCAAAGACAGGTGTGCCAAGCTTGTGGCATCATATTCAAAAAGACTTGAGGCTGTAATTGCTGCCAAAGGTGCGTCGACAAAGTATTGGGCAAAGGCTGTGAATACTAATGTACATGTGATTTCTTATTTGTTTTTATTTTTAATAAATTTACAAAAACTTAAAAAAAAAACTTTATTCATGTTGTCATTATGGGGTATTGTGTGTAGAATTTTGAGGAAAAAAATGAATTTAATCCATTTTGGAATAAGGCTGTAACAAAACAAAATGTGGAAAAAGTGAAGCGTTATGAATACTTTCCAGGTGCACTGTAGTGAGTTATATGAGAGGCTGGACATTAAGGAAGGAGAAAAGTGTTAGGATTGCCCCCTGGGGCAATGAAGGAGACATCCCACATGCGAGGCGGATTTGATAAACCATATTTTAATGCCGAACAGGATTACTCACAGACAGAAGCATGGGTGAGACGCCAGCATCAACCATAAGCCAAGGACTCCGCACAGGACACAGACTGAAACACACATATATAGACAGGAGGGATAATCACAGCAACTAAGAACAGGTGGGCACAATTAAGGGCAATCAGAGATGCAGGGAATGGCAATAGGTATGGAAAACATGAAGGACAGAGACAAAAGGTAAAAAAGATACACACAGAGACCCAGGACCAAACAGGGGATGACACAGAAAGCAATGACAGGGGACTCGGGAACACAGAAGGCAATAAATGCAAACTAATACTCATGATAAATGCAAATCAGGGAGAAAAACAGAACAAAACTGAATTTAAAGGGGTGGACAAGATCCTGTGATCATGTCCCTACTATGACAAAAAGGACTTATATCGATTGGCTAGACAGAGAGCTCAAGCTGGAAAAGATGTGCAGCAGGTTAGGTTGGTTAAGGACAGAAATGGTAATGTACTTGTCATGAACCAAGCCGGGTTGTTCTTCGGGCTCGGTTTTGACCTACTGTGGCTCAGGGTTATCGGTGTATTTGTATATTGTGTTATCTTTTGAGTTTATTGTAGTCTCTTTGCTCACTAGGTTACTTTTCCGTACCTGTAGCCACTGTTCCTGGCCGGCAGCTGCGAGGCAGCCTCCGTTGACCTACTTTCGTGTGGACGTTCCTTGACAGCTTGCCGGTCTGACCACGCCCCCTCTCTCAAGTTTGTCAGCTGGTTCCACTCTCGTTAATTACCCTTTCCGCTCTTCGGCCAGGTGTACCCAATCTCCCTTTCCCAGCAATGGTGGTACTTAAGCAGCTCATTCTCAGTCCACCATTGCTGGATCATTGTATTGTCATGTGCTGCTGTACCTGCCACTGTACATTGTGGTCTGTTCGCTTCACGTCCGGCAGTGTAGCCGGTAAGTGTAGCCTGTTTGCTGTTTTTGTATGTCTACACTTTGTTGGGAACTGTTTATTTTTGGCCTTAATAAATGTGTTTATTTTTGGCCTAAATAAATGTGTGGATTTACATGTGTTGCATGTAAATCCATCTTCCTTCTACTCCTCCATGCGCTGCATAAAAGTGCATGGGAGAATCGTAACAGAATGATCCAGCCATTAAAGGATTTAGCTGGTTACACCCACACATGCCTTTCCTCCCCTTTTTTGTTGGACTATTATCACTCACTTGCTTCCTGGGTGCCATGGCTGATCTGGTGGAGAGGGAACTGCGCTCGCTGTGCTTCTTGGAGGACATTCTTTCATGGACGCTGGAGCCCTGCTGCCCCGAGACAGTTCGACGGGCTCGGGACACGGCAATGAGGATAATGAACAGGGACAGCCTTTGGGACCATCCCGAGGCAACAGAGATTCTCCGGTACATCCTCGCCCAGCCATGTGAGGAATCGGATGAGGAGTTTCTCCGCATTTGGTACCTGCCACCCAGCGAGGGGCTTGTTGTGGGGGACAATCTGTGCCTGAACTGTCCGCAGCAAAGAGGAGACGCTCTCGTCGAATGAAGCCTCCAGCCTCTCCGACGACAGCCCTGCTTCTTCTTCCTGAGCCGTGGCCTGCTCCGTCTCCGGAGGAGCTGGAGGAACACAGACTGGTTCTCCTGGCGGAGACCGACCTCCTCTTGGAGACGAAGCCGTGGCTTCTCCCGGAGTTGGCTAGGAGGTTGAAGGAGTATTCCCCGAGGGAGCCGGAACTACAGCCTGAAGACGAACGTGCTCCAACCTTGAAGCCTCCACACCTCCCTGACTCTGAGACGACAGTTGACGTCATTACTTCCCAAGAATTCAGGCAAATGCTTATTCAGTCACTTTTACTGTCATCTGAAACTGCTTGCCTGATTCCTGACGAATTGTCAGCTGCTGTTCTTGATTGTCCACCTGTCTCTCCTGTTTCTTCCATGCCATCATCCATCCCGGGAGGAGAATCCCAGACGCAGGAGAAGCTGTCACCGAGGGAACCAGAGCTCACGCCGCCTGCTTCTTCTCGTCGCCGCCAATCCCGGACAGCTCGCCAGAAGCATCCTGCTGCTTCCATGCCAGTGAGCCTCTCTTCATGGGAGGGGGAGAGCCCTGCTGCATGGCCACTGCATCATTCTGCTAGCTCACCGACAGCCACCTCCTCCATAACTTTTACCTCTGCCAATGTGGGGGCTACAGTTTCTTCCTCGAATTCATCCACTTCCATGCCCGTTTTGGAGGTTTCTCCTCTGCATATAGAGGAGCTCAGGGCCGCGGTGGACACAGAGGGAGATAAAAGTGCCTCTGACACCGCTTGAGACATCGATAACCAGGAGAACAGGCAAGTTCCTTTTCATTCTATTCCTATTTTTGATGAGCAACTTTGCCTGTTCCCTGGTCAAGAGACTCAGGTTCCGCAGTCCCCTGAGTTCTTGCCGCCAGCGGCATGTGACGGCCCCTCACCTGTCCTCTCCGTGTCCTCTTTGTATGCATCTGTGAGTTCGCCAGTTCCCGAATCCAGTCGCCAGGCAGAGGAGGAGCCCAAGGTCCCGGAAGATCCTGTCCCGGGGTCGGCGGAGAGACAGCCCCCAGCCGCCACGCCGGATGAGTCAACAGCGTGGGGTACATCGCCTGGGGGCCTTGAGACTGCGATCACCATCACACCTGCTGTGAGGGCTGCCGCTGCAGAGTCATCCATTCAGCTGGACCTCCAGGAGACCGAGCCCAAGACGTCGTTGTCGGGATCGACGGAGTCCTGGACGGCGGTGGAGCTTGAATCCAGGAAAGTGCTCCCATTTGTTTTTCTTCCTTTTGATTTGGAGCAATCTTTTCAGGCTCTTGGTGAGGAGAGTCAGATGCAGCCCTCAGCTGCATCAGAGCTCGCCTCACCAGGCTCCGCCGCTGCCGGCGACCCTAACCCCTCTCTTCCTGTCGTTCCTGAGCATTTACCTAGGGTCGCTGGAGAGGATCCTCCACAGCCGGGGGTCCCCGGGGATCCAGTTCCACATATTGACGACATCGAAGGTCCAGCTCCTTTGGTTGAGGCCGATGGGGGGGGGGAGGGGGTTTCCGTCTCAACCTGGGACCTCCATGGAGGCTACGTTGGCCGGGCCGGGTCCACCATGGGTGCAACCTCTCTTCAGCCTGGAGAGCCGCTGTGACCTGGATCGTCGGAGTCCTGGACGATGGTGGAGCCTGAGTTCAGGCAAATACACTCTCCAGTTTCTCTCCCACTAGTATCTGAGCAAACTTGTCTGACTTTTGTGGAGGAGAGCCAAGGGCAGCTAGCCGCTGCATTCGGGCTCACTTCACCGGGCTCTGCTGCTGCCGGCGACCTTGACTCTGTCTCTCTCTCCATTGTCACTGAGCTTCCTTCCAGGGTCACTGGAGAGCGGTCAATTCCACCAGAGGTCACCGAGGAGCCAGGTTCATCGCCAGAGGTCGCGAAGAGTCCTGCCTCCTTCGCTGGGGAGGTCACCGAGGGAGCAATGAGGTCCCCGACGGGGATCACCGCAGGTGCAACAGTGCTCCAGCCAGAGCCCTCCGCGAGTGCTGCAGAGCTCCAGCTGGAGCCCATCATGGGTGCTGCAAAGCTCCAGCCAGAGTCCACCACGGGTGCTGCAGAGCTCCAGCCGGAGTCCACCGTGGATGCTCCAGGGCTTCAGCCGGAGTCCACTGCGGGTGCTGCAGAGCTCCAGCCGGAGTCCACCGTGGGTGCTGCAGAGCTCCAGTCGGGACCCACCACGGGTGCAGCTTTGTCCCAGTCGGGGTCCACCAAGGGTGCATAGTTGGCCCGGTCGGGGTCTGTTGAGGGTGCAGCTGTGCCCCTAGCCAGGACCACCAAGGGTACTGCCGGTCAGCCTGAGGATGCCAGGGCCTTCACTCCTCAGCCTGATGCCGTTGTGGTCTCCTTCGTCTCTCCACCAGGCACTGTGGGGGTTCCCCTCCTGTGGCCCGGTCACCTACCAGTGAACCTCTGCCTCCTGCCTTACCCCTCAGGCTCTGATGGCTCAACAGCGCTGGCCGGCCTCCGGAGGGACTGAGTCTCTGGGTCAGGTGGCCCATGTTTCCCAGCAGGCTGCTGGACTCTGTCCACCGGACCTTCTGCTAGGCATGGGACTCTGGGCATCCTCCTGAGCCTCCACGCTTTTGGACTGGGGGGGGTAGTAATTGTTTTTTTGTTGCGGGCCCTGGGCAGGGTTGTTTTTGTTCCTTCCTTACCTGTTCCACCTACCTCCCACCCGGGTTCGTTGGTTGTTCTTCCTGCTGGGGGGGGGGGGGCAGGGTTTTTCTTTTCATTTGTGACGTTACCTTGGGTGTCTGGATTCCACCCCTAGAGAGTGGGGCTGTGTCATGAACAGAGCCGGGTTGTTCTTTGGGCTTGGTTTTGACCTTCTGTGGCTCAGAGTTATTGGTGTATTTGTGTATTGTGTTATCTTTTGAGTTTATTGTAGTCTCTTTGCTCACTAGGTTACTTTTCCGTACCTGTAGCCACTGTTTCTGGCCGGCAGCTGCAAGGCAGCCTCCGTTGACCTACTTTCGTGTGGATGCTCCTTGACAGCTTGCCGGTCTGACCACGCCCCCTCTCTCAAGTTTGTCAGCTGGTTCCACTCCCGTTAATTACCCTTCCCGCTCCTCAGCCAGGTGTACCCAATCTCTCTTTCCCAGCAATGGTGGTACTTAAGCAGCTCATTCTCAGTCCACCATTGCTGGATCATTGTATTGTCATGTGCTGCTGTACCTGCCACTGTACACTGTGGTCTGCCCACTTCACGTCCGGCCATGTAGCCGGTAAGTGTACCTTGTTCACTGTTTTTATATGTCTACACTTTGTTGGGAACTGTTTATTTTTGGCCTTAATAAATGTGTTTGTGGTGTAACCCTGCGTGTAAATCCGTCTTCCTTCTACTCCTCCGTGTGCTGCGTAAAAGAGCACGGGAGGATCGTGACAGTACTAACAAATGATGAGAGTGTGTTGAGGAGGTGGAAGGAATACTTTGAGGAGCTGATGAATGAGGAAAATGAGAGAGATGAGGATGGATGAAAGAAAGATGGTGAACAAAGAAGTACCAAGGATTAGCAAGGCAGAAGTGAGGGTAGCTTTGAAGAGGATGAAGAATGGGTTGGTCCAGATGACATACCTGTGGAGGTATGGAGATGTTTAGGAGAGATGGCAGTGGACTTTTTAACCAGATTGTTAAACACAATCTTGGACAGTGAGAGGATGCCTGAGGAGTGGAGAAGAAGTGTTTTGGTACCAATTTTCAAGAACAAAGGTGATGCTCAGGGCTGTAGTAACTACAGAGTCATAGAGTTGATCAGCCACACTATGAAGATATGAGAAAGAGTTGTTGAAGCCAGGTTAAGAGGAGAGGTGGCAATCAGTGAGCAGCAATATGGTTTCATGCCAAGAAAGAACACTACAGATGCAATGTTTGCTCTAAGAGTGTTGATGGAGAAGTATAGAGAAGGTCAGAAGGAGTTGCACTGCGTCTTTGTGGATTTCGAGAAAGCATATGATTGGGTGCCAAGAGAGGAAGTGTGGTACTGTATGAGAAAGTCAGGAGTAGCAGAGAAGTATGTGAGGGTGGTGCAGGACATGTATGAGGAACGCGAGATGGTGGTGAGGTGTGCTGTAGGAGTGACAGATGGATTCAAGGTGGGAGTGGGATTACATCAGGGATTGGCTCTGAGCCCCTTCTTGTTTGCCATGGTGATGGACAGGCTGATAGATGAGGTCAGGCAGGAGTCTCCGTGGACCATGATGTTTGCAGATGACATTGTGATCTACAGTAAGAGTAAGGAGCAGGTGGAAGAGAACCTGGAGAGGTGGAGGTATGCTGTGGAGAGAAGAGGAATGAAAGTCAGTAGAAGCAAGACAGAATACATGAGTGTGAATGAGAGGGAGGCAGGTGCAACAGTGAAGATGGAAGGAGTAGAGGTTGTGAAAGTAGATTAGTTTAAATACCTGGGGTCAACCATCCAAAGCAATGGAAAATGCACAAGAGAGGTGAAGAAGAGAGTGCAGGCAGGGTGGAGTAGGATGAAATTAGTGTTGGGGTGATTTGTGACAGAAAGGTAGCAGCTAGAATGAAAGGGAAGATTTACAAGATGGTAGTGAGACCTGCTATGATGTATACTCTGGAGACGGTGGCACTGGCAAAAAGACAGGAGGCAGAGGTGAAGGTGGCAGAGTTGAAAATGCCAAGATTCTCACTGGGAGTGACTAGAATCCGTGTACTCTTCATTCTTTCAGTACTTCGTTTGTGAAGCAAAAAGAGAACTACCAAAAATAGCCGTTATAGCATTCTTGCCTTGTCAAAATAAAATTGAAATTGAGCAAAAACGACATAACGGATCTGATTCCGTTTGGTGTTGTTTTCCTTTTATTTTGTTGGTCACAGCTGGAAGTGGTGATAACAGCTGCAGAGCGCTACCATTTTCAAATAAGCCTGAAAGACTAGCTGCTAAATCTCACTTTAAAATCGGGAAAATGCCCACAGTTGCAGCATAGACTCATGCAGACATCACCATCTGATGAAAGATGAGAAGGACTGCCAGAAATATACGTTTAAAGAATTCCCATCAGCCAACAAAGGAGGATGTTGTGGACAAATGGATACCGAAGACCTCGGGAGTCATGAAAGGTTGACGTGGCCGACCTCTGGTAGGTCTACTGGGAAACATATTATTAAGGTCCATTGATCCGAAAATTAGGACCAAATAATTAAGCCTAAATTAATAAATTTACTATTTTTCTTTGAAAATTAAAGTTGCATTTATGTCTCACCTACCATAGGTATAAATTAGTTAATTAAACATGCTATTTATGACAACATAAGTTTAGTTTTTATTGACCATATTATTAAGTATATACAGTATACATTAATACACTAAATGCAAAGTGTGCGCATATGTGGCGTGGTGGATGAGAAGGGAGGATGCCATGTTGGGTTTACATGAACACCTTTGAAGTGGAGTGATACATATCCATTGAAATAGGAATGCAATTATCGTGGAGTATACTAGGGATGAGCCGATTCCGATCCGCCGTATCGGTATTGGCTTTGATCCAGGCAAAACGGCTGAATCAGTATCGGTAAGGAATAAAAGTAATTTACCGATCTGATACATTAATAATATTGAAATGAAGGCGCGATGATGTTCTCAGCTGCACTGCACACGGCTTCTGTAAACAGAGGCAATGACTGTCACCTCACTGGAGCCTGTCTGTGGGACTCGCCTCAGTATGTTGCTGTGTGGTACCAGCATTTACAAGTTTACACCATCAACTTGATAAAACACTTGCAAGAATATCACGGCAAAGGATTATGCTGAATTCTGTCAAGAATCGAGCAGAAGGACGTGTGTTCTGCAGCAGCAGCTACTGCTTTTCCAGCTCAGGAGGCTGTATGCTAAAGATGAAACCTAAAAAAAAAAGAAACTGAAAGTAAAAACCAGACTGGAGCGTATCTTTTGGGGGACAGTCTTACAGTTGAGGAGAGGTAGGTGACAGAAACATAAATAGCAATTTTTTTTTCTTTGTATTTTTTATACTTCATTAATCCCAGAGGGTGCAAGGCTACATGAACATGAAATGGAACAGGAATGACTTCAAAATAAGAAGACACTACTAAATAAATCGGGGACCAGGAGAATACTTATGATAATGATAATGGATGACAAAAATACAACTTAAAGGGTTAGTTTCTTTATTTTCAGACCAACAGCATTTTTTACTTCATGTATAAAGTTGCACTTTAAATTTCATTTGAATATTTATTTAATTACTCAGTGTTATATCTGATAAATGACCAGGATGGAGGCGAGTCTTCATGCAGCAACTAACTAACTTTATTATGTGAACTTGAGTTTATATACAAGAGTGGGCCATGCCCGCCTGACGTCACCCTGTGGGTGGGCACAGCATCCCAGACACACACACTCTCATCATCACACCCCCCCTTTACAAAACTGGGAAACCACACACACAGTTGAACCTCCCAAATTTAGAAACCCGAATCACACACTAAGAACAGGGAGAACAATATACTGTCATGAACACAAAACAATTAAACTGGACCTTGTCTCTTGAAAAATACAACATAACCCCATATTACTCACATTCACTCACATGCACACCAGCATCAAATATATACAAACTATACACCTTCTCTTATATATACAGTATATATACACACAGGTATTTACACAAGGACAAAGAAAAATTCAAGTAATGCCAAAGTCTTTGGGCAGCCACCATCCACAAAACTGCCTCCGAGGCCCCGGGCACCCCCACAGCATATGTGCCCCTGGCCTCTGTCCACGTCCAGAGTCGAAGCCCCTCTCCCTGGCGAAGATGTCCCTTCCCGCCATAAGCTTCGTCTTTCCTCCGGCCTCGCAGTGCTGTTGTCCAGCGCGCCGTCCCACCGTGTCCCTCGGACTGCTTCTGACCGCCTTCAGCACCGCCATCATGCAGCTCTCGACTCCCTCGTTCCATGAGTCATGTTGCCTAGCCTCCGTATCCGCCACTGCTTACCTCCGATACATGCACCATCACCCTCGTCGGACCCGCTCACCGACCTGGGCTCCTCACTGCTGCATTCAGTGCCCTCGGTGTTGGTGCTCTGCTGCGCAGTCACCGTGTTCCATGGCTGTTGCTCCTCTCCAGGACATGCACCATTACCCTCGTCGGGCCCGCTCACCGACCTGGGCTCCTCACCACTGCATCCTGTGCTCTCGGTGTTGGTGCTCCGCTGCGCTGTCACCATGTCCTGCGGCTGCTGCTCCTCCCCGGGCCGTCAGCCTGCCTGGCCTCAGTTGCCTGCTGCGTAGCTTCCACAAGCGGCTGTTGCTGCTCACCTCCAGGGCTCACAATGTCATTGTCACCGGTCCCGTCCTCCGACCCCAACTCCTGGCTGCCGCTCCCAGCACTCACGGCCTCGGTGCTCCGTTGCACCGTTACTGCATCTTGCTGCCCAGTTAGCTCTGCGAACCTCTGCTCTTGGCGGGAAATCGCACGCGGTCGGCCCCACACTAGCCTTAGCCGCTAGCTCACACTGGATCAAGGACTCCCTCCACTCCACCAAAGCCAGAACCTCCTCCAACGACTGCGGCACCCCAGGTCTCTTCAACGTGCACTCCAGCCAAAAGTCGCTTTTGCCATAGGCCAACTTTTCCCTCACCATGTCGACCTCCATAGTCCCAAACCTGCACTTCTTAACTCGGCTACAAAGCCTTGCCAGAAACGATGTAAGGGACTCGCCCGTCCGCTGGCTAAGGCTCAGGAATTTGCATCTTCTCCTGGCGAGAGTGACAGAGTCCTCGCACACGTAATCCATTATTCAAAATAGCACCGATTTACCTCGTCGCCAAATGTTATATCTGATAAATGACCAGGACAGAGGCGAGTCTTCATGCAGCAACTAACTAACTTTATTATGTGAACCTGAGTTTATATACAGAGTGGCAGAGCATGGCGTCCCAGACACACACACACTCTCATACATCACATTCAGCTTCAAAGTTTTGCATAAACTTGCACTTAAAACTTCAGAACGCATGTTTACATGGTGCTGACCAGTGAAATGCTGCCAATGTTACAAAGTTTAAAATTAAAAAAAGCAGCAGCGTTGCTGAACTGAGTCAAATTTGTAATATATTCTTTGACTTTTAGATTTAAGTTTTTATACAGTATGCGTACAAAATGCCACTAGTGATTAACAAAGAGTGTTCTGTACTTTTGTTGTTTTAAATAAGAGAGACAGTATCAGGTTTGGATCGGTATTGGCCGATACTCAAAATCACAGTATTGGTATCGGTATCAGTCTTGAAAAAGTAGTATCGGCTCATCCCTAGATTATACTGTAGTAACTCCTGGAATCCCTACTGTCCAATCAAATTGCTTGGTCGGAACTAACTGTTGTATGTTCTATAATCTTATAACTGGAACTGGATCAAAACTGACCCTAACAACACAAAGGTCATAATTTTCACCAGCACACTTTATAATTTAGTGAAAGTGATTGTTTTGGTTTGTTTATTTAGAGGTTCATGACAAAGTCAGAGCCTTGATATGATAAACAAATTTAAATGGTACTTTTATAAATTTAAAACCTCAAAATGGGTCGGTGCCGATCCTAACACAAGAGGAAGGCTAAACCTATTAGCAGCTTATCTAAGGGAAGGTTCAGGGTCACCTGATCCAACCCTAACTATATGCTTTGTCAAAAGGGAAAGTTTTAACCGTATTCTTAAAAACAGATCAAGTCTCTCCCGAAACCAGATTGGCAACTGGTTCCATAGGAGAGGAGCCTAATAACTGAAAGCTCTGCCTCCCATTTTACTTTTAGAGAGTCTAGGTATTACACATAATCCTGCATTTTGGGAGCATAGTACTCTATTAGGATGATAAGGTACTATGAAATCTTTTAAATAACAAGGGGCCTAATCATTTAGAGTTTTGTAAGTGAGGAGAAGATGAAGAAGAAGCAAGAAGAAGAAGCCAACTTTATTGTCATTCAGCCTGATAAAGAATTACAATAATCTCACCTAGAACTAACAAAAACGTGTTTCTCAGCATTACTCTGAGACAAGATGTTCCTAATCTTAGCAATATTACACAAATGCATAAAAAGCAGGGCAGCACGGTGGCGGAGTGGTTAGCACTGCGGCAGCACAGTAACTCACCCTTGGCCGGGGGATCCTGGGTTCGATCCCAGCCCCTGACCAATAGTGATCTGTGTGGAGTTTTCATGTTCTCCTCGTGTCTGTGTGGGTTTACTTCGGGATTTCTCCGGTTTCCTCCCACATGCCAAAAAACATGCAAGTTAGGTTAATTGGCATCAAACTGGGGATTCTAAATTGTCCTTAGGTATGACTGTGAGAGTGAATGGTTGTCTGTCTCTCTGTGTTGGCCCTGCGATGGACTGGCGATCTGTCCAGGGTGAACCCTGCCTCTCGCCCAAAGATGTTGGGATAGTCTCCAGCCCCCTCGCGACCCAAAAAGGATAAAGTGGAAGAAGATGGATGGATGGATGGATGGATAAAAAGCAGTCTTAGAACTAATTAGTTTTTTCTTTTCTTATTTTAGACAAGGATGAAAATAAGATGTTTTTACCTTTACATGGTTTGACTGGCGTCTGCAGTTTTCCTCAGAAGCATCAGCTGATTACTGTGAAGTTTCATTTATCAGCTGTTTTTCCTAGGCGTGGCCAGCCCAGCGGAACTGTCAGATCCACTGGGCTGGCCATGCCCCCCGCTGTCCGATGGTCTCTGGAGAATGTAGTCCCAGGTGTGAGAAAGCATAAATGCTCCCTCATCCCGATTCATGATGTCTTTGCCCCACTTCCTGATTTATATAGCCTCCTTGATCCAACATTTGTGTCTGTTACTCTCCGATCCAATAATTTTTGCGTTGTCCCAGTCCATGATCCGATTGTTACCTCCGCCAGGAGGTCATGTTTTTGCCGGGGTTTGTCTGTCTGTTTGTCTGTCTGTCTGTTGGTTAGCAAGATAACTCAAAAAGTTTTGGACGGATTTTGATGAAACTTTCAGGCGTTGTTGGAAATGGTGCAAGGAAGAACTGATTAAATTTTGGGGATGATCCGGATCACCGTCCAGAAGAAAACCGCCATTACAGAAAATGCCATTTTCGTGAATAACTACTGAACCACTAATCCTATCATTGTCAATCCAATTGCTAGTCATATGTTTTCATGATCAACGAATCTGAAAACGTACACACAAACACTGTATGGGGGGAACTGTGGCCGCCATTACGGAAAATGTCATTTTCGTGAATAACTACTCAACCACTAATCCTATCATTGTCAATCCAATTGCTAGTCATATGTTTTCATGGCCAAGGAATCTGAAAACATACACACAAACACTGTATGGGCGGAACTGTGGCCGCCATTACGCAAAATGTCATTTTCGTGAATAACTACTCAACCACTAATCCTATCATTGTCAATCCAATTGCTAGTCATATGTTTTCATGGTCAAGGAATCTGAAAACGTACACACAAACACTGTATGGGGGGAACTGTAACACTTGGCGGAGGTCTGCGCTGTCCGAGTGCTTTTCTAGTTTCTTTTGCAGTGATCTGATATTGCTGCTTTTAGTGTCTCTTGTTCTGCCCTTTCTTTTTGCGATCTTCTGAGTCGTCCTTGTGTTTCCTTCTCACATATTACTATGTTATTCTTTTTTCCTTGTGGTGAATGATTTTCCCATTTCTCGAATGTAAGTCTTGTTGCATGATCTGCGTGATATTTCATATATTATGTTGCATTTTTTTGCCTCGTTCTATTTTGTCCTTGGGGTGTACTAATAACTGTCTTAATTTATTATGTGGTTTTACCGCTGTGTTTATGTTGTGGGGTTTTTTTATGATTCTTTGAATTGGTTCTGTTTTCCCTTGAATGTATGATATGGTTATGATGTCCTTGTTTTTGATTTCGGCATTTGGGCTGTGTCTTGTTTTCTGTTTGTTTTCTTTGTTTCTGACTTGCTATTACTCTTTATTTATGGCCCATATTGGATATTGCAGCGTGTGAGTGCATGTCTTATGTGGTTTTTCTCCTCTTGTCTGTCTTCTTGGTCTGTGATGATGGTGGTTCATTCGTATAGTGTTCTGACAACTGAGAGTTTATGTGCTGTGGGGTGTTCTGATGTCCATAGTAGGTACTGATCCTTGTGGGCTGGTTTCCTGTAGACTGAGATTTTTATACTGCCATCATCATTGTGATCGATTTTCATGTCCAGAAAGGCTATGGTCCCGTTTTCTTCCTCTTCATGTGTGAATGTTATGTTCCCAGTGCTGTCCATATTGTTCAGATGGTCTGTGAGTTCTTGTGTGTGTCCTTTTTTTATTTTTTCCAATACTAGTGTATATCCGTGCATACCCGTCCATGCCCGTAGAAACCAAGTAAAAGCAAGTATATCTGCATGCCCGTTGCTGAAGGGTCTCCTCCTGTGTCAGACGGCTGTGTTGTTCATAGTCATGCCTGTGACGTACTGCTGGAACCTGAGGTGTTTCATGTTCATGGCATCTTTTCTGATGTGCAGCAGTTCTCCTCATTCTATTGCTTTTCATCTGGTGGGTCTTCTTCTGCTTCGCTCAGACCACTGGTTGAGGGATAGGTGAGTCATAATTCCAGTTCATGGGCAGGATCATGAAAATAGATCTGAGCAAAAAGAGGCTTTCGACCCTGTTCAGGAAGGCCCGTGCAAGCCCGTAGAAACCAAGAAACTAGAGCACCCGGAGAAAATCAGTGCTTTGCTTGGCATTTTACACATTCGTAGTGTAGACTGGCATTCTTCAAGGTTACACATTTTTTTTCCACAATATCTTTATTGAACCTTTTTTTTTTTTTTTAACAAACATGATACAAACAATCAAACACTAACACTAAAGTACTACAAAAAAAAAAAATGCACTAAAAACACCAACAACCACCTACAAAATCAAGTCTTCAACAATGCTCCTCTGTTTAGTCTAGACAATCCAATACATAAGTATACATATTATGTTCACCAGTTTGGAATTTACAAGGTCCACACACATCATTCACCTTCTTCTTCAAGAGTTATGTTTAAATTTTTTACATAATCAATAAAAGGTCTCCATATATTCTCAAACACAATTTCCTTTGATTTTAGTATATATGTTATTCTTTCTAATGGAAGGTTTGTTAACATCTGTCTTAACCACTGAGTCACATCTGGTCTATGAGTCTTTTTCCATAATAGTGCAATACATTTTTTGGCATTAAGCAAACTGAGGTCTATGAATGTTCTTTCACTTTTATTAAAATTATGCTTTTCTGGGTACAGACCCAACAAAAACAGTTTAGGATTCAATATGATTTGTTTTGAGATTATTTTTTCAATTGTTACCCTCACCTCTTCCCAAAACATTCTTATTAATCTACATTCCCATAAACAATGAAATAGGGTTCCTTTACTTTCCATGCATTTTGTGCATGTATCTGGTATATTTTTGTTATATCTATTTAACTCCTCCGGTGTAACATACATCCGCATTAACCATTTGAAATGTATCAATTTAAGGCGTGCATTTATTGATTTGGTTTGAGCTTCTGTACAAGCCAATTCCCATTGTTCCTCTGAAATTTCAGTTTGCAGATCTTCTTTCCAGTAGTTTAATCTTTTCAGTGAATTTTCACTTGAAGATAGTGTCAGTGAGTTATAAAACTCTGAAATAATACCCTTTCTTTTACTATCTTTCATCATCATTTTTTCCAAGGATGAATAAATAGGTCGAGTGAGAGCTTTATTTTGATTTGATCGAATAAAGTTTCTAAGTTGAAGATATTTAAAAAAATGTGTTCTATTGAGATTAAATTTGATCCTCAGCTCTTCAAAAGACATTATGTTGTCTGCACATGGCAAATATAAATCCTGAATCTTTTGTATCCCTTTTAAATTCCATACTTTAAATACAGCGTCCGCTCTCCCTGGTTTAAAATATTGATTACCCCATATTGGACTAAATTGTGACAATAACTGTGGTTCTTTTAAATAGTTTTTAGCTTCACACCATATTTTGATCATATGCTTTACAAATGGATTTTTAACTTGTTTTTGTAGTTTTTTTGCCGAATCTGAGTATATGAATATGGGAAGAGGTAAAGGTAAATTGTATGATTCCATTTCAGTCCAGTGAGGGAGATCATTTGATGAAAAATAATATGTCATAGACCTCAGTTGTGCCGACCAATAATACAACATAAAATTTGGACATTTCAGACCTCCACGATCAAATGGTAAATATAATAAAGACAGACGTAATCTAGCCCTCCTGTTGTTCCATATAAATTCCACTAACTTTTTTTTAATTCTTGAGAATAAATCTAAAGGTGGTGATAAGGGAATGTATTGAAATAAATAAAGTATTTTAGGTAAAATATTACTTTTAAGTATATTGATTCTCCCGATCATCGACATTGGTAGTGACATCCATCTCTGAGTTAACTCATTGATATCTGACATTAAGGCTTCATAGTTGACACTGGCGACTGATTCTAGCTTAGGCATAATTTGGATTCCTAAATATTTAAACTGATTTACAACATTGAATTGATTTACCTCAGGGGCTGGGTAATTTCTCTGGGTCTCATTTAGCATTAATATTGAAGATTTAGTTTTATTTATTTTATATCCTGATATTTCCCCAAAATTCTTTATTAAATTCAACAAGGTTGGAATTGATTTTTTTAGATTCGACATAAACAAAATTATGTCATCGGCGTACAGGGAGATTTTATGTTCTGTTGGTCCAACTTTAATTCCATATATTTGTGAATGTAAACGTATCGCTATCGCTAAAGGTTCAATTGCCATAGTAAACAGTAAAGGTGAAAGTGGACAGCCTTGTCGACATCCTCTATTGATTTTTATTGGTTTTGAAATATTGTTATTTGTTAGGATTTCTGCTGTAGCATTATTGTATATTATTTGAACCCATTTTATGAAATTATTTCCAAGTCCAAACCTTTGTAGGACTTCAAAAAGAAAGGGCCATTCAACTCTATCAAAGGCCTTTTCGGCGTCCAATGATAGGAGAGCTGTATCCGGTGCTTCTTTATTAAAATAAATAATATTAAATAGTCTTCTTACATTATGGAAGCCTTGTCTACCCTTTATAAAGCCATTCTGATCTCGATTAATAATATTTGGTAAAATTTCTTGTATTCGTCTTGCTAAAATTTTACAGATTATCTTAAGGTCGGCGTTTAATAGGCTTATTGGTCTCATACTTTCACATTTATTAGAGGGCTTACCTGGTTTTGGCAGCAGTATAATTAAGGCATTATTTATGTATGATGGTAAATTATTATTTTGAAATGCTTCTAAAACCATTTCCAAAAAAGGTTTTATTAATTTATTCTTAAATTTTTTATAAAGGTCAACTGGAAGACCATCTGGTCCTGCACTTTTTCCTGATTTCATATTATCAATGGCTAGCCCAACTTCTTCTTGACTAATTTTAGAATCCAATATCTCCCTGTTTTCATTTGGAATACACGGTGTAGATAGTTCGTTCAAAAACCCATTTAGTTTTGTTAAATCAGGTTCATTTTTGGTATCATATAATTTTTCATAGTAATCTCTAAAGGCTCTATTAATTTCTAAAGGATCTATAACTACCTGTCCATTACTTATAATACTGGTAATTGGTGTTTTAATTTCCAATTGTTTAATCTGCCATGCTAATAATTTTCCCGATTTTTCACCTTGTTCATAAAAAGATTGTTTCAATCTTAGAAGACTCGAGGCAGCTCTATTCGCTGATTTTTTGTCGTATTCAGCTCTCAAAATCAGTAATTCATTCTCCAACCTTGGGTCACTTCCTGCATACACTTTTTCCTGAAGATTTTTTATTTTATGTTCCAATTTAGCTCTCTCCTCTCGAGTCTTCTTAGATTTTGATCCTGTATAACTAATAATATGTCCCCTAATAAAAGCTTTGAAAGCCTCCCACTTTACACATGCTGATGTTTGTGTAGTATTGATGTCAAAGAACTCGTCTATCTGTTTTTCTATATACTTGACAAATTCCTCATCCTGAAGCCATTTATGCTGAAATTGCCATCTACCTGATTCCTTTGTCAATTTTTTATCTACATATATTAGACAACAGGGTGCATGATCAGAGATCACGATGTTATCATAAAAGCAGTTTTGAATCTTGGACCTTAATTCTGTGGAAATCAAAAAATAATCAATACGTGAGAATGTCTTGTAGGTACTGGAATAACAAGAATAGGCTTTAACTTGTGGTTTCATTTCTCTCCATATATCTAACAATCTCAATTCTTTCATAAAATGATTAATAGTCATCCTACATCCAATGTGCGTACAATCCAGTCCTGTTGATCTATCCACACCTGGATTCAATGTACAATTAAAATCCCCTGCTATTATATGTTGCCCTGTAAGTGATGATAAGATGAGAAATAAATTAGCAAAGAACTTCTGATCATCTATATTGGGACCATATAAGTTCACAAGATTTATATTTTCTAATAGCAAAGAACCTTGAATGATTACATATCTTCCAAATTTGTCTCCAATTACATTTTTCACTTGAAAAGGAACTGATTTATGTATGAGAGTCATAACTCCCCTGGCTCGGGATGAAAATGAAGAGGTGAATACACTTCCCTGCCATCTACTCCTAATTCTTTTAACATCCTCCTCTATCAGATGAGTTTCTTGTAAAAACACAATTCTTGAACCCATGTCCTTTATTTTATTCATAACGTTTAAGTTTTTTTAAATTTTGTAGACCTCTGCAATTCCATGAAGTTAAATTAAGGTTAACACTTTGGTCCATGATCAATAGAGAGTTTGGGATTACCTTGCAGTGTAAACATGCTCATACAGAGAAGCAAAAACATGAGTGGTTGAACATTCATCCTACAAACTACACACAAACAAATTTCCCCTTCCCACACTTGTGGCAAACCCCCCAAAATCAAAAGAAAAATTCTGTCTCCCGATATAGCCATCGACCGTTCCACACCCACGGGGAACAGCCTAAGCCACTCCTTCTTCATCCTCCCAATCACCCTAACTCTACTGCTTTTAATGACGTAACATTAACTCTCCTCTGTAGTTTTCCAACTTAACTCCAAAATTTTTAACAACTTTGTACATCATAGTTTTTTTTTTTTGTTTGTTTTGTTTTGTTTTTTTTAATATATAATACAATCTATATTTTGTAAACTTACTATTTACTTCAAGTCAGTCAGATGCCTGTGCAAATGCTTAATTATTCTACCTTATATTTTGTTCATGCTTAGCTCCCACCCATCTCTTCTTCTTCTTTGATCTTCTTGATGAACTCCTGCGCCTCCTCTGGGGTCTTGAAGATGTGGGTTCTGCCCTCATACGTGGTCAGCAGTCTCGCAGGATAGATTACACCATGACGAATCCCAAGGTTGCGCAGCTCCTTACGTACGGGATCAAACTGCTTCCTCAATTGCTGGATTCCTGTGGCCAAATCTGGGTAGAACCGCACCTGCTGGTCCTGGTGTTTAATCTCTCCTTTAGCACGTGCAGTGTTGAAGATCTTCATCCTGTCTCTGTTGCTAAGAAACTTCATAATTAAGGTCCTCGGCGGTCCCTTATCTCTCCGTGGGCCAATACGATGTGCTTTTTCCAGAACCACTGCTGATTGCAACTCCTCGCTGCCCAGCACCTCCGGAATCCACTTTTCCAGAAAGGAACATACGTCCCGACCTTCTGATTCCTCTGGAAGACCCACCAGCCTCAAATTATTCTGTCTCGACCGAGATTCCAAATCCAAAATATTATCTTCCAGAGATTTATTTTTTTTTTCCAAAGTGCGCACCTTTAATTGAAGACGGGTGACGTCATCTTCAGCACTAGCGAGACGGAGCTCCATCTGCGCCGTTCGTTCTACACAGTCACCCAATTCCTTTCTTATTCCTTCCAACGCTGTCATAATCCCATCAAATCTAGAGGAAAAGTCCGCTCTCATTGAACTCATGGCAGCCATCAGCGCATCTGCGCCATTCCCCGCAGAAATCGCACCGCCGCCAGCCTCCTCCGCCATATATGGAGCCTTGTTTGCTGCGTCACAGACCTGAAAGTCCGTTAATTTGGACTGTTTCGGCGGCTCGCTTTTTCCTTTTCCTGGTTTTCCAGCCTTAGGCTTCACCGACATATCCTTGCCCAAACGCTGGGATACGTTCTGTCCCAAATGAGAGAGTTATTTGCCGATTTTTTTTCTCCAGGAGCAGAGCAGAGCGAGACACGTCCGTCCTACGTGGCAGCCATAACCGGAAGTAACTAAGGTTACACATTTTTACTGTGTCAGCACCTCTTTAAAAATGACATTGCTGAGAAAGCGACACTTTTGCTTAGTTTCTTCATCTTGAGCAACAATACGAAGACTGCTTGATCTGGCAGCTCTGCTCGTGGCAACATAGAATTGGCCATGGCTGCAGAAATCTGTTGTGCAGAAAATACGAATGCGCTGTAAAGACTGGCCCTGTGACTTATTCACCTTGCCAATTTTGAGCCATATGACATCATAAAGACACATTAGTCTAGGCATCGTGAATGATGGTCTATATGACATCATAAGGACACATTTGTCTATAAGCCATATGACATCATAAAGACACATTTGTCTATGTGCCGTCATATAGACATCATATCTTTATGACGGCATTGCGAGTCCTATGATGCCTGAGTTCAGAGGACGTCCTATGATGTTCAGGCATAAATCATAGGCCGTCCTATGATGTCCTATAAACATGACAGACAGACACACAGAAGCACAGAGATTTCTTGCTTTAATAGAGTGATGTCATCCACATATCTCTTCCAGAGGGTGGGTTTGCACTGTATAGGTGCTGTGTTGATGGCTTTATTTTCCAGATCCTCCATGAAAAAGCTGCTCATAATGGCTGATAGTGGGTCTCCCATTGCAAATCCTTCTTTTTGTCTGTAGATTTTTTTCTCTGTATTGAAAATAGGTGGATTTTGCAACAAATTGTAATAGTCCAGATATGTCATCAACTGTAAGGTTTATGCTATAACATGATGATCAATCCAGTTAACATCTCTGTTATCCAAATCTATGCCCCAACTTTGGACAAAGAAGATGAAGTACATGAGGAATTTTATGAGAAACTCCAACGGACCTTAGACAGTGTTGCACGCAGTGGCTACACCATTGTCATGGGGGATTTCAATGCCATTCTTGGTAATGTGTGTGAACAAGATGTCATGGGCTTGTATGGAACAAGGACTCAAAATAGCAGTGAGCAGCGACTGATTGACTTCTGCGCAGCTAACTTACTGTTCATCACTAACATGAACTTCAACCATTACGCCAGGAGAAAGACAACCTGGATCTTACCTGGAGGCAGAACTAGAAATGAAATAGATTTTATCTTAGTTAAATAAAGATATAGCGCCTTGCCCATTAACTGCAGAGCTTTTCCCAGTGCCAATTGTTGCTCTGATCACCACCTGTTGTCACTGACCATGCGGCTCAGATTTAGAATGGAAAACATCCAGCAGAGGAAAAGGCAGGCCAGGTGGAACACCAAGAAGCTGCAGGGCAATGCTGAGTGCAGGGAAAACTATAACCAGGAGATCAAAAGAGCCACACAACAATGTAACAACCCCCCATCAAACAGCACTGAAAATTTATGGTAAAACATCAAAAGTGTGCTCACAAATGCTGCAGAGAAGGTCGTAGGTAAAGCAACAACTAAGGCTGCATCCAGACCAGGATAATCTGGGGGTCTCGGTTCGACTGGGCAGGGAATGCCGAGAATTTTCACACCTTCGTTTGGTTTGGTTTGCATTGACACTGCAGCATACCAAACTGCCTGGACAACATCACACAGTTACAACAACTGCTTGTTTGGAGTGCTGTAGCCAAAACCACCACTGACCAGAAAGAAAAAATCTCAGCAAAGAAGAAAAATCAGGCTCATCGATTGGCCAGGACCGAAAATGGAAATCTGCTCCCTTCAGCTGGGTTGTTTGTCCGCCACAAACGAAACATTTTTTTAACTTTTCTCCTTGGCTTTCACTGGTTGGATTTGTGCGGTTGTTTTTATTGTTATTTTCTATCCAAAATGTACTACAGTAAATGTCACTTCCTCGTCTCAGACTATGTCTTGCTATGGTTACACAAATGCAGAGGGGCACTTCTGCCCTTTGGCCCGCTGGATACTCCATTTGGATTCACACTGCAAGCGGCGCACACCAGACTTCATTTACAAGTGAACTGAGACCCCCGTTTTCAGGGGGACCAGACTTCGCTTGTTTGGTGCGCACCAGAGTTCCAGTGCGCGTTCAGACTGCACCAAACTAACCGAACTAGCCACGAAAGCCACTGTTTGGTCCTTGGTCCAGACCAAACAGTGGCCGTCTAAATGCGCCCTAAGAAAAGACAGCAATGGATCTCAGAGGATACCTTGAGCCTCATGGAAGATAGGAGAAAGCTCAAACCCCTGTTTAACAACTCGACTTAAGCCGTTGATGGCTACAGAATTCTGGACAGAATCATCAGAAACACATGTAAAAGGGACAAAAACGACTTCCTTAGTGAAATCTGCAGCAATTTAGAGAATAAATATGATACACATCGCCACACCTATGCATAGCAATACATTAGAATGCTTAAAATGCCCTTCACACTCCACTCGCGCATGGTAAAAGATCAACAAGGGACAGTTCTCCAAGAAATTGAAAAGATCAAGGAAAGATGGAGGAGCTATACTAAGGCCCTGTATGCTAGAGATGTCAGTATCCAACCAACACCCCTGCAAGTCAACCCAGACAATGAAGCACCTCCTGCAACTCTACATTCTGAGGTCCTCAAAGCCATCACACATATCAAAAACAACAAAGTATGTGGTATGGATGAACTGCCCACTGAATTTATCAAAGCAAATTTATCTTGATGAAGACAGCGAGATCACTGATTGGATTCAAACATTCTGCAATCGAATCATGCTAAGAGGGGAACGACCTGAAGAATTTACCACGTCAGTCTATCTTCCACTGCACAAGAAAGGGGACAACAAAGAGTGTGCCAACTACAGGACTATAGCACTTATGTCACATACCAGCAAAACAATCCTAGCTGTTACAGTATACACCAGCGGATTCAGGGCTACTATGAGAGCGAGATTAGCCACACACAAGCTGGTTTCCGTCGAGACAGCGGTACAAGGGACCAAATACTGAACCTAAGGTTGATTACAGAGAAGGCCTATGAGTTCAACACTCCACTCTACTGCTGCTTTACTGATTACAGCAAAGACTTTCATTGTGTAGTCTCAGCGAGCTCTGGTCTTCCTTGGTAGGGTTCGGTATTCCAGCCCACTTAATCAAGTGTCTATGTGCACTCTATTCTGGATAGAAAGCAGAAATAGAAACACCAGTGGAAAACACACTCACTATTGGCAGGGGTGTGAGACAGGGATGTCCTCTGTGTCCAATTCTATTTAACCTCTAAAGTGAGAATATCATGAGACAGGCATTGGATGACTGGAAGGATGGATTCTGCCTGAATGGAGAAAAGATAAGCGACTTAACCACTTGCACTCCGTTGTTCCGCGGGCGGGCAAGTCTCTGCGTCCTAGGACGCACAAGGGCCCTGTAATATAAATGTATTTTTAACGTGTGCCCTGATTTGTTTCTCAGTTGCTTTTATAATGTTGAAACTCCAGTTTTCCTTTTATGATGGATTTATCGTAAAGCACACGATGACCTGGGCAGTATGACCTGCCCTAAAAAAACTGTTACTCCTTAGAGCACTGTTGCATGCTTATGAAACAAAGACATTCCTTTATTCCTCATGTGTGTGTGTGCAATGAAACAAGAAGCAGATGTCCATTTCGTATGTTTTGGGAGTCTGGCAGAGGAATCGCCTGGGAGCGGGAACTAGCCCTCCCCGCTCCCCACGCGATTCTATGATGGGAGGGGGAGGTTGCTTCGGAGCAGAGGGTGGCTCCTCTGCTCTGCACATAACCTTTCCTTTAAAAACAGGGATTTTTCCCTGACACAACAGAGTCTGCTGTGGGTTCTGCGCAAACGCCCAGCTGTGATCGATGCACTCTGGCTAGACTGACGGCTCTCCAGTCTCCTGTATCATTGGTAAGAGCTGATGAAATGACATAAAATGCATTGATCCTTGTGTGTGTAATGGAGATGTGATCTGTGGGGAATAAAAGATACAGTTTATTCTA
The DNA here is from genome assembly GCA_020510985.1 of Pholidichthys leucotaenia. Classification (NCBI taxonomy): domain Eukaryota; kingdom Metazoa; phylum Chordata; class Actinopteri; order Cichliformes; family Pholidichthyidae; genus Pholidichthys; species Pholidichthys leucotaenia. Next base: position 279,368,230 of record CM035840.1, on the reverse strand, counting down.
GCAGTCTGTCTCAGTGTGAACTTTCTTTCCTGTGTGCCGACTCCTCATGGACCTGTTTAAATATTTTTCACAAAACAGGCCCTCGTGCGCACTCGGATGCATAGTCCAGATTGTGGTGATGTAGGTGGTGTTGGCGTCCAAGCGCCACTAAAAAAAAAACTGCAGACACAGCCGCGAACAGATTAGTTCATCTGATTGACCTCTCATTCGACTAATAAGAGCCTTGAATTGGGTTTCTGAAACCTTGAAGAGCCAATGAATGAAAACCTAGGAAGGAGGACCTGCCTACTGTGAATGCAGGAGCCAATTGAAGCACAGAAATTCAGGCTGGGTGAAGAGAGATTTACTGCTGCAGCAGATGAAAACAAAGGACGCTGGACGAATCTGCTACAGACCCCGCAGCATGGAGACCACCCACAAGTGGGACCTGCACTCATTCCAGCAGAATAGATGTTTAGGATTCTCTTCCGTCATCATAGACCGACGGAGGCCGACGACAAAGGTCGTAAATCATTCACCAAAACCGCAATATTGAAATTATGTTTTGATCGGGATCCACGAGCGGACCAGCGTCGCGTTCGTCTGACAATGAAGGAGAGAAGTTCGCCAGGACTCTGCTGCTGTGAAGGTAAGGTGTTATAAGCTAAGTTATTATTTCTCCCTGAAAACTGTAATCCAAAAATGACTTTTGACCAATCGGTAAATTACAACTGTACTGCGCACGAAGTACGAAGTGCGTGCGCCGCGATAAACGGTTCATTTGCCGTGTTCGGACCGTGAATGCCCCCCCCCACCGCTGCAGAAGAGGAGCGGGGGGGGCGTTCAAGGTCCGAACGCCCCCCAGTCTGCGGGGGAAAGCATATGAGTCTATTCCTTCATGTAGCGATGGCCGTCTTCTGTAGCGAGGGGGGACACACACACAGTAGCGGGGGGGGGGGGGAGCCGCTGTGAAAACATGCAAGGAGTGTAATCCATCATGTAACAAGGGCCGAACTCCGTCTTTTGTAGCGGGGGGGGGACAACACCCCCCCCCCCCACACACACACACACAGACACAGCCCTGAGTGTGACCTTTCATTAGAACCCAAAATGAAGATTCTACATTGAATTATTCAAAAGTTACAGACATTTTTCCAAACTGTGCCATTTGGCACAGTTTGGCACAGTTCCAAAACGCCTGGGAACTACCTGAGAACAAAGCTGTGTAAAATATTCATTTTTTGTGGTATTGTTACCAAATTTGGATCTCAGCTTGATAACACTTGGTTCTACATTTCTGTTGCATTTTCCAGCCGGATCGGACAGCTGTGTGTTATTTGCAAGCATTTGTATCCAAATAAACACCGTGTCCAAATTTATTTTCTTCAAGTTCAGTATGTTTAGATGACTGTAACTCAGTGGCCGGAGCACGTAGAGAGATTATGGTTTTTTTTGCCTAAAAATTCAAAGTGTTTTCTTTTAAATGAGACCAACCCCATGAAGATGCTGCAAAGGGTTGAATAACAGCTTTCGATTTACTTTGGGCACGTTATTTTTTGGCATTTTTAGGAAAATTGCCCGGAGTGCAAGGGGTTAACATATCTTGATGATGTGGTCTGGTCCTGATTGCAACATCAGAACATCATCTTCAGCAACTTGTCAGCAAAGTAGGAGAGGCATCTGCAGCAGTTGGATTGAGACTAAATGGCAAGAAGACTGAGATGATGACATTTTCAAGAACACCAATCCCAGCAACGATTGTGTATCAAAATGAAAATCTCAAACAGGCTGAGGAATTCATCTATCTAGGTTCCATCTTCAATGCTAGCTGTAGCACCATCGAAAAGTATTTCGAAGGGAAATGTTAAAATCCTGATTCTTTGATTGAAAGATCCAAGAATAAGCCAGAGAATTCTTCAATTCAACGATGCAACATTTATTCAGAGGTCACATGTAAAGCAAGCAGCGCTGGGTGCAGTGTGACACAGCCCCCTCGGGAGCGTCACCAGACTGACCTCGACTTCCGGGTGCAACTCACATTCACCTTCTTGGGTTGGTTGGACAAACCCCGTACAATAGGATGGGCTTGTACGCAACGGTCTGATTGGCCAGTTTAGGGCATAATGGGAGATTACCTACAGACTTATTATTTTGGCACTCTTAACTTTTCACAACCCTTTCATAAAGTATTTCTAAGATTTTCTGGGCCAACTAGAATGGCTTTAGTATTAGCTGAATTTAATAGTGAGAAATTACAGGTCATCCAAACTCTGATTTCCTTATACCCTCTTTACACAAGGGTGGAGATTGCTGAGAGATTGTTGAACGATCTGGTCAATTTTTGACCTATCAGTGATTTTCAGTGAACTCAGGAGTCACCACAGTCTCCTCAAGGTTTTGACTCAGTCCAAAACGCAGAAGAATCTCCCAAAGATCAAAAAATTGGCCTAATCGCTCAACAATCTCCATGCTGTGTAAAGGGGCTCTTGAGGCATTCCTCTAATTTAGCTAACTGATTACTGTAATCTGGCTTCACTGATAAATATAATTGTGTCTTGCCTTATTCAGGCAATAAAAATCCAGCCTAACCTTAAATTTCTTCACCACTTTTTCAATATGTACTTTAAATAGTGAGTGGTTTTATTTATGTGACAGATGTTTGATCCCATGTAAAAACTGCATTGTTTAATGTCAAAATGTTATTTACATGTTACATTATGAAAAGTTAATTGATTATGATCATTATATTCTGTATTGGCTTCAAACAGCCTTGACTATTGAGCTCTTCATAGTCTGCTCTCCCTACAGAGATTTCCCAAGATTTTTTACTTCATACTCTCCACAATATACTAAGTTTTTTTTTTCTAAAATTCCTACATAAAAATGTATTATACAACAGTTAGTACCAACCAAGCAATCTGATTACCAATAAGAATTCCAGGAGTTCCAAAATGTTGCCCCATAACTGTATTTGGACGCTTCACCTATGTTCTGGGCTCATGCTAATAGTTACCTCAATTAGCTGCATCATTTTCCTTTTTAAATGAAAGCACTGCAGGTGCTGATGCCTTGGTGCTAGTGGCATGGTAGCATGGGTATTGTGTCATGCTATCCATGCACGGGTTTGAAATGCTTGGTATTTGTTTATGCAGGTATGACCAATGTCACTGTCACAATACACACGAAGTGTATGTCATCCCAGGGCTGTACACTGGAATGACATTTTTGTCATCCCGGCGTACAGCCCTTCATTTTTGTCAAGGAGCGCATAAAATCAAGTTCCTCGGAGTGCAGATCTCACAGGACCTGACCTGGAGCAAGAATTCCTTGGGGATCAGGAAGCGGGCCCAGCAGAGACTGCACTTCTTGAGGAAACTCAAAAGGCCTCTCTCCACATCTGCATCCTCAGGACCTTCTACAGAGGTGTGGTGGAGAGTGTTCTGACGTACTGCATTGCTACATGGTACTCCAGCTGCAGTATGTCAGACAAAAAAGCCCTGCAGAGGATAGTTAAGGGAGCTGAGAGGGTAATTGGAGTCTCCCTCCCCTCTGTCCAAGAACTTTTTCAGAACCGTTGCAGGAGCAGGGCACTGAACATTGTCAAGGACCGTTCTCACCCTCTGCATAAACACTTTGAACTTCTGCCATCTGGCAAACGATTCCAGAGCATCAGAGGCAGAACCACCAGACTGATTAACAGCTTCCTTCCACAAGCTGTTAGGATGCTGAACAGTTGATCCGGAATCTCTCATACATACTACTGCACCTACGGACATTATGTATATTATTTGTATATTATAGTTCTGGTTAGTTTTTCAAGTATGTCTCAGGGATGTGTGAATGGATGTGGTGGTGTGGGGGGTGAGGATATGTGTGAGTGTGTCTTAAATTATGTTCTTTCACTTATATGGATGCCAAGAGAAACGCAATTTCATCTTGCCTGCACTACAGTTGTATGTACAGCAATATGACAATAAAGGTTGATTTGATTTGATAAAAGAAAAAAATATAGAAGCACAAGAATAAAATTATGAGCCAAAAGAAAAATGCTGGATTAACAGATTTTTATTAATTTAATACATGCATATTTACACTATGACATGCAATAGCAGGTAAAAATAACAAAACTTAAAAAACTATCACCATAATCATTAACATTAAATCAGAATGGGTTGAAATGTTTCACTCTGTGTGTAATGAGTATTGAGAGAGGTTCTTGAATTATCTTGCAAAAAAAAAAAATAATTATTGAAATGCAGTTTTTCTACAAAGAGAACATGTAATATTGTTAAGCAGCTTCCAGCCAGTTCTCTTCACAGCTGCTCTGACTGCTCACCCTCAGGTTTACCAAATGTGGACCTCAGAGAGAGAAACGAGAAGGGAGAAAAAAAAGAAAATGTGATTATTACAGATGTGATCAGGTCTTGACATTAACTTTTTGTTCACCGGCCACTGTGGATAGTGACTTTCCAAAGTTACTAGCCACTCAGCCTTTTCACTAGCCACAATTTTGTGGTTGGAAAATTATGTTTAATATGATCAAATTTGAGTATTGCATGCTAAAATTTACTTGAACTAAATTTACAATCATTTTAAATGCAAATGACCCTTATGTATACATACATAAAAACCAAGAGAAACACTTCAGTTATTTATTAACAGCAGTAAATGCTGTAAAACAGTCTAGAAAAATATTTGCTATATGACAGTAAAGTAGACAGAGATTTGGGGTCTGTCCCAATTCTCATTTGTATCCCTACCCATTCCCCTTTGCCTACTCCTAACCCTTGACCCTCCATAGGGGTTGAAAATTACCCCTACGCATTGGGACACCCATTCAGGGCTGCATGATGTCATCAGCAGTTGCTGATGGATTTAATCTACATCGACACTATATGCATTCACCAGAAAAAAGAAGAAAAAGAAATTAATGAGGAAAAAAGTCTCATCTTAAGGAGAAAAATGTCTCAAATAGGGCTGTCACGGTGGAGGAACTTCCCCTGCGGTGACAGTAGATAGCTCAACACCGCGATATGCGGTATTATTTCAAATGTTTTTAGGACCCTGTGGTCTCGTAATTTAAACAGGGCTCATAACTTCTGTCAGGTCAGGCATTGGCTTGCTTGCTACCGGATATATCTGCCACAAGTCTGTGGTGGACCACTTCCAGTTACACGGGGTGAGACTGGACATCCTGGCAGATAAACAACACATCTGTCACAAGGTCTGTGGTGGACTGTACCAGTCGGTGCATCGTGACATGCACTACACAAAGAGCAGAGATAAACAAACCTATCATCTGGTCAGTCACTGCAACAGATACTGGAGTCAGTTTGTCGTGGCCTGTTCTTGCCACTGATAACACCTCTATCTGCCAAAAATGTGCTGCTAGTCCAGCAAAAGCTAGCGGTACTCAAAAACTTTGCAAGCAGTTTCATGAAATGGTGGGTAGACCAAGGCTCAGATTTAAAGACACTGTAAAAAGAAACCTGAAGAAGTTGGATATAGACAGGAGTTCCTGGCAGCGGAATGCGAAGGACAGAGCTGTGTGGAGGAATCTGATCAGACCTAAATGAAACAGTCATTGTTACCCATGACAGACTGCTATGATGATGACTTTAAATGGCAGCTTATCATCCACTCAGATTCCCAGGTGTTTGTAACATGATACCTGTTCGACTGAATCTCTCTCTACAGTGAAGCTGAACATGACATAGTCCTGTAACCGAGTTTTGGAAAAAAGCATACATTTAGTTTTGCCACATGTGGGATCCCTGAAGAAATTTCCCTGAAGCTAGACTTGTAAACATCACAGTACAAACACTGAGTTCTGTCTGTCAAATAGTTCCTAAACCAGTTTACCACCTTGTCACTTACCCCAGTATCTAAAAGTTCATTCATTCATTCATCTTCTTCTGCTTGATCCTTTTCGGGTCACGGGGGGGCTGGAGCCTATCCCAGCATCTTTGGGCGAGAGGCAGGGTACACCCATGCAGACACGAGGAGAACATGCAAACTCCGCACAGATCACTGTTGGTCGGGGGCTGGGATCGAACCCAGGATCCCCCGGCCAAGGGTGAGTTACTGTACTGCCGCAGTGCTAACCACCCCACTACCGTGCCGCCCTATCTAAAAGTTGTTTTAACAAAAGTTGATGATCAACAGAATCAAAAGCTTTGGATAAATTTACAAATACTGCAGCACAGGGTTGTTTTTTTTTTAATCCAGGCCATTAGTAATGTCATTTAATACCACTATGAAAGCAGTTAGGGTACTGTGACCAGCTCTAAACCCCGACTGAGTCTCATATAAGATGTTGTTGTCAGACAAAAACTGTTTCAGCTGTGAGTTCACTTGAGATTAAAATATTTTAGCCAAAATACAATCTTAGATATAGGATGATAATAATTATTTAGATGTGAGGGATAGGCTCCAGCCCCCCCGTGACCCGAAAAGGATTAAGCGGAAGAAGATGGATGGATCCCCACCTAGTTGGAGGACATATGCTGCCTTCCAATTTTTAGGAATGTAGTTAGTCTGGAGGCTATGATTGAAAATGTACGTGATAGGCTCTGTGACGAGATCAGCTGACAATTTTAAAGAGTGAGGATCCAGGTCATCTGGTCCAGGGGATTTTTTGGATTGATCAGCTTTAAGACTTTGGAAAACTCTACACAACTTCCCCTACCCCATTCTATTATGCTGAACACCAAGCTAGAAGGCAGGAAGTACCATTTTTATTTGGTGTTTGTATGACACAGTCATGAGCCCACGACCTTCCGGCTGTGGGGCGGATGCCTCTATAACTTTAAAAATACGTAGACTGTGAATAAAATGATTATGCACTCAGGCTCACAGAAGAATGAGGACATGGGTGTGATTATGGCAAAATAATTCAGTTACACCTGGCAAACCACGCTGATTTTGATTTTACCATCTAAAAATACTGTTAAAATATACTTAAATTTGCTGGGTAATGCTTTATTGTATTGAGTATGCTACTGATGTACAGTGTACTAATGGTCCCCCTCTGTAACTCGGTAAGAATGCCAAACCTTTCATAGTTGCTAAAAAACAAACAATATCAAGATCTGTATTCTTTTATGAAGAGTAACTGACAACAAACTGAGTGATATGTTCATGTGATTTCAATTCATTCTTCCTGTCACCACTCAGCAGCAGCTCCTTACCATGTAATTTAAATTAGGAGAAATTCCTTCAACATTATTCATAGTTTTTGACCACGTGACTTCCGGCGGGATCACTAGCCACTATGGATTGGGGGGGGGGGGGATAATCAGGTAGTGAAATGGAACAAAAAAAGTGAAAACGTCTGAAATTTATTATGAAACTCTTGATAATGACAGACAGCGGTATGATGACAAATTAGTTTTAATTGAGAAGCAGGCCTTGTAGTGTCTGAATAAGTGAGGAGGCAAGGTGACATTTTAGAAAGTTTATTACAAGAACTATGTACACGTGGGGAGACCGTACCGCAAGTACGGGAGTAACAGCAAGGAGACAATATGTCTCCTGCTCCAGGCTTATATATCCCAGGTGACGCCACCCCTCGAAGGCGGGGCATCACCGCCTTCGGGGGGTGGTGACTTGAAAAATGCAAGTATACAAATTACCCAACCAAATAATTTACACGCGAAACGCACACTAATACAGAGGAGAATAGGCCTACACATTCACACAACATTCTGGCCCAGCGGAACTCTCCGCTATCAAATCAAATAGTCCCTGAAAGAAATATGGGCCACACACCAAACTAAATTAATCCCTCCTAAGCTAAACACCTAATAAATATGGACATATACAATGGCAGTACCCGATCCCATAAAGTCACAGGATACATAACAGTACATACAGAGAACTCCCCAAACAAAACAGAATTCTCACAGTATAGGGCAGTAAACCTAATCATTCACACCCAGGTGTTACTGCACCTCACACTCAACAACAGTCACACAGCAAGGGTGGTCTTGCACTTTCAATCCCTTAATCACCCTGTTACAGTGGCAGACGTATCCCATTACTAACAATAATATAAACAGCCATAAAGGCCCCACCACAGACAGGGAAATAAATACAGCATCTCGTGCTGGAAATAGAAATAAAATACAACATATCAAAATATTGTAGACAGTTACACTGACCAAGAGGTGGCACACACACAAACAGGTCAATTAAGTGGAAGAAGATGGATGGATGGATGGATGTTTTTGTTTTTGTTTTTTTTTTTTATAACTGCAGACAAACTAAATAGTCACATAAGTTGTATCATTAATGGGGTAAATGTCCGTGGGAACCAACTTATACACGTTACACATCACTCACATGGTTCTCTTCAGCCCCATTCCCATACAACTTCAACATGTGAATATATTCAGAACCCATTAACCATAATAACTGCAAATAAAACACATCTACTAATAAATGCACATTTCAGACACACCATAAGCCCTCATACATTCAACCAGGGTCTCCCGAAGGCCCCCTCCCCCCCGGAGTGTCCGTCACACGGCCCACTTCCAGAGCATCTCCGTTTCTTAATGACAGGAGACGGGACTACATAGACGCCCTTTTCTGCTCCAATGGCGCAGCTCGTTGGGATGCCGTCTCGACCCATCAGTCAAACTCAGGTAGCCGTCGCCACCGGACTGGACCACTCGCAGATTATCCTGTCCAGCTGTCAGTTTTCTGGAACTGTGTCCCCGACCAAAACGAGGCTCGACCCTAGGGCGCACGTCATCACCCTCACCCAGGGGAGCGGTTTGCCAAGTTGACTCGAGCCATGTCCCTCGCTTTTGGTATCGGCACGGCCAGGGTTCGTGCCGTTTGGTGTTACCCCGGATACCAAATGATTTTGCATCGGAGCGGCATCAGTCACTGTTGGCTCAGCAGCCGGAACTCGTCAGCCACCGGAGCTCTGTAGCTCACGCTCTTCGGACCTTTCCGCCACTGCAGGGATCAAACCATGCTGTTCAAGTCCACTGTTCATGGGACCACAAACACTGGCACGGGACCCCCGCCTTGTCGGCGTACTAAGGTGCTGGCGGTGTCCCTCTTCACCCAGAATGGGCCACCCAAAGTCCCACACTTCTTTGGCACTTCCCACGTAAAACCAGTCACTAGCCGTCAGATTAATGCCTTCTCGAGACATCATGATGCCAAGGGGACCATTACCATAATCACAACAAGCAATGTACGTTTTACTCACATTATGGTGGGGAAAACGCCGTCTTACAATTTCCAAGTTCAAAATGGAGGTTGCCAACTCCGTGTCCATCAACATTGGCACCGGCGTCCCATCCGTGTTGGGAGAGACAGTATGGACCACTGTAGGCACCTTCTTCTTTCAACCATCCCTAGCAGACCTCCGTTTCTCCTTGTCGAAACTGTGGCAAATTCTGGCGAAATGATGGAGCAGACCGCACCATCCACAATGCTTGCCCCTCGCTGTACACTCCCTGGCTCAATAACGGTGCCTGCTGGATCCGCAGCCATAGTATCTCGGCGTCCCCGGGGTGTACTTTTCACTATGGCCATGCAGTCAACGTCGCTTCCAAGGGTCATCCCGTATGTGTCGTTCTTCTGTGGGGCTTCGCTGTCCTTAAGACGTGTCGTCAGGCGTTCCGCTGCCTAGTTTTATCGTGCTAGCTCCATGGCTGCTATTGGTGCTAGCTCACCAGCGCAAGTTAGCAGGCGAACTCTTGCTGAGGGGCTGGCCGTGTGTTCCGCTAACTGGCTGCGGACCAACTCCTCCTCCAAAGTTCCAAGCCTGCACTCACCCGCCAGCCTCCAAAGGTCAGCCACAAACCGTCGAACCGACTCTCCGGGTCGCTGGTTCCACTGCTTGATTTGCATGCGCCGCCTTATGATGTTTCCAGCGGCGCAAAAGTAGCCAGCCATGAGCCTCGTCACATGGCCAAATAGGTCACCTCCTCCAAACGTGCTCAGGACCCTCTGGCTCTCCTCATCCAGGTTATGGACTAGGATAGCCTGTGCACATAATTTTTTATCAAGGTTGCCGAGGTCTAACGCTAACAGATAGTATTCGAAGGCCGCCCGCCACCTGGTCCACAGGACCAACGGCTCACCCGGAACCTGCAACACAAAGCGCAGCATGGCAGCAGCCCTCTCCATCTCCGTATATCCTCATTGCCAAATGTAGTGTCCGAATAAGTGAGGAGGCGAGGTGACGTTTTATAAAGTTTATTACAAGAACTATGTACACGTGGGGAGACCCTACCGCAAGTACGGGAGTAACAGCAAGGATACAATATGTTTTCTGCTCCAGGCTTATATATCCCAGGTGACACCACCCCCCAAAGGCGGGGCATCACCCTTCCCAGCCTAGGGCACCGCCATACTAATATATTATAACTACATTACAATCCTACAGGCTCCCATCTCATTCCAAAGCAAAACTTTCCAAAAGACACAGAGAAGTGGGCTAGCATTACCTGTCCAGACATGTAAAAAGCTAGATATATTTCTTGATCTTCATAACACTTATCATGCATGTTTATCCACATCAGCCCATAAATTATTCACAGAGCCCTCAACTTAATTTCTCCTGTTTGTTTTTCTCTGTTTTTGCTCTCAGTCTTTTTTTATTTGTGATTTAATTTGATTTAGCATTAGCTAAAGGCTAGCTTCATTCAGCACACTTACCTGTCCAGGTGCTTTCAGATGAAGTTAGACATCGTTGTCTTGGTGTCTAATCATTATCCCCCATTGATAACAGTAAGCAATTGATTTGTAGACTCCCAGCTATTTGTAATAATCCTCAAAGCTACAGCTAATTAGCCGGTGTTCTGACATTTTGGCATCAGAACAGCAAACCTTGGGTTACTACGCCGTCATTTTCTTCAGTTGTTGTTCAGAAGAATTAAGACTTCCCAAGCGAGTGACACTCTTGACTGTTGGTGAAGTCTGGATCTCAGCGTCGTTCTTGAAAAGCCTCAATTCCAGCTAAGGTTAGCTTTAGCAGCTAGCTTGTTCCAGCATGGAGTGCCCCAGCTTTGCTGGTTTCCTGCCAGCAGCCTCAAGAATAAAGTTGTGTTGTTTTTCTCTTTGAAGCCTTCTTTCATCGGAAAGGAAACAGGAGGTGAGCAGGATCCAAGTATGGTCTGTATGGAGGTCTCATCAGCCGGAATGACTAGAAGCATCTGCGTAGCTGAGCATAAGGAGACATTTTCTGTCTCACCTGTGTGGACACAGCTGATGGTACAGTCTGCAATCAAAGGTAAGAACTTGGCAAGGAGGACTAAATAGTGATTTGGATCTTCATATTATTCTGTAGCTTGAAAGTGTGACACTTAAGTTGGCTCGGATCCCCAATAGGTCCCGTTAGACGAACAAGTACGTTTGTTTAGCTCTGTGTGTGTGCGGCTGGCAGCAGCTGAGCTGATCAGAACAGGGAGCTTATGAATCTGTGAAAATGTCCACAGAGCATCACAGACTCTTCAACAATATTATTAGTTAATTATTTCTACAAACCTATTACTAAATGGTCAGAGCACCCGCAAGCTGGAATACAAGGAAGGCGCCACATCAGCTCTACTAATACTAATGGGAGAAAGCCAAATTCTCCTCCGTTTCTCTGATAGTTCCCGAGTTGACTCGCCTTGGTTCAAAATAACTGCAGGCAATCAATAAATAACACCTTCTCCTTCCCACCAGTGTTTGTTCAACCCAATTATTCCACAGTAGTGCCTTATATTTACATAATTTTTGGCTTTAATGAAATAGAATTCCCAAAAGCCAGTTTAGGAAGCTTGGGATCAGATCGCCAAGGTCTCCGCCTTTGACCGCCACCTGATCCACATAGCACCGGACCCCCATGGTCCCTCCTGCAGGTGGTGAGCCCGCTGGGGGGCGGACCCATGTAACTCCTTCAGGCTGAGCCCGGCTGGGTCCCATGGGCGGAAACCCAGCCACCAGACACTAGCCATCGAGCCCCTCCCCCAGGCCTGGCTCCAGGGTGGGGCCCCGGTAACCCCATACCGGGCAGGGTACACTGAATCCTTGTTCTAGCATTCATCATGAAAGTCTGTTGGATTGTTCTTAGTCTGGTCCTTCACCCAGGATCAGTTTGTCTTGGGTGACCCTACCAGAGGCAAACTGCCCTGGACAACATAGCTCCTGGGATCACTAGGGCACGCAAATCCCCACCATGATAAGATGATGATCCATGAGGGGAGATCCGGGAGAGGCTCAGAGTAGAGCCACTGCTCCTCCACACTGAATGGAGCCAGTTGAGGTGGTATGGGCATCTGATCAGGATGCCTCCTGGATGCCTCCCACTTGAGGTGTTTTGGGCACATCCCTCTGGGAGGAGACCCTGGGGCAGACCCAGGACTTGCTGGAGAGACTATGTCTCCCAGCTGGTCTGGGAACGCCTTGGTATCCTCTCTGAAGAGCTGAAGCAGGTGACTGGGGAGAGGGAAGTCTGGGCTTCTCTGCTTGAACTGCTGCCTCCACGACCTGGACCTCCGGAAAAGCGGTAAAAGATGAATGAATGGATGGGTGGATGGAAGTAGAATTCCCCCTGCAGCTTCCTACCCAATATGGCCACCCATATAGCAACTGGCAGCCGTGTGATGTCATCTTAAAACTATGAATATTTATGGATTCACTCACCTGAGTAAATACCACTGTTAACATCAAAGGGTGGAAAATAATGGTGCAGTATTGTAGTGAACTTACAGATATTAATGTTCTGTTAGTGTTAACACAATATTGGTTCAGGAATTAGGGGAGATGTTTTTGCCTTCAGTCTTTATGGTTAGGTCACTACCTTGGAGACTTATGCTGGTTGTATATTTAAGTGTTTCTCTGATTGATGTACTTGCCTCTGGCAATAAAAGGTCAGCATAAATGATTAATGAGCACAAAATGTCATAAGGGAGGGGAACGGGAAAAAACAGAGTGATTAGGTGCTAAACTTTCCTCTGCTTGCCTTCTACTCTTTAAAAAAAAGGACATTAAATGCATGTAGTTTACATTTGTGCATGTGCAAGCATAAAAATTGTTCTTCAGAGATGAAGGACTGTCATTCTATAAACAGACTTCTGTTTGTCACAAATGGGCACAAGAGACAAACAAATGGATCCCAGATCGGCTGAGGTACAGGTTCCACTCATGTTTACCTGCTCGACCATGAGTCCTGTTGTGTGTAATCAAATCAATGAAGGGAGAATGCCTTATGAGGCTCCCACAGAGTCAGAGGCAAACTATGTGAGTTCAGATGAGAGTGCTGCTCCACTAATTGGTGATTCTAATGGTGGCCTTATGAAAATACATTTAATGAGTGGATGGCAGCGGGAGCCATATCTGATCCCCTCATTAAGACTCCAGAGTGTGCATGTGCATCACTGATCCTAACAGGAATGAGCTGAACGCAGAATCGGGCTCCAGTTTAACAAGTCTTTATTACAAGAACTCACTCAGGTGCACAGTATATAGAAAAAGCATATTTCCTACTATATAACACATTATCACTGTCACTTCAAAGGGTGGCTGATGCATCTACAGTTTATCACTTTTTAACATTCAGCATATATACAAGCAACTATGGTGGAAGCCTCATCACACAACATTTATTATATGCTGCCATGTTATGCATCCTTTTTTATTAACATGCTGAATATACAGTATAGAACCACTGTACCATATATATATAAATATATATATAAACTATGCATTATAGAAGCTTTAATTTACAGCCACTTAAACAATTTTACTGTTATTGTGAGCTGCTCCATTAAGCAACAGTAAAACATAATTCATGCAGATGATGCTACACTGCTGCCACACTCAAGCTGATTGCACGTCTTACCTTTGGATAACATCATAAACACAGAACACAACTGAGCCCCTTCAGCTGACGTCTGATTGAAAGTGGGTCATTTCTGCTCTTCTTTGCTCTGGTTCTCCCACGGCGTGGGGTCATTTTGATCTGGTTTTGATCCCTCCCACGGTGTAGGGTCATTCTCCTCTGTTTTTGATCCAGACTCCCTCTCCTGCCAGAACTGTTCCACATCAGGCAAGGCGATCCCCTCTTTGGGGCTCACCTTGTCTGCGTCTCCCTCGGCTCTTCCTCCATCCTCGCTGGATTTAGGCTGAGGCTCCTTGATGGGCTCCTTGCTGGTGCTTGACTGGAGACTCCACAGCTGTCCAGAGGTTTCCGGTCTGGGACAAGGGGACTGGAGGGCGGTGGGGGTGTGGGGCCCAGGCTTTGGCTTGGGTGGCGGTTCTTTGCGCAGGGTGAGGCACCTCCACAGGCCCCTGTACCCTTCCCTGAACTCCTCAGAGAGGGAGAGGACAATGAGAGGGTTCACTAATGACAGCGAGAATGTGAGCAGCTGAGCCAAAAGGATGAGGATGAGGGGAGGAGAAGATACGAGGGGCTCAGCTCCTTTGGTTTCCCTCTCTGCTATGTGACGCTCCCAAACCCACACCACCCACTGGGGAAGCCAGAGGATCGCCATGGCTACAGTGAGGCAGAAAAGCATCAAAGTCAGCCTCCTGGATCTGATCTGTGTGCGCAGGTTCTGGCTCTTACTGGAGCGGCGCTGACACTGGCCATAAGCTTTCCAGAAGTACATCAGTGCAATGCTGAGAGGTGCACAGTAGACCCCCAGAGGGTACGCTTTAATGTACACAGACATGAAATCCCGGGCCTGAGGAGGAACAATCATGATGCACACCAGCCCGCGGATCTCCCTCTGCAGCCTTGCAAAGAGCCATTGAGGGATGGTGATGGTGCAGGCGGACAGCCAGATGAAGAAGAGCACCACCAGGATGGATCCCACGTGAATGCTCACCTGCTTGGTGGGGTTGGACACATAGCGGTAGCAGGCTTTGGCCATGACGGCCACCGTCAGGCTCTTCACCGCCATGCAGGACTGGAGGAACCAGTCGGCTGTTTTGCACACGACCCAGCCCAGGGTCCAGCTGGCCTTGGAGTAGGAGGCGGCCCTGAACGGCAGAGAGAACAGCAACACCAGCCCATCGGAAAACATCAGGTTGAAGATGAGGGAATTGATGAGGGACAGTTTGCCCTTATGTGCACTGGAAAACAGGATGACTATCGCAGTGAGATTACAAGCCGTGCCCAAGAAGCAGATGACTCCCAGGATAGCGGGCACCAGGACCCTGAGCTCACCGGGGTCCAGGTGCATGAACGAGCCGTGTTCACTGAATGACCACTTGTCTACGGAGCTGTTCAAAACAGTTGTGGTGTTCCCACTCAGTCTATCCATGTTTTCCAGAAAAGTCAATTTAAAAAAACAAGTGTGGCCAGGACATAAAAAGAAGAACTTCTACAGCAGACACGCTCTTAGGACAGATTTGTCCTGGAATCTCAGAGGAAGTGCATCAGAGAAAGTGTCGAGGGAGGGTCAGCAGCCACAGCAGAGCTCCAGTCTGTCCGCCGGTCTGTGCTGATGTGCAGCGATGCAGCCTCTGCTCCTGGTTATAAGGGTGCTGTTTGACTGACAGCTGCTGTACCCAGCTGGCATGAGAAGGATGACACCCTCATGGGGCCAGTTAGGAAAACTCTGCCCAGGGTGCACAGATACATATTTTGGAATAGGAGGTACAAATTTCCTTTGTGGATCCACAACCCTCAAAGAAATCTTGTAAATATTGATAAAAAGAATTCATGATTCTGACACAATATATAGTTTATCACAGTTTTAAAATAAGTAGTAATTATTTAAAATAAAACTTACTTTAATATTATTTTAAAATAATAAAAATGAATATTCTGAGCATTTCCAAGACGTCACAACAACCAGCTGATGATGACTGATGAAACCACAGAGCTAAAGGTAACACTAGAGTGGACCTCATCAGGCCAGAGTGGGACCAGTTTTCAGCCCAGGAGTTTCACTGCCAAGACCAGACCACTTTTTTTCTACTGGGGGGAAAGCTACCACTACCATCATCCTTGTTAAAAAATAATAAACCACCTGAGAACAAGCAGGATTTTTTTCTTCATTCAGCAACATCTACTGAGGAAAGAGGCTTTTTTTTCACCAAACTGCATCCACAAAAATCTGCACTGAAAAGTACTTGAGCTTAAAATCAAGATAATAGGTAAAAAGTAATAATTGCTAGGAATGTTTATAATAAATGTGCAGTTTCTTCTGTGATTTTCTTCATGTAAAAAACATTTTCCCTTTAACTTTAGAACTTTTTAAATGTATTTTTTTTGCATATAAATTGCAGCTTTTGCTTATACATTTCCATATTAATATGCAGGTTTATGTAGACAATTTTTTCTTGGAAATTTAGAACTTTATGTCACGATCTGAGCACGGGGGATTCCACCGGTTTCAGTCTTCTTACCTTTTTTCATATTTGTGTTGTGTTGTATTTTTGAGTTCTTTTTTCTGTTATTTTATCTTTGGTTAATTTTCACTTATCCTGTATTGTTTCTTAGTATGAATTATTTTCCCGCTGCATTCATTGTAGTGTTGTTGTTTATATGTTTGGGTTTATTTGTCTTTGTTATCTCATTGTATTTATATTCTGTATCTTCTCTGTTCCTGGGGCTGCAGCTGTCAGCAGCACTTCTGGGTTTTTTGCTCCATGTGGGCGGTGCTCCTGTCAGCTGTCAGTCCCGGCTCTCCCTCATTGCTCGCAGCTGATCCCAGTTGCAATCATTGTTACCTTCTGCCAGCTCATGTGACCCACACCTGTCATCACTTGTATCATTTGTTTCTGACTCTATTTAAGGGCTGTTATTTTCATTTTTGTTTGCCGGAGTCTTAAGTTACTTATCCTCTTCTCCACCAGAACCCATTCCCTGTTCAGGTGAGTTTTGTTTCCATTCATTTGTGCATAAGTTACCTCATTATCTGTTTTGGACTTTTGTTGGTGCACTGTTTGGGATTTTGTGCTTTTGTTAATAAACACCACAAACTACAGTTCAGCATCTGGGTCTTTCTCTCGGCCCCGAGGGCCATTCATGACAGAAGACTCTGGCGAGTAAGAGACCCAGCTGCTGTGGTTTGTGGGGTTTTTTTTTTTTTGTTTCACTCACCTATTTGTGGAGCTCATCATGTCCCCAGCACGCCGACTTCCAGCAATCAAAGGGAGATCGGCAGCTGGATCCCTGAGCGTGGAGGAGGAATGGGCCGCCAAATTCATCCAGGGCTTTGTGGATGAAGCCCTTGCCTCCCACAGCCCAAAGAAGATCTGGGAGAAAGTGAATTCTGCAACCGTTATTGTTGAGGCGCACCCGGGGTTGTGGAGGTTTCCCCAGTTTGCGGAGCTGCTGGCTACGCTCTCCATCCTGCAGCAGTCCTTCCCTGGGCTGACGTGGGGGCTGCCTCCAGCAAGCCCGAAGACGATGCGGAAGCACACTCCGCGGCAGATGCCCTGCTCCACCTCTAGTTTGCCTATCCCTGCTCCTGCTCCATCTGCTCCACGCCACTGCCATCCAGCTACGGACCGCCAGAGGAATACCACCACCTCTCAGGCAGCAGTTTCCCCGCCGCCAAGGTCGAAAACTCCTGCAGCAGTCCCCTTATCTAGTTTTTCTTCTCCAACTGTCCCATCAGCTTTTTCCTCCACTGCTGCTGCTTCTTCCTCCTCCTCAGCGATTCCTCCCACTGCTGAGGGTCCGGCTGTTTCCTCCCCGGCTCCACCCGTCGCTGTGGCTACAGGGATTGGGCTCTGGCGGAGACAAGGAAGAGCATTCCTTCAACAGGCGAGACAGCGACAATGAATATGAAAAACAACCTTCCTTAAATAAGGATCAAACTGATAACAAAGGGAGAGACAGGTGTGGGCTGGCCTGAACAGGAGAAGAGAACAGCAACTAATAATTGGAAACAGCTGACCATAATAATGAGGGAGAGCGGCTGACGGTAATGACAGGTGAGGAGGGGCAGCTGGCAGTTTGACAGGCGGCAGGGCACGCCCACGCGAGGCTGCACAACCCTGACCGCTGTCAATAGCGAAGTGGGAACACAGGAAAGACAAAATAAAATGACATCCTAAATAACACATGTCAAAAGACTGTAGACATAAGACACCACAGGAAGATGGCAAACAAAACCTAAATACAAGCAACAGAAAATGATCAATACAGAACTCACAAGAAATAATACGGCAGATAAATATGACTACACAGGAAAAGCCATGAAACTGAGTTTGGGGGAAAATCCAAACTCAGTACATGACAGGTTTGACTTCATAAATTGTATTTTGATGCCAAAAACAATGAAATCCTAAAATGTTCTCAGATCAGGTTCTCAGCATGATTTTCTGTGCAGCTTATGGAAGCACAAATCAAGCTGAGAACGTGATCCAGATGTTTGGGTTCCCAGCAGACACAGAAAGGAGAAAAAAGATGTCTGAGGCAAGTTAGCAGAAACAGCTTGACTTCAATGGAAGAGTACAACAACAGAAAACTTTATGCAGTACCTTTATTTCCACAAAACATTTCCAAGCTCAAACATTTATGATGGCACATAAATTGTGATTTTTTATGTTGAAGTAAAACAATGATATTAATGAGGAAATTAAACTGAATCAATGTGCAGGCCCATTCTAAGAGGGCGTAATTCACAAGAACCAAAACTTACAAACCCGGACCAAGGACTGACACTGTCCTCCAAAACACAAGACCAGGAAGAGTCCAACAAGTAACCATGGTTACATGAAACACGAATAAACCAGTTATCATTGGATTTCTGGAGTTATCTGATTATTCAAGTGGCCATGTAACTATGTCATTAACTCAAGTGGTTAACCCTCCAATAATCCATTTAATCAGTGCATGTAAACACAACAAAACCATTATCAGTTTATTCCCAATGATCGGTTTATTGTGACCATGTAACCGGGGTCAGTGACGTGGTTACCAGAACTTTTACTGCATGTGATGTCAGACCACATGTACTGTTCTCAACATAACTGGTATGAATGAGTCACAAAAATTAACAGAAATATCTGAATTCACGGTTTTCTGGTAAACATGTCAGTCTCTCATGGCTTCATGTTTTCCTCTATAAAAAAGTAGAACAATTTCATTTTTGTGAGCCGTCTTTTAAATCCACCACTATAGTCCTGTCATGCTGCTAATGCTACGACAATTGCTATGAACAAAATAATAAGTCACATCTGCTCTGTCACAGGTTTTCATGTCATGTCCCATCATGTAACGCTACTACTCACCTCTAATGTCTCTCAGAAACTGATCCTTCACCCAATAACTACACAACAGTTTTTTGAAATAAGGGCTGACCCAGCTAGCTAGTTGAGCTAGCACAGGCTCATAACAAGTAGCAAGTTTATGAGCTTTTACTGCTCACAAAGAAGAAAAAAAGCTGACAAACTAAAACAAGATGACTGACTACAGAATCTACATGTGAACTTAAGTGGTAAAATGACCAAAACAACGGCCGTTCATTAACTTACCCGGGATTATTAAGCAGACACTACGTTGTTTGGAACTAATCGCTGCTCCATGACCAACGGGACTTCCGCATTCCAAAGTTTCTATTCAAGTCTATCAGAGTGTCGCAACTATCATATTATACGGCTATGTTTAGGGCTAACTAACTAACTAACTAACCTGCACTTATATAGCGCTTTTCTAGTCACAAAGACCACACAAAGCGCTTTCACTAGTACTAACCCCCTATTCTAAGGGCCTATAGGAGACAGATATCTAGGCACAATTTAGAACAACCAATTAACCTAACATGCATGTCTTTGGATTGTTGGAGGAAACCGGAGCCCCCGGAGTAAACCCACGCAGCACAGGGAGAACATGCAAACTCCACACAGAAAGGTTCCTACCCCTGCCAGCCTGGGGATTAGAACCTGGAACCTTCTAGCTGTAAGGCAACAGTGCTAACCACTGCACCTGCCACAGATTATCAAATTATAATGATATTCACGTTAATTGATTTTCTTTCCGACTAGAACACCGGCCCATGAAGCGGACCACCGGGAATCCTCCCAACTCTCCCTATGGGCCACTCCAGGCCTGGACAGCATGTAGACAAGGCCAGTCGCTGACGTCCAAGCGCGGCCGCCGTATTGGGTAAGTGGAAAAAAGTTTCAAAAAGTCTGTACAACAGAAACAATTTACTGCATTTTTTTTCCATTCTACTGCATTTTATTCATTCTGGCTCAAAAAGCTGAATATTATATGAAATAACAGCATTCACTGTCACTTTCAATGCCTGATAATGGCAGAAAATTAAGGGTGTGGAGAGTTGTGAAGGACGAGACTGAGTGTATTCCTCAGGTTCAACTTTATTCACAATGACATTCTCCAACATTCAAAAGCAGAAAAAGAGGATGAATCTTCTCACATCTGTCCTTTTATACCAGGACATCAAACATACAATCACATGGTGCTTAATCAAACATACAGTCACATGGTACTTAATCCCAGTCACAATGTAACTTCCCCCGATCTTCACACCATCCACCTCCTAGTCTCCGGTGGTCAGGAAATCTCTCAAGGCCATCTCCTTGAAACAAAAGGCCAGATCTCACACCCTCCCGTTACCTCTGGAAGGCTCAGCCCCTTTGTTCCCCTGAGACGTGAAGTATACAATAAGCATACAGTGATATGTCTGTGGAGCATCTGAAATCAACATATGTGCATATATGTGTGCCACATGCCCACCCCCCAAATGTCTAAGATGGAACAAATGTAATACCGTTTGCAAGTCATGGTCACATTATTACACATCAGTCCAAATGTTGCTTGGGCCTCAGTCGCCTTCCATATCTGCTGTAAGCGGGCTTTACCACCCCCGCGGCGTCTTCCCGCTGTGGAGCTGCTGTTTGAGGATTAGAACTGTTAGTCAATCTCTGTGGGTGTTCTGGGGAATGCTCTCTAGGGGGTCTGCCGCGTCGAGGAGCCCTCGCCAGCTGCAGCACTTCGTCAGCCAGCACAAAAGCGGGTTTGAGCCTGTTTATACAAATCATTTCTTTCCTGCCCCCCAAATCTAGCAAAAAATGCTTGTCCCCTGTTTCCAGCACTCTGTATGGTCCGTCATAAGGTGGGCGTAAGGGTGGGCGGTGTGCATCATGTCTGACAAAAACAAACTCCACATTTTTTTAAAGCTTTAGGCACAAAAACGCGCTGGAAGCTGTGATGAACTGGGTCAGGAAGCGTCCTCGCTCCCGTGTCGCTCTGCAACTGCTGAGCAGGGGGGCACTCTGGCGCAGGATTATCCGGGAGAAACTCCCCGGGCAGCCGGAGTGGCTGCGCAAAAACCAACTCAGCTGGGGAGGCTTTTAAATCCTCTTTAGGTGCAGAACGCAACCCCAATAAAACCCATGGTAGCCTGTCCACCCAATTTGTATCCGTAAGCGACGCTCTGAGGGCTGCTTTCAATGACCTATGGAAACGTTCGCATAAACCATTAGCCTGCGGGTTGTATGCGGTAGTGTGGTGGATCGTTATCCCCAGGCTGCGGGCCATCGCTGACCAGAGCTCGGAAACAAATTGAGGACCTCTGTCAGACGTAATGTCCGACGGAACTCCGAAACGCGCTACCCATGCTGTTAGAAACGCGCACGCCACCTCCTCGGCTGTGGTTGATGCCAGTGGGACCACTTCCGGCCAACGCATGGCGCGGTCCACCATTGTCAAAAGGTGTGTGCACCCCTGTGACGGCGGGAGGGGGCCTACGAGGTCGACATGCACATGATCGAATCGCTTAGCCGGGATGTGAAAAGGCTCCAAGGGAGCTCTAGTGTGTTTGTGTATTTTGACTCGCTGACAAGCCACGCAGGCTGTTGCCCACTCCTTGACTTGCTTGCGCAGGCACGGCCACACAAATTTCTCTCCTACCATTTTGACCGACGCGCGCACCCCCGGGTGCGCCAGAGAATAAATCGAGTCACAAACGCGCCGGCGCCACGTGGTCGGCACTACCGGGCGCGGTCGCCCTGTGGAGACATCGCAGATTAGGGGGGGCATACCAACTTGTAGCACCCTGTTCTCCAGCCTTAACCCTGTTGGTCCAGACTGGAGCGCGCACACGTCTGCGTCGGCAACTTGATCCGCGGCCATGGCTGCATAATCTATCCCTATGCGGACTGGGGCCGTGCACACTTCCGCGTCGCTAACCTGGTCCGCGGCCATGGCTGCAAAATCTACCTCTGCGCGGGCTGGAGCCGCCACGGCGCGCGAGAGGCAGTCCGCCACTACATTAAGTTTACCCGCTACATGCTGGATATCGGTAGTAAACTCCGAGATGGCGGCCAGCTGTCTCTGCTGCTGGCCCGACCACGGTTCTGTAATCTTGGCCATCGCGAATGTCAGCGGCTTGTGATCCACGAACGCGGTGAAACTGCGTCCCTCCAGCCAAAACTGGAAATGGCGAATGGCCAAGTGGAGAGCTAACAATTCCCTGTCGAATGCGCTGTATTTTCGTTCACTATCGCACAAGGTCCTGCTGAAAAAGGCGAGCGGTTGCCAAGCTCCTGCTACATACTGTTCCACGACCGCTCCTATGGCCACGTCTGATGCATCAGTAGTGAGAGCTATGCGGGCCATTGGGTCTGGATGTGCCAACAACGCAGCATTTGCCAGGGCTATTTTGACTTCAGCGAATGCGCGCTCCCGCTCCGGAGACCATTCGATTTTGTTTGTGGGTTTTTGTTTTTTTAGTGTAGCATACAATGGTTGCATGAGCTGCGCTGCGTGAGGGAGGAAACGGTTATAAAAATTCACCATTCCCAAAAACTCCTGTAACGCTTTGACCGTTTGTGGTTGGGGAAAATTTGTTATTGCGCGCACTTTGTCGGGCAGAGGAACCGCTCCTTCTGGAGAGACGCGATGCCCCAAAAAATCAATCTGCGCCACCCTGAACTGACACTTCGCTGGGTTGATTATTAACCCGTGCTCTGCCAACCTCCGGAAAACTGCTGTGAGGTGGTTTTCGTGTTCGACTTCGGACGCGCTGGCTACCAATATGTCGTCCAAGTAGACGAACACGAAGGGGAGGTCGCGCAGAACCGCGTCCATCATGCGTTGGAACGTCTGTGCTGCGCCTTTAAGCCCAAATGGCATGCGCAAAAACTCAAAAAGCCTGAAAGGAGTTATTACCGCTGTTTTGGGTATGTCCTCAGCGCACACTGGAACCTGGTGGTAACCGCGTACCAAATCTATTTTAGAAAAAATGCGCGCCCCCGCCAAATGCACCGAAAAATCTTGGATGTGCGGGATCGGATAGCGGTCGTGCGCTGTAGCGTTATTCAACCTGCGGAAATCACCTCAATGTCGCCACGAGCCATCAGCCTTTGGGACCATATGGAGCGGCGAAGCCCAGGGGCTCTTCGACCTCCTGATGATGCCCAGTCTTTCCAGGTTGGCGAACTCCTCGCACGCTGTGGTCAGTTTAGCTGAGTCCAAGCACCGAGCTTTTGCAAAAACGGGTAGGCCAGTGGTAGTAATAAAATGTTCCACCCCATGTTTAGCCACTGTCGCCGAAAACGTTGCGACCGTGAGTGCTGGGAACTGAGTAAGGAGTGTGTGGAACTTACCACCCGCAGCTGTGACGTTGGCTTGTGCAGTTGGCGGGGCCACTCGAGCTGTGCAGGGAATAGAATAAAAGGAGAGTGCATTAACCAGGCGTCTGTTAGCAAGATCAACCAATAAACCACGTGAGCACAAAAAATCAGCCCCTAACATGTTGAAATTGACTGCCGCTACAACAAAAGTCCACTCAAATGTACGGCCCTGCAAAGACAGAAGCAGAGTCCTCTCACCGAAGGTCTTAATCGCCGAGCCGTTCGCTGCTGTCACCCGGGGACCACTGGAAGGCGCCAGCCGGTCCGCGTAGGAAGGCGTGATGAAGCTCAGCTGGGAGCCTGTGTCCACGAGGAATTGCCTCCCTGAGCATGCGTCCTTCAGGTAGAGCAGCTTGTTCTCTTCTCCGAGGGCCGCGGCTGCTACCGACCCCCGGCCTTGGCGTTTCCCGAGCGCTTGAAGTGGCACAGTGGGATGCACTTGCGTGCCCTCTCTGCGAAACGGCGATGGTAGAAGCAAAGGACGTCGTCCGCTCCGTGTCGCCTGGCCCTTGCTGCTGCCGTCGTCGGTGAGTCTGGTGCTGCAGCCTCTGGCCCCATGCCGTCTCCGGACATCGCGCCTAGCTCTGCTGCTGTGGCCGAAGCTGTGCTGTGTTTGTGGGCGTCGACGAGTCGCTGCGCCTCCTGGCTCAGCTTGTGGTAGTCTCGTCGGGCCAACAGCGGTAAACCGGCCAGGGTCACTCTCACCGCTGACGGTAGGGTCCTGAGGAAAAGGTGGGTGAAGATAAAGCTGTCATCATCGGAGTCTCTCAACCTCAGCATCTTCCCCATCAGGTCTGCGGGTCTGTCGTTCTCAAACTCCTTCAACGCCAGGAGCCCCTCTGCTCGCTGTTGCACCAAGGGGGTGAAGTGGCTGATAAGCGCAGCCTTCAATGTGCCGTACTTGTCGCTGTCCGGTGGGTGGTTGACCAGGCTCTCCACCCTCTGGACTGTGTGGTTGTCCAGCTTCGCCACCACATGGTAGAATTTTGTGTCGTCTCTCGAAATTCTCCGGAGGTTGAACTGCGCCTCGACCGCGCTAAACCAGGAGCGCAGACTGTTCTGCCAGAAGTCCGGCAGCTGGAACGTGGCAGCATTCGTCAGGCTGGCTTCTGACGAGTCCGGCTCAGGAGAATTACTTCTGCTCATGCTTCGTCGTAAGGTCACCAGTGTGGAGAGTTGTGAAGGACGAGACTGAGTGTATTCCTCAGGTTCAGCTTTATTCACAATGACATTCTCCAACATTCAAAAGCAGAAAAAGAGGATGAATCTTCTCACATCTGTCCTTTTATACCAGGACATCAAACATACAATCACATGGTGCTTAATCAAACACACAGTCACATGGTACTTAATCCCAGTCACAATGTAACTTCCCCCGATCTTCACACCATCCACCTCCTAGTCTCCGGTGGTCAGGAAATCTCTCAAGGCCATCTCCTTGAAACAAAAGGCCAGATCTCACACCCTCCCGTTACCTCTGGAAGGCTCAGCTCCTTTGTTCCCCTGAGACGTGAAGTATACAATAAGCATACAGTGATATATCTGTGGAGCATCTGAAATCAACATATGTGCATATATGTGTGCCACAAGGGGAAAAAATTCTTTCCAGACTTAACAGTTATTTTATTCATATAAAAACACTGATGTGACTGTTTGCAGTAGCAACCTTTCAAGATTGTCTCCTGTGTATGCAAGTGATTTTTTTTTGTTTTGTTTTTTATTAGCGGAAAAAGACAAAGAACATTGAGCTGACAGTTATGTTTCAAAGGATAACAAATGTTATAAATCTCTACACCCTTGGATAATTTTCTTGTTCACTGAAAGTACCAATTTAAGCACCATCACTGCACTCCTGGCTTCAGTCTAGCAGATACTGGTGTTTGCTTCTTGAATGCCACTGATCTCATCCTTTGTTGGTTTCATTCTGATGACTTGATTACTTTGCCACACAATTTATACAAATGCTATATTGATACTGCCATGCCTTTTTTCTTCTTCTTCTTCTTCTTCTTCTTCTTCTTCTTCTTCTTCTTCTTCTTATTATTATTATTATTATTATTATTATTATTATTATTAAAAATAAGTTTTCAAATACTTCTCAAATTACCTATCCTTTGTGTTTGGACTTGCCATCATCACAATTGCAATTCTATGGATGGATGTGCATCACAATAAAAAAAAGGCACATGAATATCAGAAGAAGAAAGAAAACCCACCCAAAAAAATCACTTGCATACACAGGAGACAATCAAGAGTCACACTTGGGTGCTGAAAACAGTCGTTTAAATCATTGTTAAAACTGCACTTTTTTCTCTAATTTTCTACCATTATCAGGCATTGAAAGTGACAATGCGTGTTGTTTATTTCATATAATGTCTTGTTTTGTCTTGCAATCTTGATCCAAAATGAAGAAAGTGCAGCGGAATGAAGAAACTGCAGTACATTTGTGTTTCTATAGCGATACCAATCCAACATGGCGTTCGCGTTTGTAGCTACGCCAAAGGTCCACACGAGGGCGCCATTATGCTAGCTTATTCTGACTTAAAATTAAAGACGAATGTAGCTTTAACAATTAAAAAACAAAAGCAGTTTTCATAAGTTTATAGTCGCTTCTAATAGTTTGATTTTTTTTGTGAGTCACAACATCAGGAAGGAGAAGAATCAATCAATCAAAGCTTTATTTATATAGCACTTTTCATACAAAAAGATGCAACACAAAGTGCTTCACACATTGAAATAAAACACAGTTTACCCCCCCCCCCCCACACACACACATAGACACAAACACACACACACAAACTTTCATCAGTGTAAAACTTATAGCTGAAGGCTTCCGGCTGGGCACTGAGGATCCAAGTGTGGAAGCACCGTCACTAGGGAGCCATCACCAGCAGGGAAAGTGCCAAGTCCACGGCTACAGGAACACCACCTCTGAGACCGTCCAAGTCCAGTCCGAGGGGTCGACACCGCAGGCGCGATGCTGCAGCGCATGATTCCCTCAGCCAGGCAGACCAGGGCAATCACAGACCAGCACTCCGCAGCCAGAAAACAGGCACAAACCCCCACAGGAGGGCCCCCCATGAGGAAACTGCTATGTATGGAATTACCTCCGTAATGACGAGGCCAGGTGCACGGTTGAACTCAGCTTTATTAAAGGGTGACCACACACAATACAGCCACCAGGCAGGGGCATCGGCAAAGAGGCCGTAACATAGATGCCCCCTGCTATTTATGGGGTGGTGCAGTGGCGGAAGAAGAGGTGGCCGCCACTACACCGCACTTCACAATAAAACATAAAATACAACATCACATCCCCCCCACCCACCCACCCACCCCGTAGAAAGTCCAAAAACACACACACAATCAAGACCATCCCCAATTTAGGACCTGAAACACGCACTAAGAAAACGAAAACTGAAATCACTAAATGGCCTATCACATTCACACAACAAAACCTAAAACTATGGAGGACGGGTGGACTACTGTCCTACCCCACATGGCAAGGTGGATTATTCTGCCACCTGTAAAATAAATAAATAAAGTCCATTAATAACTTAAAACATTGTCGTGTTCCTAAAATATAAACACACCCAGAACAATAACAGTTATGTTTGTGTGTGTTAATTTTTTTTAACACACACAAACATATGAAAATTAGAACTTATTCTATTATTTTTTCAAAACTACACTACTGTCGTTCTGGCAGAAAGGGGTAGAACTGGCTTGCAGGGGGCCCAGAGCAGCCCCTCAGTAGACCCGCCCCTGGAAGCGGCATGCCACCAGGATCGCAGCTGACCTCATAAACGAGAGCGCCTCTTCTCTTTGCCATCAACCACCTCTCTCTCCCGGGCACACCGCAGCTCGTTGGCATGCCTCCACGAGCCGTCCAACAGCTGGAAGTAGGCTACACCCCGCTCAGCCACAATGCGCAGCTGCTTTTGGTGCTCCTCTGGCTATCGTTTGGCCCACATCCGCCGTGGACGTCCCTCCCCTCGAGCCTGAACCAGGTCCTTAACTCTCAGAGGAGCTCTGCTCTGCCTGCAGTGTTGCTGAT
The DNA here is from genome assembly GCA_020510985.1 of Pholidichthys leucotaenia. Classification (NCBI taxonomy): domain Eukaryota; kingdom Metazoa; phylum Chordata; class Actinopteri; order Cichliformes; family Pholidichthyidae; genus Pholidichthys; species Pholidichthys leucotaenia. The sequence goes on along the minus strand of CM035840.1, from coordinate 279,340,623 downwards.
TGGCACGTGGTCCCTCCATGCCTGTCGGTCTGGCCTTGACTCCTTGTAAAGTTGCTGCAGTGGTTGCCGTTTTAGCTCCAGATCCTCCAGCCCATTGTGGCCGAGCTCCAGAGGAAACTGAGGCCAGCTCGTCAACGTCACCCACCAACACAGGCGCCTCGCTGCCACACTTGGTACCCTCTTCCACGGTACCCCAAGCGTCGGCACTGAGACTTTCCTGCGTCGAACCTGAATGGGGCTGGTCCTGCTTGACCACTTTAGCTCCGAAGCTAGCTTGTCTGTGGTCTCCACTTGGAGAGCTAGCTCAACAGCCTCGGATAACGTCAGGTCACTCGTCACCGAGAGTAGCCTAGCTCGTAAAGCATTGCTGGTTGTGTGCTCCGCCTGCTGGTCACATACCATTTCTTCCTCCAGTGGCCCAACACGACATTCACTAGCCAGCTGCCTCAGGTCAGCAACAAACTGGTGGACAGGCTCACCTGCCCTTTGGTGTCACTGCTGAAATCTAATCCTCCGGATGGTCACACTGTCCGGGGTGCTGAAATGGCACGCTAGCAACTCGACCACATCGTCATACAAGTTGGAAGCCCCTAGTGTACACAGGATACGCTGGCCCTCAAACCCTAAATTATGCACCAGAAGCGCACATGCCCCCAGTTTGTCTAGCTTACCCAGGTCAAGCACCACAATGTAGTTTTGAAAGGCGGCAAACCATCTTGGCCAGGACGCAAGCGGCTCACCCGGGAGCTCCAGGAAGGGCCGAAGTGGTGAAATGCACTCCTCCGTGTTTATTCTCGTCACCAAAATGTTATGTATGGAATTACCTCCATAATGACGAGGCCAGGTGCGCAGTTAACTCAGCTTTATTGGGTTGAACACACACAATACAGCCACCAGGCAGGGGCATTGGCAAAGATGCCATAACATGGATGTCCCCTGCTATTTATGGGGTGGTGCAGTGGCAGAAGAAGAGGTGGCCGCCACTACACCGCACTTCACAATAAAACATAAAATACAACATCACAGAAACACCGGAGCTTGGACAGGATGATAAAAACTCACTGATAAATAAGAAGAGAGTTTGCTGTTAAAAAAGATGAGGCAGTTAAGATGACTAGAAGAATGAAACAACACCTAAATACAGTCAAACAGATATATATTCATAAGTATTAATAATTCGCAGTAAGATAAGTGATTGTGACATAAAATAGATATAAAATCAGAAATTAAGAGAATTAAAATAGGAAATTAATCAAAAGCAAGGTTAAAATAGTAGGTCTTGAGCCTACTTTTAAAAACATGAACATTCTCGGCAACCCTGATGTTCTCCAGCAGGCTGTTCCATATACATGGGCCATAGTAACTAAAAGCCGCCTCACCATGGGTGCGTGTTCTGACAGTAAGAATAGTTAAAAGGCCAGTGCTGGAGGACCTCAGGGACCGCAGGGGCTCATATGCCAAAAGCAATTTTGATAAATAAGAAGGCCCAAGACCATGCAGACATTTATTAACCAATAAAAGAACCTTAAAATCAATCCTGAAGGACACAGGGAGCCAATGCAATGATTTTAAAACCGGCGTGATGTGAGCCCGCCAGAAGAAGACTCGTTGCTACATCATTTATGTGTAGTGTTTGTACTTTCTTGTTAGATCCACCCGGGGCGTAGCACCAAATTTTGGGCCCCGGGTACAACACTGTGTGTGGACCCCTCAACAAACACAAACCAAATTTGAATTTTACATTCCAAGGTTGAAGATGGGGCCATTTCCATTAAAAGCTTTGGTTAGTACGCGCCACTATTATGGACAGTTTGATGATAGTATACATTTTGTTTATCTGTCTTTGAGAATATATTTACTGTCATCAGTATTTACAAACCTCTTGTCTATAATGCACTTTTTTGGGAATGGACCTGTAGTTTTTTTCATTTACACGCTTATTTTTTAATTTTCTATTCCATTGGTCTTATTCTTTTGTATACTTCCAGAGCATCTTTAACAAACCCAGTTTCCAACTGAGATCAATGTACAGTGATGTGTACAGACATTTTGGGGGGCAGGTGGTCAACCAAAAAAAAGGAACGCTGTAGGGAATGGAGCAGGCATCACATTACATCACATTGTTGTGATGTAATGCGCCATTCTGTATAGTGTGCATATGGCTTGTCCTTACTGTGCTTTTTCTGAGCATCTTACATATGTAGATGTGCTTTGGTGTATTAATGTCTACAGGTAGACGAGTTTCTTCTGTCTCACCTATGTGATGTTAATCGTTGCCTTTCATGCATTGTATTCATGCGTCCTGTCCTTACTGTGACCTAGAGACTCAGATCAATATGTAGATGTGCTTGTTAGCCTCTTTGTCTTGCACTTAGAGCGAGGTCTAGCTAATCTGCCCATTGTGATGTATGGCTTACAAATGCAAATACCTCCTGCCTGTTCTGTTGTCCCTTTGATCATTCTAAACTGTGGGGTATGTCTCTTTGATGTATTGTTATGATCAAGTATTTAAGGTGCAACTCTGTAACGCAATCTCTCTCTCTCACTCTGATCCTGCAACTGGGGGACGCACTGTGTCCGCCTCTCCTTCTCTGAGAGCCGTGGGATCCCGCTCCGGGCTGCTCACACTATGCACTGGAGAGGGGATCCTGTGACGGTGGTATGATTAATAAAACCTGCTAAAAACCACAGCATCGCTGCTTATTTTTGCAGTGCCGCCGCACTTGCCTAGCGACCTGGGGACTCACACCACAATCCACATTGAATCAACAGTCTGTGCGGCACATTAGCATGACATAGTACATCTCCCCACATTATCATAACACTCACTGGCGTGCTGCTTCTTCCTCTTCACTTTATCTAGCGTCTGCCCTCAAGTATCTTGACTCGACCCCCCAGTCAGCCTCCACTTCACTGTCCATTGTCTGGGTGGAGGATGTCGCCTCTGTGCCCCCCCACCCCAACACCCAGAATGGGCTTCAACCTGTCAGTCCTGTGGGCTTCAGCCGGTGGCCATATCGGCTGTAACGGGGGGTCGCTGGCTGATATGCGCTGCTCTGGCGGCACGGCACCATGGGAGGCACGTTCGTCTGTGGGGGGACAAGGGAGGGGAGAGAAAACACATCCTCAAAAGGTATTGCTGTTGCTGTTGCAGAAATCTTTACCTGCGGGACCCCCAACGGGGGGCGTCCACGCCGGGGAGCCCAGGCCAACACCACTTCCTTGTCTGCTAACACGAATGCTGGTTTGAGCCTGTCAATGCAGACGGTTTTGCTGCGTCCCCCCAAGTCTAACAGAAATTGCTTCTCCCCAGGTTGCAGCACTCTGAACAGCCCGTCATATGACGGGCGCAATGGAGTCCAGTGTGCGTTGTGCCTGACGAAGACAAACGACGCATTCTGCAAGGTTTGGGGGGCGAAAGTGTGGGGCAAATAGTGGTGGGCTGGGCCTGGTAATCTTCCCGGTTCCGCAGCATGTGGGGAATGCGGGGGTGGTTGGGTGTCAGGCACTGGGTTGTTGGGCAAAAATTCCCCAGGGAGCCGCAGCAGTTGTGAAAAAACGAGCTCTGCCGGGGAGGCTGCCAAATCCTCTTTTGGTGCGACGCACAACCCCAACAAAACCCACGGCAGTCGGTCCACCCAATTGGCGTTGGTAAGCGGAGCCCTGAGCGCTGCTTTGAGCGATCTGTGGAAATGTTTGCATAACCCATTGGCCTGAGGGTTGTATGTGGTAGTGCGGTGGATGTTGATGCCCAGGCTCTGGGCCATCGCAGACCAGAGGTCAGAAGCGAACTGGGGGCCCCTGTCAGACGTGATGTCAGACGGAGCGTCGAAACATGCCACCCAAGTGGTCAAAAAAGCACGTGCTACTTCCGCGGACGTTGTAGACGCCAGCGGCATGGCTTCTGGCCAATGCGTGGTGCGGTCCACTACGGTTCGGAGGTGTGTAAACCCCTGCGAAGGCAGGAGGGGCCCTACCAGGTCCACATGGACATGGTCGAACCTCTTAGCCAGGATGTGGAAGGGTTCTAGGGGGGCTTTTGTGTGCCTGTGCACTTTGGCCCGCTGGCAGACGACACAAGCTGCCGCCCACTCTTTGACCTGTTTGCGCAGACCTGGCCAGATGAATTTCGCCCCCATCAGCTTGACTGATGCGCGCACCCCCGGGTGTGCCAGGGAGTGAATGGAGTGGAAAAACACGGCGGCGCCACATGCACGGGACGACCAGGCGCGGACAGCCTGTGGAGACGTCACAGAGTAGGGACGGGCTTCCGGCTCACAATACTCTGTTCTCCAGCCTTAACCCTGCTGGTCCAGACTGGAGCGTGCAAACGTCAGCATCACTGGGTTGCTCCACGGCCATGGCCATGTAATCTATCCCTACGTGGGTTTGGGCCATGAATGCACATGAGAGACAGTCCGCCACCACATTGAGTTTACCAGCCACATGCCATATGTCGGTGGTAAACTCCGATATTGCAGCTAGCTGCCTTTGCTGCCAGGCTGACCATGGTTCTGAAACCTTGGCCATGGCATATGTCAGCAACTTGTGGTCCACGAACGCTGTGAAACCGCACCCTTCCAGCCAGAACCGGAAGTGGCGTATGGCCAGGTGGAGGGCCAGCAGCTCCCTGTCGAACGCACTGTATTTACGCTCGTCACGGAGGAACCTGCTGAAAAAGCCAAGCAGCTGCCAAGACCCTGCGACACACTGCTCCACGACGGCCCCTATGGCCATGTCCAATGCATCGGTAGTGAGCGCAATGCGTGCCAAGGGGTCTGGGTGTGCCAGTAATGTGGCCTTAGCTAGCGCATCCTTGGCATCCATAAAAGCCTGCACCCACTCGGATGTCCAGTCAATGGTGTCCGCCGGTTTGATTTTCTTAAGCGCAGCGTACAACGGTTGCATGAGCTGGGCTGCACGGGGGAGGAAACGGTTGTAGAAATTCACCATCCCTAGGAACTCCTGGAGCGCCCTTACAGTCTGACGATGTGGAAAATTGGCCACCGTGCACATCTTGTCTGGTAACGGGATTGTGCCCTCCAGCGAGATGCAGCGGCCCAAAAAATCAGTCATCGCAGCTCTGAACTGGCACTTCGCTAGGTTGATTATCAACCCATGCTCCTCCAACCTCTGGAAAACCGTTCTGAGGTGGGCAACGTGTTCGTCCTCGGACACGCTGGCCACCAGGATATTGTTGAGGTAGACGAAGACAAATGACAGGTTACGCAGTACAGCGTCCATCATGCGTTGGAAGGTCTGTGCTGTGCCTTTTAACCTGAACAGCATGCGTAAAAATTCAAACAGTCCAAACGGAGTAATCACTGCCGTTTTGGGTACACCTTCTTCACTCACTGGGACCTGGTGGTACCCACGGACCAGGTCCTCCTTGGAAAAAATGCGTGCCCTGGTGAGGTGGGCGGAAAAATCCAGAATATGGGGAATGGGGTAGCGATTGTGTGTAGTAGCTTTGTTTAACCGGCGGAAGTCGCCACATGGTCGCCACAACCCCTTGGCTTTAAGCACCATGTGCAGCGGGGACACCCATGGACTATTGGAGCACCTGATGATGCCTAGTCTCTCCAAATTGGCGAACTCCTCACACGCACTGGCCAGTTTAGCTGCATCCAGGCGGCGAGGGCGCGTGAAAACGAGTGGCCCCGTAGTGGGGATAAAGTTCTCAACCCCATGCTTAGAATCAGAATCAGGTTTATTGCCATTGTTCATGTAGTACACAAACTAGGAATTTGTCTCGGTACAATGCTGCAACATTAAACATGATAAGATAAGAGAAATAAACTATACATGTAATAAAGTGTAGGATAAGATTAAGTGATACTGGTCAACAGTTAAAATATATATTAGCCAGCAGCAGATACTGTGGAGAACTATATAGTGCAGTCGGTAATGCAGGAAGAAAACAGTGATGATTGACATGAGTCTGGTTGAGCTGCTGTACATGGTGCACGAGAGTCACTTAGTGTTCAGCAGTCTAATGGCAGAGGGGAAGAAGCTGTTCATGTGACGGGAGGTTTTAGTCTGGATGGACCGAAGTCTTCTACCAGAGGGGAGGGGGGCAAACAGTACATGACCAGGGTGTGAGGGATCGGCTATGATCCGGCCAGCACGCCTCCGGGTCCTGGAGATGTACAGATCCTGGAGAGATGGGAGCTTGCAGCCGATCACCTTCTCAGCAGTGCGCACGACGCGCTGCAGCCTTAGTCTGTCCCTGGCAGTGGCTCCTGCGTACCACACGGTTATGGAGGTGGTGAGGATGGACTCGATGATGGCTGTGTAGAACTGCACTAACATCTTGGTGGGTAGTTTGAGCTTCCTCAGCTGCCGCAGGAAGAACATCCTCTGCTGGGCTTTTTTGATGAGTGAGCTGATGGTCAGCTCCCATTTGAGGTCCCTGGTGATGGTAGTGCCTAGGAAGCGGAAGGAATCAGCAGTGGTGATGGGAGAGCCTGAGAGGGTGAGGGGGGGCAGAGGAGTAGTGACTTTCCTGAAGTCTACAATCATCTCCACTGTCTTCAGAGCGTTCAGCTGCAGGTTGTTATTGCTGCACCAGGACGCCAGCTGGGCCACCTCTCTCCTGTAGGCGGACTCGTCGCCGTTGGAGATGAGCCCGATGAGGGTGGTGTCGTCCGCAAACTTGATCAACTTGACAGACTGGTGGCTGGAGGTGCAGGAGTTGGTGTAAAGGGAGAAGAGTAGGGGGGAAAGTACACAGCCCTGGGGTGATCCGGTGCTGATGCTAGTATAGTCTGAGACAGTCTTTCCCAGCCGCACATGCTGCCTCCGGTCCGTCAGGAAGTCGATGATCCACCTGCAGAGGGAGTCAGGCACGTTGAGCAGGGACAGCTTGTCCCGGAGCAGAGCGGGGCGGATGGTGTTGAATGCGGAGCTGAAGTCCACAAACAGGATCCTGGCGTAGGTTCCCGGGGAGTCCAGGTGCTGCAGGATGGAGTGGAGGGCCAGGTTGACTGCATCGTCTACAGACCTGTTGGCTCGGTAGGCAAACTGCAGCGGGTCCAGGAGAGGGGTGGTGATGGACTTGAGGTGGGACAGGACCAGGCGCTCAAAGGACTTCATGACTACAGAGGTGAGCGCTACAGGTCTGTAGTCATTAAGTCCAGTGATCCGTGGCTTCTTGGGGACAGGGATGATGGTGGAGGATTTGAGGCAGGACGGCACGTGGCATAACTTAAGGGAGGTGTTAAAAATGTCTGTGAATACAGGAGCCAGCTGTTTCGCACAGAGTCTCAGGGTGGAGGGAGACACGCCGTCTGGGCCGGGGGCCTTGCGCGGGTTCAGTCTGGAGAACTGTTTGAGCACATCCTGCTCACTGATGATAAGGGGAGGGGGGGAGGTGGGGGGGGTGCCTTAAATGAAGTAGGGAATGTGGAGGCTGTGGAGCTGGAGGGAGGGGGGGAGTTGGACACAGATGACGAGGTGTCAAAACGGGCATAGTGTTGGGACAGTCTCTGACAAAGGGCTTTGTCATCCTGACCTTTAGGAGCCTGAGGCCGATAGTTGGTGATCTGCCTCAGTCCTCTCCACACGGAAGCCGAATCATTAGCAGTGAACTGCTGCTGGAGTCTCTCTGAGTACACAGATTTAGCCCTCTTCAGCTCTCTGTTAAACCGGTATTTAACCTCCCTGTAGCAGTCCCTGTCTCCACTTTTCAGCGCTGCTTCCTTCTCCTTCCTGATCTGTCTGAGCTTAGCTGTGAACCAGGGTTTGTCATTAGAGTAACTCACCCTGGTTCGTGATGGAAGAATGTTCTCTTCACAAAAGTGGATATATGAGTTCACAGTGTCCGTGTACTCATCCAGATCATGCGTGGCTCCTTTAAGCATGCCCCAGTCAGATATTTCCATGCACGTTTCCAGCTTCTCCTCAGCATCACTGGTCCGTATCTTCGTAGTGCTCACAACAGGTTTAGTGAGCTTCAATCTCTGTCTGTATGTGGGAATGAGGTGAACCATCACGTGATCAGATAATCCCAGCGCAGCTCGAGGGACAGCGCGATATGCGTCTTTCACTGTGGTGTAACAGTGATCCAGTGTGTTTAATCCTCTGGTGGGGCATTTAATAAACTGTTTGTAGCGGGGGAGATCGTGGCTCAGATTGCACTGATTAAAGTCGCCAGCCACAATAATCAGCGAGTCTGGAAAACTCCACTCTGTGTGTTGAATGTGATCCGCGAGCACGCGCTGAGCTTCGCGCGTGTCCGCGTCGGGAGGGGCGTACACAGCGATCAGTATAAAAGAAGCAAACTCCCGTGGGGAATAAAAAGGCTTGCAGTTGATAACAAGAAATTCCAAGGCAGGAGAACAGTGTTTGGAAATTTCCGTTACATCAGAGCACCAGCTACAGTTGATGTAGAAGCAGACTCCGCCTCCTGTGGTCTTGCCGGAAAGCTCTGTGTCACGATCAGCACGGAAGAGCTGGAAGCCGTCGAGGCGCAGCGCGCTGTCCGGTATATTTTCCCGGAGCCAGGTCTCAGTAAAGCAGAGGACAGCTGAGGAGGCGAGGTCCTTAAAACGCATCAGCAGTCTCAGTTCATCCACCTTGTTAGAGAGAGAGTTGGTATTGGACAGAAATATGCCAGGCAGCGCCGTTCGCGAGCCTCTCCTGCGAAGTCGTACGAGAGCGCCCGCTCGTCTTCCTCTCTTCCGCCGTCTCACTTTCCGAGCCAAACAATAAACCAGATCGGCGGCAGGGGCTAGAAAAACTGGGAGGAGGTCCGTGGGGGTCAAAGTCCTGATATTTAAAAGTTCTTCACGGGTATAAGTGCAAGCAGACACACAATTGACAAACAAAAACAAACAAAGAGCGCAGCGAAGCACCATGTCGACCGCTGTGGGCGCCATCTTGGATCAATCCAAGATGGCTTAGTGATGGCGGCTGAAAACGTCAGAACCGCAAGTGCTGGAAACTGTGTGAGACGTTGTTGGAACTTACCCCCTGGAGTCGTGATGTTGGTGAGTGATGTGGACCCGGTTCCACGAGCTGTACAGGGCAGAGAATAAAAAGACAGAGCATTAACAAGACATCTATTGGCAACATCGATTAACAGTCCTTGTGCACACAGAAAATCAGCGCCTAAGATGGGGTAGTTAAAGGTTGCAATGATGAAAGTCCATTGGTAGTTGAGGCCATGCAGGCATATGGTTAGTGTCCTCTCACCAAAAGTTTTAATGTCTGAGCCGTTGGCGGCTGCCAGCTTAGGGCCACTACTCCCAGCCAACCGGTCTGTGTTTGACGGCAGGATGAGGCTCTTTTGGGAACCAGAGTCCACGAGGAATCGTCTCCCCGAGTCCGTCACGTAGGACAGCTTGTTTGTGTCACCGGCGGCCGCAGCTGCTAACGGCTGCCGGTCCTGGTGTTTCCCGACCTCCTGTATTGGTAGGGTGGCATGCATCAGTGTGTGTTTTCTCCAAAATGGCGAAGGTAGAAACAGTGCGCTCCCTGCCAGTGCTTCTTGGCCTCCACGCCGGCCACCATGGGAGGCTCCTCACCATCGGCGGGCGTCTCCGTGGGCTCCAGCGCCGCAGCATTCACTGCAAAGGTTCTGGTCGCCAGGATAATCCAGTCTGCTTCTTGTACCAGCGCCCGGTAGTCCTGCGTGGCCAGCAGTGGTGAGTTGGTGAGGACTGCCCGGGCTGCCGTCGGCAGGTTACGGAGGAAAACGTGTGCTAACAGGAACGGTTCACCATCTGTGCCCATCAACGCCAGCATCTTCTCTATCAATTCGAGCGCGGAGCCGTCTCCCAACTCAGGGCGCATCAGGAGTCGTTCCACTCTCTCAGAGTCTGACAGTGTGTAGCACTGGGTCAGCGCGGTCTTGATGGCGTCGTACTTGCCATGAGCTGGGGGCCGTTTGAGCAGGCTTGCCACCTGCTGCATTGTGTGTGCGTCCAGTGCTGCTATGACATGGTAATACTTCGTGTTGTCCGTTGTCACTCCTTAGAACATGAACTGGGTCTCTGTGTGTAGGAACCAAGCCGTGGGGTCGTGTAACCAAAAATCCGGGAGCTTGACTGAAACAGCACAGGCAGTGCTGGCGCTTCCAGACAGGGCCGTCTCCGGGTGTTCGCCTCGTATTCCATTATTCGTCTCAGGGTCACCAGTGTAGGGAATGGAGCAGGCGTGACAACGAGCTGAACAGCACAGACTTTATATCCTTTCTCCACAAGTCGAGTTGACAAGAATCAATCCCAGGTCGCAGGCTCTCCCTCTTTTATACTTTAATCACTTGCCTAGTGACCTGGGGACTCGCACCACAATCCACATTGAATCAGCAGTCTGTGTGGCACATTAGCATGACATAGTACATCTCCCCACGTTATCATAACACTCGCTGGTGTGCTGCTTCTTCCTCTTCGCTCTAGCCAGCGTCTGCCCTCAAGTGTCTCGACTCGACCCCCCCGGTCAGCCTCCACTTCACTGTCCATTGTCTGGGTGGAGGATGTCTCCTCTGTGTCCCCCACAACACTCCTAAATAATGAATAAAGGAAATTTACATTCAGTAACGTAAATATCACTATACTTATTTGTTATATCTGTTTTATTTTAATACCTGTACACTCATGGACATATTTAATACCCCATAGATTTTTACAAAATTATCAACTCACACAGAGACCACGGTCTTCATCATTAATCATGCAAAAGTCAATGACAAAAATGGGCAGCTTCCATTGAAAAATAAATATCTGTTCAAAACACACAAAAAAAAACTTTGCAAAAACAAAGCAATAAATTAAAGGTGAGATTTAGGGTAATGATGCACTAACCTGGCTGAGGAAGCAGACGTGCTGCAAGAATAGGCTGCAGGTTGCTTTGACTGGTGCTGCAGTTGAATCAACCGGGTGCAGGTGTGCGGACTAAACTATTTTGCACCTTTTTTAAAGGGGTGACCACATCCATCATTACTGTTGATGCAAAATTCTCTCAAACACTTCATTCAGCTAGGGTGAATTTTATTATGACATTAATTAATTAGAAATTAAAAGAATGCAACACACACACACACACACACACACACACACACACACACACACACACACAACGTTTTCAATCCAGGGTTTTTGAGGGCCCCTCCCTGCAGTGAGCCCTGGGTAAACAGTACCCCCCCCCCCCCCCACCTGACCCCAGTCCAGCGCCCCTGGATCCACCCCTGAACTGATGTGGGATCACAGTGAAAGGGTTTGGCAGGTATCTGCAACCTGTGGTTTCCTGTGGATTTGACAAAAAAAAAAAAGAAACCAAAAACACAAGGAAAAAGACATTTACAAAAGTGGAAAATTTCTCAGTAAACTCTCACAGATGTTCTATCTGTGTGTAAGAAAAGCCTCAAATTTGCACTATACGGCACAATATTAACTTTTTCTTGTTACTATACAGGGTCATTTCCTCGTTGCTTCAGCCTAAAGTAAATGGGAAAAATCTTTCTCATCAAAATTTGAATTGCAGTCGTAACTCCTGAAAACATACTCACTTCCATGGGCGGCGTTAGGCATTTTTTTTTAGGGGTGCTGTAGCACCCTTAAATTTAAACTCAGCACCCCTAAAAATTGGAGTGAGAAAAGTTGTGATTATAAAATTTTAGTTTGTCTTTGACAAACTGAAACAACATCCAAAACATATTCAGTAGTTTGTCGTTTAAACTTTATAAAAATGAAAATGAAAACACCTCCCCACTGTGCAAAAGGTATGATCCCTCCTCTCACACACGTTCTCTTCCTTGCATGAGCTGCAGCAGCCTGGTGCACACACACACAGAGGTCCCTCCCTATCCCAACAGCGGGAAAAATGGGGACAGGAGACTGCCTGCTGCAGCTTTTCTACAGGTAACACTCTCATAACGATGTTTGACGCCAGCCTCAGCTGGAATATTTTGCAACATTATGAATAGTTTTGGGGTCTGAATTTATTCTGTAAGAGTATGATGTATACCTGAAAACATTTAGGTTTCAAAGTGCGTGAGGTTTTCACCGGGGTGGGGATTAGAAAATAGTTTATAAATAGCTTACAATATAACAGAAAATATTGCATCTTTGCTCATTTTAGTTCTGATTTTTAATTTATGAGGAAAAACCTGACAAATTTATGTAAAGTCTGAAATGTACAAAAAAAAGCCCTAAATTAGCGCTAAACACAAATTATGAGGAAAAAGCTGATTTAAGTGGGAAAAAAACTTTCAAATTGACAAGGAAAAAGTAGTAAATTTAGAATAAAACTGCCATAAATTCATTAGAAAAACCTCAAACTGTCCAGACTAAAGCCACATCTCAGTAACTTCTTAACTATTTTGGGGTAACTACTCTTATGTATATTTGAGTGAAAACATATAAAAATAACCTATGTTTACTTGTGTACAGTTTCAGGCTACTCCACTCCCTAAATCAGAATTTTTTTTAATTGAAAATATGGAAACTTTTTATGTGAATTTGGGGAGTTCTCATAAATTACCTACTTTTTCTTATGATTGTTTTTATTCAAGAAACTTCATGAAATTTGAAACTTCGAGAAAAATTTTTGCTTATGGGTTGGCATTTTTTTCTTAAATTTGTGACTCTTGCATCATAAACTGGCATTTTTTTCTTCCGGCTTTGCATTTTTGCCTCAATAATTTTCTGTCATCTTTCAATGATTTTTTTCGTTAATTTTTTTAATTGCAAATGAGCTACATTTCGCTTGTGATTTTCTGACCTTTGTCTCAACAATTTATTCATTTACTTTTTCTTAATGAATTTATTAATTCTTTTAAATGTTCTCAATGACTGTAATTGTACATACATGTATGTGAATTTTTTTCCTCATAAATTTGCAACTTTTACCATGACTTTGAAACTTTTATCTTTTAAATTCAAGGTTGTTTTTCTTGTAATTTGGCATTTTTTTTCTCTCATGAATTTAGTATATATTTTAAATAAATAGACATTTGTCCCTATAAATGTGTTATTCAAGTAAATTTGAAGCCTTAATTCTCTATATGTTTGATGTTTTTTTCCTTGCAATTGTGTAGCTTCTTCTCAAAGTTTTGCTGTTTCAGAAAATTTTGAGACTTTAAAATTATGAGAAAATGTTGATGCGAAAGAGATAATAGTTTCTTTCTTTCTTTCTTTCTTTCTTTCTTTCTTTCTTTCTTTCTTTAACACCACAGGGATTCAACAGTGGGGTAATTCTGACCCCTGTTAGACCATAAAGTGTGATGGTTGAATGTTGCTACTTAACAAGCTGGACCAAAAATGCCAGGGCTGATTTTTTTTTTTTTTTTTTGTCCCAGTCCAGCCCTGGCTAAGACAGCTAGTAGCAGACGTTTTTCTTTAATGGTTGCGTTGTCAGTCAACCACAGTGTGCTGTTTGAATTCGAGAGAAAGAAGCTGCTGTCATTTTGGTATAAGCAAAATATTAAATCCAAGCTGTCACTGTTTTTATGTATCATCACGTACCACGTTCACTAACTAGAAGTCAGGGAGGAGATGTATGAAAGGTGGAATAAACGTCAGAGATGCTTTGCTACGAGCAGAAACTGCAGACGCAAAATAGATGAAACATCAGTTTCTCCTCTTAACAGTCCTGGAGGCCGGGTGGTCAGAGCTTCGTTACAGGATCCCTCCTGCATCATCGACAGGTATCTCAGGGTCATAGGCATTTCGCCCCTGAACCTGTACGCCTCGCCTGAGTGGGGCAGCAAAGATTAATCTTCATTAGCAGAAGGGTTCCAACCACTGTCTCTTGTGAGCCACAACCATCTTGAACTAGCCTCGGCCACTGCGGCTATATCCCCAATGGCTTTCCTTAGATGTTTAGGTTCCAGACCTATCTTGTGTAAAAAAATGGTGCAAAGATGCGACTGGAAACCCACGACAACCAACCTCGACGGGGAATAAAGTAGCGTGCCACTCTTTAATACAAGCCTCATCAGCTAGGTCCTGATATTTTTCTTTCTTGAGCTCGTGAGATATGGCCAGCCTCTCCTCCCAAGACACTGTAAGATCAGCTATTACAATGGATTTTGCAGTCCGAGAGCAAAGAATCATGTCCGGGCGGAGTGTGGTCGTTGCTACTTCCTCTGGGAAGACGAGCTTCTTTTTTAGGTCATGTCATGAGTAGTGAGAGCGCTCCCCTCCCCTCCTGCCACACACTCATCAATTCATCACTGCATCTGAAGCAGAGGACACACCTGTGCCCGCTCATCAGCCAGCGTATTTAAAGAGTCCTCCTCCGCGCAGTCAACGCTGGCTTGTCTGGGTATACTGCCCTAATTCAGGCAAGCAAGTCGTTTAAAATTTGGCTTAGACACGTTGTCTAAACTGCTCTCTTTCCTCTCGTTACAGGTTGCTGCCATCGTGCGGGTGTGTTTCGGGACTGCGTGCGATCTTCTGCCACCTCATAACCTTCCCAGCAATGAATCTTCACCCGGTCAGGCACTTCTAGCTCATTCCCCCTTCCCTACTGGTTCATCTATTCCCAACTGGAGTCCTGCCAGTCCTCATTCGGAGTCCCGAGTAAGTGGCAATTTGGCTCACCCATATTCCCTCCTCCGTTTCTCCGCTGACAGCTCTCGCTTTCTCTCCACAGGTGGATTGAATCTTCTGGCGAGTGGCTGTTTATCTAATTGTGCACTGTTTTCTACATTTAATAAATCGTTGAACGTTTCCCCCTTGTGTGGTTCCATCCTGTGCTAGCATTGTGCACGTGAGCTGTCAGCTTAATCATGACAGGTCAACATGCACCTCCCAGTCTGATGCTTTATGCAAAACAGAGAAGCACGTTCTGGCAGTTGTTTTTGCCTTTGGAGATTTATTTCCTGGCTTTTGAAAGCTGATAACCCAAAATGGTGTTGCCTGATGATTATTGGTTCTAATCCTCTGGAATTCAACCAACTTTTCCATTTCTGTAAGGACATTATCGTGTCTCCATCGGTAACGCCCTTCTCCAAGTGCTCTAGAGCACCCAGTCAAAATGTGATTCAAAGTACTAGGGTTCATACCACACAGCTTACAAGATGAATCCTCATCTTTGTACCAGAGTTTTAAATTGCTTGGTGTTGGTAAAAGATCAGTCACTGCACAGAGAAGAAAAGCCAACTTGTTGATAACTAACAAAATAACATGTGTGTGTGAAAAGGGTGGGTATGTGGTGGAGCTCATTGGGTGCTCAGGACTCCTAAAGCGCTGATCCTAGAACCGCCCTTGCTCACTTCACTCATTTTGGTCCATTGTAACACATTTATAATATAAAAAACATGTCAGTTTTGATTCATATGCTATTTAAAGCTTGTGTAAATGCAAATGTGTAAATGTGCCATTCTTAACATAGAAGATATTACTTTCTAACTTTCTTTATCCAGGCCAAAAAAGTAATATTTGAAGGCTTTGGAATTTGGTTTTGCTTGTGTTTTAGTGTCACGGTCACGATTGTTTGATTTTGATGATTTATATTCTCGTAGTTATGTTTATTCCTGTTATGCTTTGAGTTATTAGAAAAATACTCGATTCTTTGATTGGAAGATCCAAGAACAAGCCGGAGATTTCTTCAATTTAAAGATGTTGTGGAGTGTATGAAATAAGAGGCAGATTCATGGCAGACGGTTTATTACACACTTCACATCTCTCAATCACAGAACAGAATGAATCA
The DNA here is from genome assembly GCA_020510985.1 of Pholidichthys leucotaenia. NCBI lineage: Eukaryota > Metazoa > Chordata > Actinopteri > Cichliformes > Pholidichthyidae > Pholidichthys > Pholidichthys leucotaenia. Next base: position 279,324,966 of record CM035840.1, on the reverse strand, counting down.
TTACAGCAAGCTCTCTCCTCTTTTTTCCCCAAGTCACTCTTCACACATCTACATGGAAGTTTCTCATCACACAGCATGACATCTACATTACACTGCCTTCAGCCCCCTATGGTTCTGGCTCCTTGTGGCTATGTGCCCAAGAACTCCCTGGGCATTGTTCTCCCATGCTTATTCACTGTCTCTGTCTGAGGTGCTAAACAATCTGACTTCCCCCAGGTCCTATACCGCACCCCCAGCATCTTAAGACAGAACATCAGTCCACACTCTCTTTTGGCTTCAGTCTCCTCCCATATCTGCTGTAACTGGGGTTTACCGCCTCCGTGGCGCTGCTGTGCCGGTGGAGGGCTGCTGGGAGTGTGTCTGACTGCAGGTGGGCCGTGGCGAAGGGGGGGGAACTTCACTCTGCCCGTGTGGCTGCTCTGGTGAATCGTTTCCCTGGGGAGCTCTCCGTGGGGGTCTTCCACGCTGAGGGGCCCTAGCCAACAGCACTTGCTCATCAGCCGCTACAAAGGCGGGTTTGAGTCTGTCTATGCCAATTTTCTCCCGTCTACCCCCCCAAGTCTAGCAAAAAATGCTTATCCCCTGTTTCCAACACTCTGAACGGTACATCATAGGGTCGGCGCAATGGAGGGCGGTGGGCATCGTGTCTGACGAACACGAACTCCGCGTTCTTCAAAGTTTTAGGCACGAAAACACGCAGAAAACAGTGCTGGGCCAGGCCCGGCAGCGTGCCTGTGTTTGCACTACGCTGCAAAAGCTGAGACGGGGAGCTGTCCGGCGCGGGATTATCTGGCAGAAATTCCCCGGGCAGCCGTAGGGGCTGCGCAAAAACAAGCTCTGCCAGGGAAGCTTCCAAATCCTCTTTTGGCACGGAGCGCAACCCCAATAAAACCCACGGCAACAAGTCTACCCAATTTGCATCTGTCAGTGAAGCCCTGAGTGCTGCTTTCAGTGATCTATGAAAACGCTCCCGTAACCCGTTGGCCTGTGGGTTGTACGCGGTTGTGCGATGAATTGCAACCCCCAGGCTGCGGGCCATCGCAGACCAGAGTTTGGAAACAAATTGAGGGCCCCTGTCAGATGTAATGTCCGACGGGACTCCAAAACGCGCCACCCATGCTGTTAAAAAAGCACGTGCTACGTCTGCGGACGTGGTTGCTGCCAGCGGGATTGCTTCTGGCCAGCGCGTGGTGCGGTCCACCACTGTCAGGAGGTGCGTGCACCCCTGTGATGGCGGGAGGGGACCCACGAGGTCCACGTGAACGTGGTCGAACCTCTTAGCCGGTACCCGAAACGGCTCCAAGGGATCCTTCGTGTGTCTGTGTACCTTGGCTCGCTGGCACGCCACGCAGGCTGCAGCCACTCTTTTACTTGTTTGCGTAGGCTCGGCCACACAAACTTCTCTCCCACCATTTTGACTGACGCGCGCACTCCTGGGTGCGCCAGAGCGTGAACCGACTCAAACACGCGGCGGCACTACGCAACCGGGACCACCGGAGCGGGCGTCCCGTGGAAACATCGCAGATTAGGGAGGGCATGCCATCTTGCAGCACCCTGCTCTCCAGCCTTTACCCTGTTGGTCCAGACTGGAGCGCGCACACGTCTGCATTGCTAATCTGCTCCGTGGCCATGGCTGCGTAATCTATCCCCACATAGACCGGGGCCACCACGGTGCGTGAGAGGCAGTCCGCCACCACATTCAGTTTACCCGACACATGCTGAATATCGGTAATAAACTCTGAGATCGCGGTCAGCTGTCTCTGCTGCCAGCCCGACCACGGTTCTGAAACCTTGGCCATCGCGAATGTTAGTGGCTTGTGGTCCACGAACACGGTGAAGCTGCGCCCTTCCAGCCAGAACTGGAAGTGGCATACGGCCAGGTGGAGGGCCAGTAACTCCCTGTCGAACGCGGTGTATTTACGTTCGCTGTCGCGCAAAGTTCTACTGAAAAAAGCGAGCGGCTGCCAAGCCCCGGCGACGCGCTGCTCTACAACAGCCCCTATGGCCACATCTGAAGCGTCGGTGGTGAGCGCTATCCGGGCCACTGGGTCTGGGTGCGCTAGCAGTGCGACGTTTGCCAGGGCTGCTTTAACCTCCGAGAACGCCTGCTCTCGCTCCGGGGTCCATTCGACCCCATCCGCGGGTTTCTGTTTCTTGAGCGTGGCGTACAATGGTTGCATGAGCTGCGCCGCGCGGGGAAGGAAACGGTTATAAAAGTTCACCATCCCCAAAAATTCCTGCAGCGCCCTGACCGTCTGAGTCCGGGGAAAATCCGCCATGGTGCGCACTTTGTCGGGCAACGGGATTGCTCCTTCCGGAGAGACACGGTGCCCCCCCAAAAAATCAATCTCCATCACGCTGAACTGGCATTTCGCCGGGTTGATTATTAACCCGTGCTCCTCCAACCTCCGGAAAACCATCCTGAGGTGGGTTTCGTCTTCGGACGCACTGGCTACCAGGATATCATCCAGGTAGACGAACACGAACGGGAGATCGCGCAGCACTGCATCCATCATGCACTGGAATGTCTGTGCCGCGCCTTTTAACCTGAATGGCATGCGCAGGAACTCGAATAAACCGAACGGAGTTATTACCGCTGTTTTGGGTACGTCCTCCGTGCGCACTGGGACTTGGTGGTAACTGTGGACCAGGTCTATTTTGGAAAAAATACGTGCTCCGGCGAGGTGAACAAAAAAATCCTGTATGTGGGGAATCGGGTAGCGGTCGTGCACTGTGGCGTTGTTCAACCTGCGGAAATCCCCGCACGGTCGCCACGATCCCTCAGCCTTAGGGACCATGTGTAGCGGGGATGGCCATCGGCTGTTCGAATTCCTGATGATGCCCAGCCTTTCCAGGTTGGCGAACTCTTCGCGCGCTATGGCCAGTTTAGCTGCGTCCAAGCGCCGAGGTCTTGCAAAAACGGGCGGCCCGGTGGTGGTGATAAAGTGCTCCACCCCGTGTTTAGCGATGGCCGTCGAAAACGTCGGGACCGTGAGTGCTGGAAACTGAGTGAGCAGTGCGTAGAACTTACCGTCTGGAGCTGTGACGTTGGCTTGTGCTGTTGGCCGGGTCCCTCGAGCTATACAGAGGAGAGAGTCAAAGGACAGTGCATTAACCAGGCACCTGTTAGCAACATCAACCAGTAAACCATGTGCACCCAGAAAATCAGCCCCCAGGATATGGTGATTCAGTGTTGCTACGACAAAAGTCCACTCGTATTTACGGCCGTGTAGAGATAAGATCAGTGTCCTCTCACCAAAGGTCTTAATTTCCGAGCCATTTGCTGCCAACATCCCGGGGCCGCTAGGTCCTGCCAGCCGGTCGGCGTAGGTCGGCAGGATGATGCTCTTCTGGGCTCTGGTGTCCACGAGGAAACGCCTCCCCGAGCGCGGGCCCGTCATGTAGAGCAGCTTGTTCTCCTCACCGAGGGCCGCAGCTGCTACCAATTGCCGGCCTTGGCGTTTTCCTGGGCGCTTGAATTGGCACGGTGGCGCACATCTGCGTGCGTTCTCTCCGAAGCGGCGGTGGTAGAAACAGAGCGTATCTCTCTGGTGCTCCTTGGCCCCCGCTGCTGCTACCGTCGGTGGCTCCTCGCCTCCTTTGGTTGTCTCGCTGGGCTCCACCGCCGCCGCGTTGACTGTGATCGCCCTGGTGGTGAGGATGATCCTGTCTGCCTCATGGGCTAGCGCACGGTAGTCACGCACAGCCAGCAACGGCGAATTAGCCAGAACCGCTCTCGCCTCTGTTGGAAGGTTCCGGAGGAAAAGGTGGGCGAACAGAAAGTGCCCATCGTCCGTGCCCATTAACGCCAGCATCTTCTCCATCAGGTCGACGGCCGAACCATCTCCTAACTCGGTCTGTCTCAGGAGCCTCTCCGCTCTCTCACATTCCGAGAGCATGTAGCGCCGGGTGAGCGCAGCCTTGAGCGCCTCATATTTGTTGCGGGCTGGCGGCTGATCGAGCAGGCTCGCTACCTGCTGAGCTGTGCGAGTGTCCAGCGCTGCGACCACATGGTAGAATCTGGTGTCGTCTGCCGTTACTCCCCGGAGAGCGAACTGGGCCTCGGTGTGGTGGAACCAAGAGCGCAGATTGTGCTGCCAGAAGTCTGGTAGCTTGACTGAAACCGCACACGCGTTGCTGGGGGCTCCAGTCCGGGCTGTCTGTGGGATGGCCGCTGCATCACTGGGGCTTCCCGACCGGGCCGGCTCCGGGGTTCTTGCCTCGTGTTCCATAATACGTCTTGGGTCACCAGTGTGGAGTGTGTGAAATAAGAGGCAGATTCATGGCAGACGGTTTATTACACACTTCACATCTCTCAAGCACAGAACAGAATGAGTCATTACAGCAAGCTCTCTCCTCTTTTTTCCCAAGTCACTCTTCACACATCTACATGGAAGTTTCTCATCACACAGCATGACATCTACATTACACTGCCTTCAACCCCCTATGGTTCTGGCTCCTTGTGGCTATGTGCCCAGGAACTCCCTGGGCATTGTTCTCCCATGCTTATTCACTGTCTCTGTCTGAGGTGCTAAACAATCTGACTTCCCCCAGGTCCTATAATGTAACCTTTATTTAGAGGTCACATGTAAAGCAAGCAGCGCTGGGTGCAGCGTGACGCAGCTCCCTCTGGAGCGTTGCCACACTGACCCCGACTTCTGGGTGCAACTTTTACATTCATCTTCTCGGGTTGGTTCGTTGGACCAACCCTGTACAATAGGATGGGCTTGCATGTGACTGTCTGATTGACCAATTTAACTCTGACGTGAACAGGCCATCCACTGCTCACGCTACTGTTTTCTAGAATGTGCGATCAACAGTGTGCGTGGGTGTTGTTTTCGGGTGCGTAACTAACTGTATCAGACCTGACTAAAGGAAAGGAGAGGGGGAGAGAGAGAGAGCAAGAGGGCTGTATAGCTCTGCCTAATTCCTGTTTATCAGAGTTTAACACAACATATTTGCTCATAAGAATGCAAACAGAATATGTATGGAATATGTGTTGAGCATAATGGGAGATTACCTACAGAATTATTATTTAGGCACTCTAACTTTCCATTAACCCTTTCAGAGTTTGGGCTTTTGTTTTGACAGCATCTTTTGTTTACTTCTGGTTTTATGTTATGAGTTTTTTCTCTTATTTATTCACGGCTGCTTTTGATTTCATGGTCATTGATTGTTCATGGTGTTCTTGATTTTGCTCCCTTATTTATAGAGTTCTTTCACACTACTTCGTTATCATGCAGTCATGTGTTATGCTATCTAGTTGAGCTCACCATCACGTCAAGTTTTGTTCACGTTTGGTTCTGTCACATCTGGAAGTCTGGTTCTGTGAAATTAAAGTCATGCCTAAGAGAAGAAAGTCTGCATGCGAGTCCAATTCTTTGCCCCAGAGGGGGAATCCTGACAGAAGGTCGCCATCACACAGGGACTCAGCAGGCTTGGCTGGGCAGGGAAAGCTAGGGGGGCTTGTCTCGGACTTGGTTGAATGGCACAGAATTTATGAAGAGGTGGAGGAGTGGAAACCCGTGGCTTTGGAGGAGGCTCGCAGGATTTCAGCGAGCAGACCAGAGGTGCTTCAGACAGTTTTCCCGAGGCTGCGGACTTTTCTGCTCACCACCAGGCCCCTCCCATCCTCCACTCCACCTGTTACTGTGCCACCACCGGCTCTTTCTCCAATGCCGCCAGGCTGTCCTTCGCCTGCCGTCACCCCAGTGCAGAATGAGCCCGCTGTTTGCTGGATCTCCTCACCAGACGATTTCTGCAGCCGCCAAGAAAGATCTGCCTAGGCCTTCAGCAGCAGCAGCCACAGCAACACGGGAATTAAGGCAAGTACCTTTTCAGTCTTCATCTTTCTTCTTCGTCAACAGATGAAATGTTTTGCCTTATTCCCGGTGGTGGTGGGGGGGGTGCTCAGTAACAGCTATCCACTTTGGCTGAGCCCTCACCAACTGCTACTGCATCCATCCATCCATCCTCACCTATATCTCCCATTTCTCCCTCTGTTTTCTCAGAGTGTCTACCTATCCTGGGAGGGAACGGACTGATAATGGAGGAGCCTGCTGTTCCAGAGGCTCCGGTTCCAGCTCTGCAGTCACACTACAGGTTGGAAAAGGACTTGGTTGAATCGCCGTCATACCTGAACTTAGTAGATGGAAGGAGGTTGAGTGGTTGGTGGCCTCAACGTGGATGAGCTGTGGGCAGCCCAGTTCATCCAGGACTTCATCTTGGATGCTTGCACCTCGTGCACACCAGAGGAAGTCCTGGAGTGCCTAGATGCAACAGCTGGTATTGTGGAAGCACACCCAGCCTGCAATCCCACGCCGAGCTGGCGGGACTACTGGCCACCGTTCCCAACCTTTGCAGAACATATCGTGGGCTAGTGAAAAAGTCATATGGGGCACCGGAGATTGTGCCGACGAGACAACACTCCCTGGCTCTGACCCCTCGCCCACAACGGCATGCGCCAGCCATCACATCTGCAGTTTTGCCTGTCTTCACATCTGAGGTTTTGTCTTCCATCATATCTGCAGTGCTGGCTCCCACATCTGCTGCTCTGGTACCTCCACCTGCTGCTACATGTCAGAGCGTCTCATCTGCTGTCCCTCCAGCATTCCCAGAGGTGGCCACCACCTCTCCAGCAGCAGAGTCTCCAGGGTCCTTGCCAGTGGAAGAGCAAGGCAAGTACCAATTTTCTCATTACGCTCTAGAATTGAGAGGTCTTGTCTTACTTCTGGTGGGGAGGCCCAGTTGCAGCACCCATCTGCTTCTGACCTCTCCCTGCCAAGCTCTTCTGCTGGTAATAGTGAAATGGATGTGATATTTGCCTATGTTTCTTCTTTCTCATTCAAAGTGGCTACATTTGGGATGAAGAGCACACTTCTACCCCTGCTGTCTTCGAGAAGGACGCACCAGCTCCTGTCATTATGTCTGCTGCTTCGTGAGACGCCACGTCTGTCATCCGGACTGCAGGTCATTCTGAGTTCATCGTGGCCAAAGCAGCGGAGCCGCCTAGGTCCTCGTTGGCAGTGGAGCAAGCGCTAAGGCAAATCCCCTTCTTTGAATTATCAACATCTATACTAAAGAGGTCTTGCTTTCCTCTTGACGGAGGAAGCCAGTTGCAGTGGCTATCTGCTTCTGGGCTCTCTCTGTTGGGCTCTACTGCTGCTCTGGGTAGTGACCAGGCTTATGTCCCTTCTTCCCTTTCCGAGGTGGCCGTGTCAGGGATGGAGTTGCAGTGGGACCACATTCCACCTCATCCAACCTCCACACCAGAGGTCAGTGGACCAACTGTCATTCCAGAGGTCGGTGACCTCCAACTGTCACACCAGAGGTCAGTGGACCTCCAACCTTCATGCCAGAGGTCGATGGGCCTCCAACCGTCGTCATCTCAGAGGCTGGGGGGGGGTCGCCGACAGCCATCATCTCAGAGGCTGGGGGGTCTCCGCCAGTTGTAATCGCAGAGGCCAAGGGGTCTCCAGTCATTTTTCCACCTGGCCCTGTGGTCTGGTAGCTCAAAGACAGTGGTAGACTACCTGACCGATCCTGCATTTCAACCTGGAGGGTCACAGATGGGAGAAGGCCTCCCAACCCATTTTGTTCTTTGTTCTGGTGGTCCAGGAACGCTGGGAGACCACCTGATACATCACATTCTACGGTTTGGTGGCTCAGGGATGCTGGGAGGTCACCCAACACATCACGTTTCTTGGTTTGGTGGTCCAGGGATGCTGTGAGGCTACCCGATGTATCATGTTCTATGGCCTGGTGGCTCAGGGACTCTGGGAGACCACCCAACGCATCACGTTCTACAGTTTGGTGGCTCAGGGATGCTGGGAGGCTACCCAACGCATCACGTTCCATGGTCCGGTGGCCCAGGGACTCTGTTTGGCCACTGAACTCACCAAGCTCTTTGGTCTGGGGCCAGAGACTCTGGTTGGCCCAACTAACTGTTTTGGGGTTTTTTTGTGTGTGTGAGGGGTGTTTATTGTTGGTATTGTTTTGGGGTGTCTGGAATCCACCCCTTAAAGGTGGGGCTCTGTTAGGATTTTGAGCATGGTCGGGGAATCTTTAAGTTTATTTTGGTCATTTTCTGTATTTTCTCCACCTCAGTTTAGTTTGATCATTGTAAAGTATTTATGTTCATGGTCTTGTCCTTATGCATTTTTCAGTTTGTCTTTATTTCTGTTTACTATGTTTATCTTCTGAGTTCTGTTTTGGTATCTTAGTCTTGTTATGATCAGAGCGCCGATCTCGTCCGCACTCGGGTCATACGTCATCCCCTGCAGGCTTGACAGCAGTGATTTCCTTCTAGCTCCTCGAGCTCTTATTGTGACAGCGCTCGGAGGAGCTTCCTGCTGTCAAAGCCTGCCAGCTGTGCTGCATTCGTGGCTCATTAGCGGCCGGCATTTAAGCGGATGCTGAATGCAGCCCAATGCAGCAGTCTCCGTTGAAACTCCCCTGTGTTTAGACATCGAGCGAGCGTTCCTCGTCTTGGACGTCAATATTCCTCATTTGATTCCTTGCCTACGATCATCCCTCGTCTTTATCCGGTATTGTAAGTGAGCTCGTTCAGCCTTACAGTCTCTGTTCCCTTGTAGTGTGTTTTCGCCCACCGTGGCTTATTACTTTGTCACTTTGTGTTATCCTTCTGTTCCTCTGTTCCTTAATAAACATCATTGCAAACTCACCGGTGACTTGTTGGCGTCTTATGGTGGCTTGCAAGGGCCACCCATGACAGTAGACTGCTGCCAGGATGCCTAAACGAAGGCGCCACACCGAGACGCCGTTCCCGGTGAGTTTGCATTGGACTTTGCTCTTTCCTGTCTGGGTACTGCGTGCTGGAAGCATGCCGTCGCGGAGGGGCCGCGCTCGGAGTCAGAGCTACGAGCTGGCGGACGCCCTGGAATACGTCGATGAAAAGCTCATCTCCGCCTCCCTCCTCGACTATCACAGCGACGTGCGCTGGTACCTGGACTGTGCTGAGGACGTTTTGAATCATCTTCCCCGTTACGCCGACCACCCTGAAGTCAGCGCGAGGAGGGATGACATCAGCAAGAACCCCATCCAGATCCTGTTCTGGGCCACCTGAGAGACTCAATCTCACAGTAAGCTGCTTCCTCGGTGTCTCGCCAGGAGGGAATCCCCTCAGCCTCTCCCCCCGGGTCATCTTCTCCTGCTGTCCAGTCAGCGCTCCGTGCCCAGTTCGTCTCAGCTGTCGCCCCCTCCTCCTCGACGCCTCCCCCGGCTGCTGTGTGTGCCAAGAGTCCTGCCTCGGCGAGCCCCGTCCCAGATTCATCACGAGCGACTCCCCCTCGTCCTCCCAGGGGCCCTCTGTCACCATCCAGCGGGGAAAGGGAGGAGCAACGTCCGCTACAGCAGGCACCATCCTGCCTCCGGGAGACAGGCAAGTACAAGTTAACTCATCTCCTCATAATTGTGATTTGCCTTGTCTGACTCCTGGGGGTGGAGTTCAGGGTTCGCAGTCCCCCGAGCTCCCACCACCTGCTGTAGCTTCTATTATTAAACCCGCTTCCTCTGTGTCTCCCTCCGCTGAGCGGTCCTTGACGCCAGGCCAACGTCGCCGGATGAAGGGGGGCCTGCGGTTCTGGAGAGCCTGGTTCCAGCCCCGCAGCCACGTCGTGGGCGGATGAGGAGAGCAGACTGCAGCGTGGAGCCTGCGCTGACGACGAAGCATCCCCGGGTCTCCACAGATGAGCAGTCCGGTCCAGCGGGTTGAGGGTCCCCAGCCACCACGCCGTGCGGGTCGTCAGCGTGGACGTCTGTGCTGGAGGGTCCTCAGGCTGTGGAAGCCATCTTGCCAGCTGCGGAGCCCGACGTAGCTGAGTGGGAGCCAGAAGACGATCTCCTTCCATCTGAGCCTGGATTGTCGGAGTCCTGGACAGCGACAGAGCCCGAGGCAAGTGCTCTACTTTGTTTTTCTCCTTTCTATTCTGGAGTACTTTTGCCTGTCTCTCGGAGAGATGAGCCAGGGGCAGCCATCCGCTGCACCCAAACTTTTCTCGCTGGGCTCTGTCGCTACCGGTGATCCTGATCCCGGTTCTTTTCTCTCTCCTGAGCCTTCTCCCAGGGTCACCGGTGCTGAGCTGAGTCCGTTTGCTGCACCAGAGGTTCCAGGTTCGTTGTTGGAGGTCGGTACTGGTGCGGCGCCGACCCAGTCGGGGTCCGATGCAGGTGCAGCCAAGGCCCAATCGGGGTCCATTGTGGGTGCAGCCATGACCCAATCGGGGTCCATTGTGGGTGCAGCCATGACCCAATCGGGGTCCATCGTGGGTGCAGCCGTGACCCAATCGGGGTCCATCGCCGGTGCAGCCGTGACCCAATCGGGGTCCATCGCAGGTGCAGCACCAGCAGAATCCAAGGTCGGTGAGGGAGCTGCTGATTCCCTGCCACCGGACACTGGACAGGCTCATCTTCTTCATCATCATCCTCAGGATCATCATCACTGCTCATCTCCACCGGGGGCCATTGGGGTTCCTCATTTTCGGCCCAGTTCGCCCTCGTTATCCCCCTCTGCAGGGAAGCCATTGTCGTTCTCTCCCCTGCGGTCCTGGTGGCTGAGCGATGCGGGTCGGCCGCCTGAAGGACTGCCTCGCCTATTTGGCGTTCTGGGTCGGCCACCTGACCCACTGGACTGTCTGCTTGGCGACCTGGTCCGGCCGCCAGGGATCCTGTTTTTCTGGGTCTGGGACTGGGGTAGGCCGCCCGAACGCTTCCCTTTTCCCCATTTGGTTATCTGGACATTGGACGTGGGCAGGCCGCCTGAACTTGTTGTTTTCCTCTCTTTGAACTCTGCCTGCCGTCGTCCCTGTGTTTTCCTTGTTTTCTCTGAATGTTAAGGTCACTTAGGTGTGTTGTCTTTTGCCCTTTTTTTTGATCCATGTATTCACCGCTGTTTAGCATGTTTTTTTTTTCTTTCCCCTCTCCTGTCTGAGGGATGTAATGTGCGTAACTCTTGGTGTTTTGTTTTTCCCTGTTCTAATTATCCTGTGTGCTTTTTGGAGTATAGCGTTTTTTGTTAGCCGTACTCTGATTGTCTTGTTTATCACCTGTTCCCTCATGTTTTTTTTTTCCCCTTCATTTGTGATCTGCCTTAGTTTTGATTTGGGCATTGGAGTGTTGTTGTTTTTTCTGTCTGCTTGCGCATCCCTGTTATCATCATGGTTTTTTGGTCTGTGCTGGTCCTCTCCCCCCTGGCCTGTCCCCCAATCCACCCACCCTGGGGGGGGGGGCCTTGGGTGTCTCTGGGCGTTCGGAGCCCGCCCTTGGGGGGGAGATACTGTTATGATCCGAGCGCCGATCTCGTCCGCGCTCGGGTCATAAGTCATCCCCTGCAGGCTTGACAGCAGTGATTTCCTTCTAGCTCCCCGAGCTCTTATTGTGACAGCGCTCGGAGGAGCTTCCTGCTGTCAAAGCCTGCCAGCTGTGCTGCATTTGCGGCTCATTAGCGGCCGGCATTTAAGAGGACACTGAATGCAGCCCAATGCAGCAGTCTCCGTCGAAACTCCCGTGTTTAGACGTCGAGTGAGCGCTCCTCCTCTCGGACGTCAATAGTCCTCATTTGATTCCTTGCCTACGATCATTCCTCGTCTTTATCCGGTTATTGTAAGTGAGCTCGTTCAGCCTTACAGTCTCTGTTCCCTTGTAGTGTGTTTTCGTCCACCGTAGCTTATTACTTTGTCGCTTTGTGTTATCCTTCTGTTCCTCTGTTCCTTAATAAGCATCATTGCAAACTCACCGGTGACTTGTTGGCATCTTATGGTGGCTCGCAAGGACCACCCATGACAAGTCTTAGTTTAGCCAAAACAATTCCTCTGATAGGCTATTGTTATATTTTACCTACATGGGGCACTTGTAAATTAGACCAATCAGTAGCCACACATGAATATCATGTGATGGACATAGAATTTGACCAATTAACAATAATGTGATCTTTTTCACTGGTTCATGATAGGCCCTGATCTTCGTAGGCCCCTGGGCTTCAGTCCAGCCTAGCCCGTTCATTAAGGTGGCCTTGAATATACGGGACAGTACACATCCCGCATGGGACAAACATATTTAGCCCAATAAACGGGACGTCCCAGATAAAACAGGACAGTCGGCAATCCTACCTTGTATGTTCAGCTTTCTGTGGGAATTTATCCTATTTCACTTGTTAATTGGTCCAAAAAATTGCAAGCAATTTGCCATTGTTGTGCATGGGTTCTGTACACATCCACACACAACAATTGCAAATTATTTGCAAATTTTTGGACCACAAAAACTTGCAAAACCTGAAGGTACCAGGGCTCTCTGATTGAAAAACACTGATCTAATGGGTTCATCGATTTCCCAAGGGCCACCTCTTGAAAAAATTTAATCAAAATTGTCCAGTAGTTTTTTCCTTATCCTGTTGAAACATTATAA